>OZ035993.1:11131013-11734194 GCA_964035005.1 Erebia palarica | reverse complement strand
TAAGCTTCGATGTATAACTTGAGCAATATCCTGTGAAATGAAGGCCTTAAATACCAACTTTCATCCCCTATTTCACCACTTTAGGGATCGAATTTTCAAAAACTGTGAAACATGTATGTCTTCATTTTTAACCCGCAGTTTAAATACCAAGTTTCATGGCTATAACTTGAGAAATGAAGGACTTTCATACAAACTTTCAACACCTATTTGACCCTTTTGGGAGTTGAATTTTGAAAAACTGTGACACACGTACTTCGTTATTTTTTACCAAAAGCCAAAACACTAAGCTTCGTTGATATAACTTGAGCAATATCCTGTGAAATGAAGGCCTTAGATACCAACTTTCATCCCCTATTTTACCCCTATAGGGATTGAATTTTCAAAAACCATGAAACACGTATTACTTCATTTTTAACCCGCAGTTTATAAACCAAGTTTCTTGACTATAACTTGAGAAATGAAGGACTTTCATACAAATTTTCAACCCCTATTTTACTCTTTTGGGGGTTGAATTTTGAAAAACTATGACACACGTACTTCTTCATTTTTTTATCAAAAGCCGAAACACTAATTTTCTTTGATTTATCTTTAGCAATTTCTTGAGAAATGAATGCCTTACATACCAACTTCCATCCCCTATTTCACCCCATTAGGGATCGAATTTTCAAAAACTGTTTAACACGTATTTCTTGATTTTTAACTCGCAGCTCATATATCAAGTTTCATAGCTATAGCTGTTATAAAAATTTTCAACCCCTATTTTACCACTTTAGGGGTTGAATTTTGAAAAACTGTGACACACGTAATTCTTTAATTTTTACCGAGAGCCGAAATATCAAGTTTCGTTTATATAACTTGAGAATATCTTGAGAAATGAA
Source organism: Erebia palarica (assembly GCA_964035005.1). Lineage (NCBI taxonomy): Eukaryota > Metazoa > Arthropoda > Insecta > Lepidoptera > Nymphalidae > Erebia > Erebia palarica. The sequence goes on along the minus strand of OZ035993.1, from coordinate 11,733,316 downwards.
GGACTTTCATGCAAACTCTCATCCCCTATTTCAACCCATCGGGGTCAGAATTTTTAAAAACTGTGAAACACGTATTTTTTCATTTTCAAACAGTAGCTCGCATACCAAGTTTCATGGATATAACTTGAGAAATGACGGACTTTCATACAAACTTTCACCCCCTATTTCACCCCTTTAGGGGTGGAATTTTGAAAAATCCTTCCTTGGTGAGTGTCTACGTCACAAAAGAAACCTACTGTCAAAATTTAAAGTTTCTAACCCCAGCGGTTTAGGCTGTGCGTTGATCCCTTAACGATTTTATATATATGTCACCGTAAGATTGTAAAAACCGTTAGACTATAATCTAACTCGCGAAATTCTAATCTGTCGAAAGATTACAATTTAACGCATTATTTTCTGGTAGATTGTAATCTGATGGGTATTTAAATCCGATAACACCTAAGTACCCGGCCTGCGGCCGGGCACTACTTGATTATTTATGTCGAACCCTTTTTTTTTTTCGTGGGGAAATCCTCAAGGATACCTTTGCATCTGGGGAAATGCAAAGGTTATGTCGGACTCTTACCGACTAAAACCCCACGGTGTTCCTCCCAACGCCTTGGCTGGATAGGGGACCGGACCGGGGAATTCGCGTTACCCAGCCACCAGCGTCGTCTACTCGACCCTCCTCCGCGGGACTTCATAATTCCCTTTTCACCGTCTGAAGCACACCCGGAACACCAAAGTGTGCCTCCCGACTCGAGGACTATTTCCTAATGAGCGACAGAATCCCCATGTCTGTCGCTCGGAAGCCCTTCTTATGGGGGCAGGCGGCGATCATGGGCAGCACGCCTGCGCCCGCCTCTTTTACGCCGGATGGGATGAGAGCTCACGTCGTCCTCTCTCATCCGCTCCGCTGACTCCTTCTGCGACATTAAGTTCTCGCAGAAGGAATCCATCGCCTTCTAGGAGCTTTCGCTTCCGACCATTGCTCTCACCACAGCCGGGAGCGAGAGGTTCCGCCCCACCACTTCAACGAGTGCCTCTCATGGCTCCGCCCACGCTGCGCACTCAGTCAGAGTGTGCTGTGCCGTGTCCACAGCACCACCACACTCATGGCATTCCTCCGTGGGCTCTCTACCTGCAATCTTGCACAGGTACCTTCCGAAGCAACCGTGCCCCGAAAGGACCTGCACAATATGGAAGGTGAGTTCACCGTGCGCTCTCTCAACCCATTCTTGAAGAACGGGTTGGATCGCCGCCACGGTCAAGTGACCTGCGCTGGGTGACACTAGTCTCCCCTTCCATTGGTAGAGGAGCTCGGCCTGCGCAGTTCACCCCCACCCTGCGATTTCCGCGGAGGTGATATTCCCCCCGTGAGTGGGCATCCAACCTTTGTTGATGCATCTCCGCTAATACCTCCGCATCCAGGTCCCAAGGAGGAGTCCCGGTCAACGCACACGGTGCCTCGCAGGAGATGGTGCGATATCCGCGTATTACTCTGATCGCCATCACCCGCTGCGGCCTCCGCAGCAGGATCTGATTGCGGGCATTCAGAGCATCCGCCCATATTGGTGCCCCGTATAGTGTCATCGAGCGCACCACTCCTGTGTACAAGTGGCGACAGCTGGCTCTTGGCCCACCAACGTTCGGGAGGAGTCGTCCCAAGGCCCCAGCGGCCCGGATGAGCTTGGGCGCCAAGCGCCGGAAATGCTCTTCGAACTTCCACCGACTGTCGAGGACGAGTCCTAGGTATTTCATCGTCGAGGGTGACTTCAAGCCCCAGCCTACGGATCTTTGCCACAACTTCGGCCACTCCCGCCGTAGCTAGGACTTGTGCCTCCCTGAAGTTTCCCCCACGGGCCGTCACGAGCGTGTCATCCGCGTAGCAGGTCACGTTGAGACACCCCGCATGTTGGCCTCCCGCAGTATCCAGTCGTATCCGATGTTCCACAGAAGTGGCCCTAAAACGGATCCCTGTGGAACACCGCACGACACCTCTCTACGCACCCAGCTCCCGTCATACGTTGGGTAACCGACAGCCCGGTGAGAAAGGTAGGCCTCCACGATTCGCCTCAGATAGGCTGGCGTCTCGTGGTATCTCAGCGCCCGCTTGATACTGTCCCAGGGCAAAGTGTTAAAAGCGTTGGCGATATCAAGGGACACCGCCAAAACGACTTCTCCCTGGGACACTGCCTCATCCGCCAGAGCCCTCACTCGAGCAATGGCATCGACGGTGGACCTGCCTCGGCGGAATCCGAATTGGTGATCGCTGAGACCTGGCCCTGTTTCCTCCAGATGGCGGACTATTCGATCTGCAACCACACGCTAGAAGAGCTTTCCTACTTCGTCTAATAGGACGATGGGCCGATAAGCCGATGGTGAATCAGCCGGGCGTCCCTCCTTGCGTAGCAAGATCAGTTTCCCCGTCTTCCAGCGACGTGGAAACTGACCCTGCTCTAGGCACGTGCGAAACAGTCCCCTTAGACGGGGCTCCAGTGGACCTAAAGCCAATGCCAATGCCCGCCCGTGTATTCCGTCGGGACCCGGAGCAGTATTTCTGGCTCGGAGCCGCAGCACTGCAGCCTAAAATTTGCCCTCGGTGACTTCGGGCACATCAGAATAAGGTATATCCTCTCTGTCGGTAGCCATATGTGATGGCTCCTGGCTGGTCCCGTGTGGGAACAGCGAATCCACCACTGACTCCAGATGCTGCGGCTCTAGAGTTTGAGTAAGGGGCGGTGCCCAGGGGCGTAGCTTTTGTCTTACCATTTTATATGGCCGCCCCCAGGGGTCCGCATTGAGGCTTTCCAACAACTCTTCCTCCGCCAGATCTTTCGCATTCCCAATTGCTACCTGTAGGGATACGACTGCTTCTCTGTACAGAGCGTAGAGGCGTGCCTCTTCCAGCTCATCCCGTACAAGGCGGCGACGGCTCCGCTGATACTGGCGTCTAGCTGCTACGCAGGACTTTCGTAGTTGCACTATTTCCATTGACCACCAGTACACTGCACGTTTTGGAGGGTGGGGACCGACTCGTGGCATGGATGCGTCGCATATCTGCGTCATGGCTTCGCCGAACAATTCGGCTTCCTGCTCTACGTGCACCGGGATTTCAGACGCAGTCACCCACGCCTGGACCAATGCCGCCTCGTTCCTTGTCTAGGCGCTTCAGAGACCAGCGAGGACTGTTGACGCGTGAGGGCCGTCTCGGAATACTCATAGATGTTACAGATGGGGAGACTTCGAATCGGATGTATCTGTGATCCGAGAGCGTCTCCTCATCTACCAGCACTTCCCAGCCACGGACACAACGCGCCAGGGCAGCATCAACCAAAGTGACATCAACTATGGAGCCACCCTGTTGTCGCACGCACGTGTTTTCCGATCCCCGGTTCACCACAGCCAGTCCCCTCGAGTCTGCCCACTCACCAGTCTGCGGCACATCAGTCGCCGGGGATCCCCACGCCGTAGATTTGGCGTTGAGATCTCCAGCGACGAGCACTTTGTCTGAGCGATACCTGTCGAGTAGGGCAACGAGCTCTGCCAGAAACGCTTCAAAATCCGCTGAGGTGCGGTTTGGCGAGAAATAGACGCCGACCACCGTAACGTCTCCCACACGAGCTGAGATGAAACCACGGCCCTTGACGATACGATCTAAGACCGGAGACCCAGCCGAGATCCGGGTCGTGATGGCCACCAAGCCGTCATTGTCTCCCACCCAATCGTTACCAGATGGGATGTAATATGGTTCAACGACTACGGCCACGTGTATCGACCACTCCGCCATGCTTTGGAACAAAAGATTCTGAGCCCCCCGATGATCCGCTTGTCTTCCAGCCTTAGCACATACAGTGCAGTATGGCGCAGCAGAGCAGCCCTTGGCCTTATGAACAACATTCCCGCAGCGGTAGCAGGTTTCGCTGCGGTCAGTTTCAGCGGTGCAATTCACCCTGAAGTGTCCTCTTTCAAGACACCGGTAACACCGTTGGGGCCGATCGTCTAACAGCCTAACATGGGCCGAAACCCAGCCCACCATAAGTCTGCCACCCGCAATCACCTTTTTTGCGGCTACTACTGGGCAACGCAACCACACTGTTCCAAGGCCCGAGAAATTACGGGCGACCTCCCCGGCACGCACTTGGTCAGCAGAGCAAGTAGTCGCGCCACCGCATCCACCACTTCATCACTAGTAACGGAGTCATCCAGACCGGAAATGCGAATATCAACGCATTTGGTGGACCTGGAGACTCGCACAAACACTCCGCCTACTGCTTCTTTGATCTTCCGAGCCAGGGAGTGCGCTTTTTCTCCACCCAAGGCTGCCGGGAGCTCCAAAATCCGACCTCCAGATGCTGCCACTTTAAACCGCAACGCGGCAATGCCAAGTTCGGCTAGCGAGATCTTTTTCTTCTCTATCACCTTGCTATAAGTAGCCCCTTTCTCCTCGGCCAACCGGCTGCAGTGTTATGACCACCGCTGCAGTACGAGGGGGGCGTAACTTTCGTGTCTTCTTTTTCGGAAGCTGCGCTTGCGGACGCGCTTGCTGCTCATCTCGTTGCTAGGACGGCGGTTCAACCTTTCGCGGGCCAGATTGCCTCTTTTATTCCTCTTCTTCTTCCTCCCTCTGACTTTCCCAACCACCCTCATTCGAAGGATTTCGGGAGGATGAAGTGGGGGGCGCAGGGCGCATTTCTTCTGCGGGATGCGTCTCCTTTGCGGGCCGATTGGGAACCGGCGTTTTCTTCGGAGCGGAATTATCCACTGGCGCAGCCGCAGTTGCAGCTGCTGTCCTCCTCTTCCCATCCGCCGCCAGTGGGGGACGGAGCTGCCTCTCCGGAAGGAGTCTGTCCTCGAAGGAGGCCAGGCGGGCATTCAACATTTCTCCAACCTGGACCATCCCCGTGCGACAGATCTCCTCCATCGGGGATACAGCCGGATCCCACTCGGCATGCTCAGCACGCTTGCTCCTCCCCCCTGCCCGAGGAGGTTTCGACACAGAGGGAAGCTCCTCAGTCATAGTCTGGGGAGAGGGCGCGGGACCCTGCTTTTGCGCGCTCTCCATTTCCTTTTTTATATCGGCTAGCTCATTGCGAAGGCTGGTCATTTCAGCCTGCAGGCGCGTGTTATCTGCCTGCAGTTGCCGCGTCTCTTCCGTGATTGTGCGCGCACTTGATAGAGTCCGCGGCATCCTTTAGGGCGCGCACAAATGTGCCCTTCAAATTACCGGACTTTGTGGCCACTTTGGTAATCGTGTCCACTCCTTGGGCCACCTGCTCTTTAATCTGGGCCACAGTTTTATCTACAGCTGGCCCAGTCTTAGCTGAGTCCGAACCCGATTGATCGAATATCATCTGCTCTTTGCGATATTGGGCAACCAGGCCATCCCTCAGGATCTCCTCCTCTGCCTTTTGAGAAGCCTCCTGGCGCCTTCTCCGCATCAGCTCCGATTTGGCCTTAGCAGACCAAACATTCTTCCTAACAGATAGGGCACGATCCTTGCTGCTAGTCTTCGGTGCCTCCGACATCTAGTCATCGGTTGACACCGGAACATCCTCGTTGCGACGCAGCCTTTTAACTCCCTGCGTCTGCCACAGGCGTCCAGCACCCGACACGGACGCAGAGGACTCAGAGCCCGATCTGGCCCTGCACTCCACGGCCGTGCTGGGTGGTGGCATCGCCTTTTCTTCTCCCGGTCTCACGGACCCCATTTCTCCTCTCACCTCTACTACTTCCATTTCCTTCCCATCCTCACTCACTACATCTACACCGCCCCCTTGCACATTGCCATCTTCTTCCCTACTCATTCCATTGTTTTGACCTACCCCCAATAAGCGACGGTTGGCCCTCCCGTATACGATAGGGCCGATGCTCCGGCTGTCCAGAACACCAAGGGATTCCCCACTAGCGGGACCCTCCCGGGTAGAATATTCATACGACGCTTTTTCCATGATTATTTAAACCCCAGTTCCCCCCCAATGTGACGCCCTAATGACTGAATACCCATCAGCCACTCATCCCCTCGGCAGACGTCGACCTTGAGATTGGGTTGGGTGTTCCCGCCCGCTTCGGTTATTTTTTAAAGAGGTTTTCTTCCGCACTCGACAATTAAAAGCACTTGTAAAGGTTTATTTGAATAAACATCAAATGTGAAATCATTTGAGGAAAATGAATAAATTGAAAATGAAATGATCTATTTCACGTAGGACACTTGTGCCACTTAGGATAAGTCGCAAGAATCTACCACCGGTTCGGAAAACTGTTTCTACTGAGAAGAGCCGGCAAGAAACTGAGAATAAATAGTTCAATAACACGTATTTTAAAAAAAATAGGGAAGGAGCGCCTTAAGCTTTCATTATTTCTGTGTATTTTATATTACTAAGAAAGTCGAATTAAATTTGGATTATTAATACTTTACAATGTTGGCCATCAAAATGGAAACGACTAATTAAGATTAAAGATATTGATGATTTTAGGCATAATCATCAATATCTTTAATCTTATTCATCACAAATTACTTATTACAAACAAGTGGGCCCAGTAGACGTTGTCCTACCCTGAACCCGATAGCAGCGCCCCCTTCCGGGTGCAATTATAAATAAAAACCATCCCTAGACCCACTCAAACACACACAAAAAGTTCCATCTAATTCGGTCAAGAGACTAACGAACAGCAATTAATTATTATAATATTACGAATTACAATATATTAAGTCAGCTTCCTTATTTCTGTGTACTTGCTATTATTATTCACGCAGGAATCTCCGTGCGCTACTAGTTTACTTCTATTCTATTTACTACATCATTGAAAACTATAGAAGTTAGAACTAATTTCACAGAGTATGTCAATTAAATAAACTGTCTGGGGTACTGGGTACTGTTTGGGGTATGGCAGTTATGTTAAACCCATACCCCTAATCAGTTTCTACACGGCATTTTAGCGGAACGCTTGGCTGGACGCACGTCTTTTGCCAGTAGGGCGGTAACTGGTGACTAACTACGACCAAATCCTTCCACCAGGCCAGACTAGAGAGCATTCAGAAATTATAAATTCCCAAATTGACCCTGCAAGGGACAAAACCTAGGACCTCCTACTTTAAGACAACAGCACTCAATACTGCGTCAGTATGATGTGATGACTACTATGGGCCTCATAAGAAAGGTCTGGGTCACTCAACGAGCGATGCTCGGGGTTTATTTGCGCGATCAAATCAGAAATGAGGAGATCCGCAGAAGAACTATAGCAACCGACATTGCTCGACGTGTTGTGAAGCTGAAGTGGCAATGGGTGGAGCACATAGTTAGAAGAACCGATAGACGTTGGGGTCCCAAAGTGCTGAAGTAGCAACCACACACTGGAAAGCGCAGCGTTGGCAGACCCCCAACTCGCTGGACGGACGACATCAGGCGAGTCGCAGGAAGCCGCTGGATCCAGGCGGCGCAAGACCACGGCATGTGGAAATCCTTGCAAGAGAGGCCTATGTTCAACAGTGGGCGTCTTTCGGTTGAGGACGATGATGATGATGACTGCGTCAAGGCATCAATGCCCAATTTCTGAATTTTGTTTGTTTAGCCATAAGCTTGTAACAGCGTCACACACATTGTGTGCGCAAGGTGCAGAAATCCTTTGTGGGGTCGAGTGAACGCTTTTATAACATGGTTCCAAAAGAGGTGCTCAGTGTGCACCACAACATTTGTTAAGCTGGGGCTATTATACTATTGGTGAATTTCATAGTGACAAAGTTGCATGGAAGAAATTGGCTTCGCATTCGGCAGCCCACAAGTCAGTGTAATTCTTGTTACTAGCGTCCAAGTAATATGACCTCACCTTAATAACGTTATTTTAGAACTCATTTCCAGTCACTTGGACCAAGCGTACAGACTGAAAAATCCAAATATCTATTTTTATTTTTATTATTTTCGCACAAAATATCGTATATTTCAGGGGATTTTCCGGTTAAAGAATTTATTTTCTCAAAAGAATTGTAAGTACAATTCACTTACAGAGAAAAAAACACTATTTCCACAATACACATAAACACTTCAATTTTTGAAACACTCGATTTTGAAAGAAGCAGAATAAAATAACATCATTTAAAAGCTTTTATTTGTTCGAGATTCATAGTTTTACCTACATCATATTTATTGTCAAACTTAAAATACAATTCTATCTCTTGTAGTGTCTTGCCTTTGGTTTCTGGCGATCTCACCCAAAAATACGCTAGACATACAAATACCGTGACTGCATTCAACATAAACAATCCATGATAACCCATGAAACCTACTAATATAGGCATCAACATTATACCAGAACATATAGTAGCTACATAAACTGGAATAGTTAAAAAAAGCAAAACAATTTAATGTCTAAAGGAAATAATTCGCCTAAAAGAATTTCCAAGACAGGATATGGCCCTGCGTGGACAATAATAAAATAAATAGCTAAAAGAGTAACGTTAATCCATTGAGAATATGTTTCGTCATTCTTAAAATACAAGGCAATGCTTAAAGCAATTAAAATAACATTAGCTATTAGCCCTGAAGAGAAAAGCAATACTCGAATAGCCATTTTTTTATTAAAAAAATAGACACACATGTACCTATAAGTATAAATCCGTCGATTAATAAAGTAAATAATACAATGCCTTCCGTTCCAGTTCTCTCTTCCAGCATAACAGTAGCCAAATTATTAAACGCAACTTTCCCAGCGGCAGAATAATACAAATTTATGACACAAGTAGTTACTATTATATTTAACCAGAAATACTTCCTCTTCATAGAATTCAAAACTTTATTCCAACCGCTACTCTTATTGATTTCCCTTGCTTTTTTCTGTTCGCTGCTTTCTATTTTGATTAACAGATCCAATTCTTCTTCAGATTTGGGGTTAATTCCATGTAGTTTTCTAAATGCATTTTCGCAATCTTCAAATCTACCTCTAGAAGCTAACCATTGGGGACTTTCTACCCAAAAAATTGGTAAACAAATGTGTACAACTGCCATAGCCATTCCAAACTGTTGGAATATAGCAAAAATACTGGTCTATGATATAAAAGTCTGTAATGACACAATATAATAGTTGTTTATGGACGTAGTTCATAGTTCATTCCTTCAGTCACTCTCAAACATTCTTATCACTCACTTAAACAATCATTCACCATTCATTTGCTCTTTGCTGTAGCCTGTACAATATTTCTTTATTATTAAACAGACAAGCGTACAGTGCAGACGTCTTTTCTTTCCCTGCGAGCTCATATACCAACAGGTTATGGGGCCAGATCACTTTAAAAAAATATATATTAAAATTAGAGTAAAAACAGTCAACCGTAAAATTTTAAAATAAAAAATAAAAATAAAATACGAGATGGAGTCGCGAAGTAAAAGGAATATTCAACCGTTCAACGGAGATCGTTATAGCACGTGAAAGTTTCGCGTAAGATCTCTTTTAGGTGAGCTGCAAGTGTTAAGTGTTATTGATGAAGAAATACCACTCGATCCAGACGAAGAATGGACGAAGAAAAATCTTACAGCTAAAGGTACAATAGTGGAATATTTAAGCGATGCATTTTTAAATTTTGCTAAAGATTCTGCCACAGCGAAATCCATCATGAATTAACTAGACACAATTTACGAAAGAAGAAGCTTGGCTACACAATTGGCACTTCGGAAGAAATTACTTAATTTAAAATTGCAACCGATGTATCTTTACTCCAGCACTTTAATAACTTTGATAATATTACCACCGAATTGATTTCGGCGGGTGCAAAATTAGAGGAAATGGATAAAATATCGCATTTGTTATTAACACTACCCACTTCTTACGATGGTGTAATTACGGCATTAGAAACACTCGGAGAAGAACATTTGAATCTTGCATTTGTTAAGACTCGTCTGTTAGATCATGAGGTCAAAATAACAGCCACTACAACGACTGAACTTAAAATTTTACATACCCACACAAGGAAATTTTTACCACGATCTAGATTGGATAAGAAGAAATCTTATCATAATACACAACCTAAGAAAAAATCATACCCTGGAATTTCTACCCACAAGATTTCGAAGTTATATTGTGATCATTGCGGCAGAAGAAATCAAGGATTATTTTTCATCATATTCCGATTTTACAACCCCATTAAAAATTGGCGTGGCTAAAAACAGTACTAGCATTGCTGCATTTGGTAAAGGAAAAATAAACGTTACTACTAATTCAGGTTTGCAAGGTACAATCGAAAATATTTTGTATTCACCAGATGTTCCATATAACTTGTTATCGGTAAGTTGTATTCAAGAAGTAGGTATGACGGTAATTTTTGAAAATGATCAAACTCATATATCTAAAAATAACAAAATCTTACTAACGGGTATGCGTGATAATAATCTTTTTAAACTGTGTTTTCAAGTTGATCAATCTCAATCCTTATTAAATGTAACTAAGAGCTCCATTTCTTATAAGTTATGGCATGAACGTCTTGGACATATAAACAAACAAAAATTTAATATTCTTAAAAATTTTATTGATGACTATCATATAATTGAAAACATTATTCCAAATAACGAACTGTGTGAACCTTGTGTACTTAGTAAACAGTCATGCCTACCCTTTGCCAAGTCAAAAGATAAATCAATTCGAAATAGACCCCTATTCATTGTTCATTCCGATGTTTGTGGCCCAATAACGCCAACTACCTTCGATGATAAAAATTATTTTGTTACCTTCATTGATGATTTTACCCATTATACAGTTACTTATTTAATGCATTCTAGGTGGAAGTATTTAAATGTTTTACAGATTATGTTGCAAAAAGTGAGAATTTTCTAAACTCTAAAGTAGTTAATTTATACTGTGATAACGGACGAGAATATCTTTCGAATGAGTTCAAAAAATTTTGTGTTGACAAGAGAATTATGTATCATTTGACGGTACCTCATACCTCACAACAAAATGGTGTATCGGAGCGTATGAATCGTACGTTAACCGAAATGGCTCGTACATTGGTTACAAGTGCGAAATTAGATAAACAATTTTGGGGAGAAGCTGTTTTAACAGCCAGCTATATTACAAATTTGCTACCCACTAAAGCTCTGACAAATACAACACCATACGAAATGTGGCATGGTAAAAGGCCGAAAATTAATAATTTAAAAATGTTTGGTTCTACTGCATACGTACATAACAAAACGCGTAAAACTAAATTTGACGAAAAATCATTTAAATCAATATAAGTTGGTTACCATCCAAACGGATATAAATTATTTGATGTTAATAAAAACGAAGTTTTTATAGCTCGCGATGTTACATTTGATGAATTAAATTTCGATCAAACGCGTCGTACGTAGCATTAGTGTAAACATTGAAGTTCCCACAAAAATTAGTAAACCTGACTTTGAATCGGTAAAGCTAATAGAAAGTCAACATAAAGATTCTTGGAACAAAAATTCTGAAAACTCGTCAATAGATAGTTCATCAAACAGTAATCTAACGCCTATAGATTATATGAAAATGGACGACCCTGATTTATTTTTATCGCTCTTATTTGTAAATTCAATACCATCATCGTTCAAAGATATTTTTAACAGACCCGACACAGATAAATGGTTAAAAGCCATACAGAGTGAAATTGATTCACTTCGAAGTAATAAAACATGGGATCTTGTTGAAATCCCAAAAGATGTAAATATCGTTAGTTGTAAGTGGGTATTTACAATTAAAAACAATGAGTTATGTGAACCCACGCAGTATAAGGCCCGCTTAGTAGCTCGAGGTTTTACCCAAGAATATTTACAGGATTATGACGAAACGTTCGCACCAGTAGCTCGGATGAATACGTTCAGATTTATTTTAGCTTTAGCAAATCAATTTAACTTACTTTTACATCACATGGATGTAAAAACTGCGTTTCTCAATGATGCATTAAAAGAAAATATTTACATGAAAGTACCAGAAGGGATTATCGCTAAAGATAACCAAGTATGTAAATTAAATAAAACATTATATGGTTTAAAACAATCATCCAGATGCTGGTACGAGCGCTTCGATCTTGCTCTTAAGGATATGGGTTTTAAAAACTCTGAAGTTGATCCATGTTTATATATTTTAGATAAAAAATGCATAGAAAAAAATGTGTATATAGTTTTGTATGTCGATGATTTAATTATTGCAACTAAGAATACAGAAGTTATACAGTTTTACAAAAACAAATTAATGAATAATTTTGAAATGACAGATTTGAAGGATATTAATTTTAGATATTAGAATTCAAAAGTCAAATAATGAAATTTCTGTAGATCAGTGTACATATTTACAAAATGTCTTAAATAAATTTTCTATGAACGAATGTAATCCGTCAAAATCACCCTTTCCTTGTAAATTAGACTTTTTATCATTGAATTCTGACAATACATGTGATGCACCTTGTAAAAATGTAATAGGTTGCCTGATGTATGCAATGTTATGTACGCGACCAGAAATTTGTGCTGCTATTAGCATATTGAGTAGACGTCAATCTAAACAAAATGTTGAATTGTGGAAGTGTTTAAAACACCTTTTACGTTATATTAAAGGTACAATTAATTTAAAATTGGTATATATGAAATGTGATTTTAAGCAGGTAATTACTGGCTATGCGGATTCCGATTGGGGAGGCGATGAAACAGATAGAAAAAGTACAAGTGGCTATGTATTTAAGACCTTTGATAATTGTACGATTTCGTGGAGCACACGAAAACAAAATTCTGTAGCCATCTCTTCAACGGAAGCTGAATATATGGCTTTATTTGAGGCTGTAAAAGAAGCAGTCTGGATCAGATCGTTACTAAGTAGCATCTCTTTTGAAATAAAGGGGCCAATAATAATAAATGAAGACAACAACAGTTGTATCCGCATTGCTAATAACCCTGCAAATCATAAAAGGTCTAAACATATAGACATTAAATACCATTTTGTAAGAGAGAAAATCGCGAATCTATTTCCACAGGAAACCAACTTGCTGACATGTTTACAAAAGCGACAGCTGTTCAGAAATTTATAGATTTAAGAGATAATCTAAATTTATGATAATTAAATAAAAATAATGTACTTAATTATAGCCAACTAGAATCATGTTTGTTTTTTTTTTTTTTTTTTAATTATATAGGCCAGCGCTTGGCTGCAATCAGACTTGCTTAAAGTGGTGATGCAGCCTAAGGTGGAGCGCGCTTTCCTAGAAGATGCCTATTCACTCTTGATTTGAAGGTACCTATATTAAAAGAGGTGGGGAAAACGGATTTGTTTTACTATTGATTTGATTACTCGTATTTTTGAGGGGGACTGTTGGAATATAGCAAAAATACTTGTCTATGATATAAAAGTCTGTAATGACACAATATAATAGTTGTCTATGGACGTAGTTCATAGTTCATTCCTTCAGTCACTCTCATACATTAATTGTAATGTTATAATTGTTGTGTGTGTTACATGTAATACTCACTTAAACAATCATTCACCATTCATTTGCTCTTTGCTGTAGCCTGTACAATATTTCTTTATTATTAAACAGACAGTCGTACAGTGCAGACGTCTTTTCTTTCCCTGAGAGCTCATATACCAACACAAACAAACATAATGTCCTCCAATGGATAAATACTCCAAGAATATGACCTAAGCCTGTACCTAAAGCAGGCGCTACCATTGATACTAAACTTTGGATCATTGCTCTGGATTTTGGTGAAGTAAATTCTGCTGCAATCACTAAATTTAAAACGGCTAAGGCTCTTATAGATGCGCCAGCTAATATCCTGGATAGTAACATAGTTGGGAACTCTTTCGCGAAGTACAACAGTATCCAGCTGATCAGCAAGGGTATAGAAAAGATAATGACGATCCATCTTCTGCCGATTCTCTCGCCGAATAGACCGAGAAGAGTCAATCTGATGACGATGCAAAATGTCAAGCAGGTAGCTGGAATAAAATAAAATAGGTACATACAATTTTTGGAGGAAGAAGTTACGTTGCAGGAGTAAAACAACTCGGAGCTCGATGAGTGTAGCACAAAGAATATAGTTTTAACGGTACAGTGGCCATACTGCCAACGCTTATAGCGATATATTGTTTCATTATTGTTGACTTTCGTGTTTTAGAATTATTATAATCCTTATCTTAGGAACGTCAAGTATGTAAGTAATATATATAGTAAAGTAAAAACACTTTTTTACACACAAACAATTATCTGAACAGAGGTAAAACGAATCGTGACAGAATTTACAACTTGTTACGGTGTAAAGGCGGCCTTATCACTATGAGTGATCTCTTCCAGGCAACCTTTAAGATAGGAGACTAGCTGATGCCCGTTTTAAATTATATTGAGGGTAGAGCTTGAATTTAACAAGTAGCTATCTATTACTATGCAGAAATTATAATACTATGTACTTAGTTGTGTATACCTTTATAAGTTTTTAAACAAAAATGTAGGTAGGAAACTGATTTTATAGAGTCCCTTCCTATTTAAAAGCACAACTTTTTAGGCAAAAGAATAAAACTCTATACTAGAAATTTAGCATTATGGTATTATATTCAAAAGTAAATAATTAACCTATTTCAAAGCAAAAGTAGTAACGGAAAAGAAATTAAACGAAATGCAAAATTTAACACTTTTTATATTATTGAAAGATTCAAAGCATCAGTTCAAAATGAATACAAAATATTTACACAATTTAGATTATATTTACACAATTTAGATTATATTTTCACACAGGAATTAGGACACATATACCAATAAATACAACAATTAAATATAAAGAGTTACAGCAAGAATACTTATCTTTACTCTAGGTGGCTCGTAGACAAAAACTCCCTTATCTCATAAGAACAGTGGGTTTTTTATGTTAAGATTCCCCCCATATACCCACACCTCTTTCCTATTCCAAGTTTGACAACATAACAGCATTTTGTTTATAACAAACTGTTAATCTAAGAATCAAAAGGAAGTATCAATTGATATACATAAATTCTTAATTACAGTAAATCATTACTCAAAGTACAGTTATGATTAATCATTTATCACAATAATAATTATCAAATAGTTCTCCACATTTAAAACAGAATTATAATTTAATTAAGTAACTATTTTACAATATCTCTTAAAACGCTATGATAGTCAATTGACCTATTTCTAAATTACATTATTTGTTTGAAGCTTAACTATCAATACTTTGTGTTGCTAAATTAGTTATTATTTATTTCAATAATGTCTACACTTTCTTTTATGAATAAATTTAAATATTTAGTTTCACAAATATAACCTAAGGATCATTACCAACATATCAAGTGAGAATACAAGTGTTACCACACTTTAATATCAAATAATGTTTACCTAATACAAAATTCAGTGTTTACCCACTGAAATATTTAATTATTCCTCATAATCACAAAATAGAGTTCTTTTATTTTCCAATAATCTATCACCCGCGACTACGTACGCGTGGATCGTGGTTTTGTGGTTCTTTCTTTTTCGTTAATTTATAATTAAATTTTTCTCTTTAATTTTCCGAGATATAATAGCCTATGTGCTATTCCAGACTATAATCTATCTCTGTGCCAAATTTCAGCCAGATCCGTTCAGCCACAGCTGACATTTGGCACATAATAGTACGTATACATTGGTTGCATGATGACAGGGCCGTGCACACGTGTAAATTTCTAAAAGAAAAATTATAACAATCTACTACATAACTATTACAACTAACTTTTACAATATAATAAACTTACATAACAGTACATACTATAGTTACATACTATTTTACTTAGATGACAATATAAATATAAAAATAAAATAAACAATATTAAGTTGTATATATATTTTTTTTTATTGAAAATAATACAATAGAACTTAATGCTAGCTAGCCTAACCTAATTACTATATAAATCATGCCCGCGTGGAATGGTGGCAAGAATGCTGGCTGCATTTCCGCGCTGGACAGCCAGGCTGATCCTTTGCGCAAAAAATGAGCCAGCCCTTCTGTCACCAGATGAGGCAATTAATCGCGGTGAAATATCTCGCAAAAATTTTTTGGCACTAAGACTCCACGGTCCAAGGGTCTCCACGGCAAACGGAACAAATATGTAACTCTCTATGAGAGAGGCATACTTCCGCCGCTTGCCGGTTTCAGCCTTTTCTGCTGCGGCTCCCGGCCTTGATGCTGTCTCCCTGATATGACACGGGACCAATGTGTCTACGCATGTTGCGTCCCACATTAGCGCCCGTCCCCGTTCCCAGAGAACCCAGCGTCAATCCATCAGGTCTCTTGCCATCATCCTGACTAATCCCTGCCGGCTCAATGAGCGCTGGAATATCTATGGTGGCAAGAGCCCTTTTGATCGTATCATTGAGAAAGCCATGCCGAAAAAGCCTACCAGCGCTCCTTTGGCAAGAGAGTCCGTGAATTCCAAATTTATCGACCTACTTTCCACACGGATATCTGTGCTGGAAGCACAGGGGTGTTCCCAGTCTGAGATCTAAAGCCACACGAAAACTTTCATTATCTAGTGCCGAGATTTTTCGATGGCAAGGCATGATGAAGCCAATACCCGGATTCTTTTTCAGATAAGGCTAGAAGCCTTGCTCGATCTCTTTCACTTGTAAGATTTTGAACCTTTGTATGTGTCAGCCGAACCAACGGCACATCCCAAAGTTTTTGTGTGAAACATTCCTTCGGGATATCGTCATTGAGACACCTGACCTTCCAACTCTCTAAGGCCTCTGAGGCATAGGTCAATGAAAGTGAATTAGAATTAAGAATCTGAGAACTAAGCTCTTTTATACTATGCACAGAGGACAGAAACGCCGGAAGAGCAACACTGGAAATTTTTCTCACGCCGATGCCACCATACTTGACCGGTAAAGTAGCTTGATTCCAGGACTGATCATCAAAAGATAAATTTAGAATTTTTTCTAGCGTATCTCTTAAGGTGACATCCATGATATCGAGTAGTCCAGGAAATTTCCAAATTGGGCTCGTACGGAGAATATAAATTAATTTAGGTACAAAAAGGCAATATTTTAGGATCGAAAATGCAATGTGAGAATTTAGGGCGCCTAATTTGTCAGAATGTGCCGAAAATGTTCTGACTTTTTTGTCCAAGATTGGTTGTATCGCTTCGTTAAAAAGAGGAACACCAAGAAGACAAAGTGAATGTTTATCAAGAATCTTAATATTAGGGGCAATTTCATTAAATAATTCAGAAGCCGATGAAATTCTATCTTGCGATAGCTTTTCTGTGAAAAACAGTTCACATTTGGAAAAATTTAGTTCTACACCAATTTTGCCAAATTGTTGCTTTACATTGTTAAGATCTTTAAGAACGTCATCCACGTTGCCTCCAATGGTTCCATCGTCAAGATACCATATGTTAAATTTTGATGTTAAATTTGAGATATGGTTGTGGATCCCGAAGCTGAACAGGGCTGGACCTAAAGGATCCCCTTGCTGAACACCTACAGAGGACTTAATATAGCCATCTCCAAAAAATAATTTAGAAGCAGAGCTGTAACATTGCCAAACATACGGGTAAATTTCGGGAAGCTGTGTTGAAACTTCGTTAAGCAGAGTTGCCCTGTCCAATGAATTAAAAGCATTATTTACGTCTACTTTTAGCAGTACCTCAACCTCGCCATTCGATAAGAAAGTACGAGCCGAATGCACCGCTGCCTCACAACCACCTTTACTGCCAAATCCAACTTGAATGGGTTGGAATTTATCCTTTAGGGTCGAAACTATGTGTCTATACGCTAATTTTGATGCCAAACGGCGAAAAGTGCAGCCAACAGCGATGGGCCGGATCCCACCGTCCTTTTTATTAAAAGCACAGAGCCTCGCGCCGTAAAGGAATGGCAAAAAGGATGAATTTACCTCGCCAGATAACATAAAATTACAAAGTCTGGTAATGTCACTCAGAAGCGCCAAGCCAAAAGTGAATTTGATAAGACATTTTGGACTGTATGTGATAAGGATCTAGCCAATGATATCCTCGCCCCTCACGGAATGCGTTTTTTTTATAGGAATATTTTGACTATACTTGTATAATAAAATTTCGAAGTGTACCTGGTTCTGACTTCCTGTTTGCGTTTGATCGCACATGAAATTTGGGCAAGTTAAAGGCCTTGCTGGTGGTCCGTGACATCGTGCGATATGTATATTAAGGCCTTTACGACCTTTAAACAGCCTGCCATCGCTACAGTGTGGGCATTCTATGTACTCAACTTAAGAAGCACTAGGGATCATACTTCACAACACAACAAAAGAAATAAAAAAACTAAAACACTACACAATAGCGTCTATAGCGTCTATAAGGCCTGCAGAGCAGGCGACTGCCCGCTGAGGCCCCTGGAAACCGCGACACCGCGTGGCAACGCCTCGCTCTGAAACAAAAACTACTGTTAATATCGCATTTCGAAACACAATGAGAATAATACCACGGGGTATTTCGCGAATAAGCGCCAATTTGATGCCAATAACAATCCAAAATAATAAATAAAAATTTTGAAGCGAGCAAAATTTTTTCATTGACATCTCATTGACATTTTTTTTTCTATTATATGTATATGATATCATAAACTTACTTACACGACTTTTTAATACAACGTTTAAAAGTTGACACCGACACAGAGCGCCGAATATCCCGCGGTAGCGCATTCCAGAGAATCAAATCTTTGACAGTAAAGAAGTCGCCGTAGCATTGTGAGCGACTGCTTGGCATCGCTAATTTGTTGTCGTTCTTTGAACGAAGGTTGAGAAGATGGCTAGACCGAAGAAAATGAAATCTCTCCTTTAGATATGGAGGAGTATGTGGAAGAAAGAGAATAGAGTAAAGAAGAGAAAGGATATGGAAATTACGGCGTTGTTTAACGGTGAGCCATTTGAGTTGGACTTGATATTGAGTTATGAGGTTAAATTTTCTCAGCCCAAACACAAATCTGATAGCCATATTTCGCAGACGTTTAAGCTTATTAATATAAGTTTATATAACCTTTACCGGCAGACCGAGTCGATATCAAAAAGAACATTATCTGTAATACAAAAAGAAGCTTATGAAGAACGAAGAGGTCCTTGCCTCTTTGTTCTTCGTAAAAAAGATGATTTTAATCGTAGTGTTATTCACAGAAGTATAGAAGACTTTTATCTGACTAAAACAATCGTCCCTACTTGTCCGAATGATTTTATTTTCTTTACTTAAGAAATGAAGTAAATTTTGGACTTATTTATATTAATTTATTATATTATTGTGTTTCAATCAATATTTTAAATGTTTTTAAAATAATGCTTGTTTTTGTAATTTACCGACATGACTGTCAGTAATAAGGTCACAGCACTAGCACATTCCTAAGCTCTGCATTCAACTCAGGTGCGAATAATACGTGTGCCATTTTTCTATGGCATCGCATCGCGTCGCGTCGCGTAGCGTCGCTTCTGTCGCTCACCTAGGACAACGGGTTATAATTTATATCATATACTAAAAAAACTTTTTATTTGCCGTGACACATTAAAAAAGCCGTAAAGGAACACTTGTTGAGTCGAGGCTATTATACAATTGAAGAATTTCTTAATGACAAAGTTGTATGGAAGCAATCAACTTTGGGTCCAGCGTCCCACAGGATAGTATAATAACTCACACTACTGTATATTATATATATATTATGTCTTGCTTTTTTTAAAGACCCATTGCTGAATTTCTTGCCGGCTCTTCTCAACAAATGACGTAACATATGGGACACCTGTACATAAGTCCTACATGTTTTAAATAAATTGAGTAGTACCTGGAATGACCATGGTATTAATGGTATTTTTTTTTAGTAAATCGAGTTTTATTGAAATTATATTTAAATACAAATTACATACTGATGAAATATGAATAATATTTTTCGATCTTACGGACAATTATAAAAAAATAACTGGTTATTTAAATAGAAAATCACAAGTGCAATTGGGCTCCCAATAATATTTTTCCTCACAAAAGAAGGAACTTGGAAAAAAAGGGAAAAAATAATCGGACTGGACTTGAACCGGGGTCTTCTAGTTTGAGGACCGCCCTATTTCCCATCTGAGCTATTATAACGAAATTTACCTTCATATTCTAATGATATTGTAGCACTTTTTCATTGCCTGAAAGCACGGATAAAACGAAATTTTCTAAAAGTGAATCCTAGCTAGATCGATTTATCGCCCTTGAAACGCCCCGCATACTAAATTTCATGAAAATCGTTTTAGCCGTTTCCGAGATTCAGATTAAATATTTATATATATAGTATACAAGAATTGCTCGTTTAAAGGTATTAGATAGTTAGATAGATAGATTGGGTATCGGTGCCATCGTAGGTAATATTGACCAAGTGAGACAAGTCTGGGGCCAAACTGCCAACGCTTAGAGCATATGCAATATTACTCAAAATGATAGTTTGATGTCACGTACCTTGACATTCGTAGAATAAGGATTATAATTCTAACACACGAAAGTCAACAATAATGAAACCACCTTTCAAGGTTCTATCTGTCATAATGTAAGCGACAATCAGTAGGAATAAATGGTTACACGTGTAGAGATTTAATGTAATTAGATAAAAGTTGGCTAAACTTAATTTGATCCGGCCACGGTTGCTATCGTTAAGCTCTAATCAAATTGCGATCTAAACACAAAAGTATTCGACAATCGCTAGAGTCTGCCTGCAGGAGACTGAATCACCATCATCAAAACACTCGTATATTATACTAACTATTTTCAATAGGTACGGCGTCCGTATCCGCAGATTAAATCGAATGGCATGAAACTAGTCAAATTGACAGATATTATACTTCAGCAGGCCGACCGCGTATCTTCTGCATCAATCATTGTTACAGTATCAATTGTTGTGATTGGCTGAATTTATGGTATTCTTGCTGCGTCAATGGATTTTGTCCAATAGTGGAAGAGTGACAAATTCCATTGACGCCGCAAGAATACCATAAATTCAGCCAACGCACTGCTGTTTCATGAGACATAATGACGAAGTAATAATGCTAAGAATAAGAAACTGCTTACATATTAACGATAATTGTCCTTCACTGAGCTCGATGCCTTCCTCGTTCTTCTGCAGCGACCGGAACATCCCCGTGAGGTGACCGTACGTGAAGCCGCATGATATGGCGACCAGCAGGCCTATTCGCTAAATATTTGACAACAAGTTACCAACACTCTATTGTTGGTAACTCATTAGTGGTTGCTAATGCTTACGTCACATGTTTCGTATTCAGTAAAACATTTTAATGTCAACTGCATAAAATGACTATCAGATTGCTTGATAGTCACTGCTAATTTTATCGACTATAATGTGGTCAAATTAAACATACCACGTCTGAGAAATGTTGTATGAGCAAATGTCAGACTTTTTAATTTGTACGACTAATACTAGAGTTCAATAATCTGCGGAAGGTAGACATAAAGATTTGCGATGTTTATGTTTTTCTCTGTGGTTTATATTTTGAAGTTTGAACGCTAGAGTGCTTTTGGTCGCCGGCGGACCATAGCAACGCGAACGTCGGAGTGCCCATGGTTGCCGGCCGACCATAAACGTTGGCGCCAATATATAACGGTCTGTTGTGACAACAACTATGTCTATCCCATTTCTACCACTTGAATATTGCTCGGGACGAAACAGGCTACCTATATGTTTGATACTTTGACTTAAAATCGTCGAGAAAATAATTCTAGGACCGAAGTAAACCTCGCGAATGTTCGTTTCTCAGTCACTTCGTACTAGTTGCTGTTGGTGGGTGTATATAGTGATTGAATTGCTTTGGAATCCGTTAAAAAGTAAGTAAAGTGAATGAATAACTAATTAAATCATTATACTAGTATAGGTTTGTTGCGTATTTACTCATTTTTATTCATATTTTGAGCTTTAAAAGTGGACTAGTCCAAAAACTAAACCGTGTCATGATTTTGTCTCTTTGTATTAATTATTATTACTAACATTTTCTGGTGAAATGCTGTTAATAATAGATGACCAATATCATTTATCAATTTAAAATATAAAAATTCAAGAAATAGCTATATAAAATTCAAAAATGATAATTACGTAATACTGATCATTACGTAATACTTGGTTGCTAGGGAGCCGACTCGGAACGCTCCGGTGAGTCATCGGAGCGAACCGTCGTTTTGGCGGGGAAAGCATAATATGGAATGGACTATCATAACACGGTGCTTTTAGTTTTTAAATTTTTTTGTGTTATGTTTAACGTTATGTTTTTAACCGTTTTATTTTTTTTAACCGACTTCAAATAGTAGGTTCTGTCTTCGACCCGTATGTACATAATATTATGTATGTATGTTTGTCTGTTTGTTTGTTACGATTTTCTCTGATACCAACCGACCGATTTTGATGGTTTTTTTAACCGATTTTATTTTATTTTATTTTTAAGTAACGATTTAACCAATTTATATTTTATTTTTAACTTATTTAATTTATTTTAACCAACTTCAAATAGTAGGTTCTGTCTTCGACCCGTATGTACATAATATTATGTATGTATGTTTGTCTGTTTGTTTGTTACGATTTTCTCTGATACCAATCGTTTCATTTTTTTTTTCATATGAAACATACTTTAATTTCTTCCTTTTTATTCTGTTTGGTAGAATGAGTGGCAGGGACACGACAGTGGGAGCAGGGGGCAGGGGCTCGAGGAGGGGACAAGGGGCAAGGGCTTGAGGGGGCAGGGGCTCGAGGAGGGGAGGAGGGACAGGGGTTCGAGGGGGCAGGGGACGAGGGGGTGCCAGAGGGAGTCAAGGTGCGGGGAGTGAAGTGCCTCAGAGGTAAAGTATTTTTTTTAGAATAATAATTCAACGAAATTTTATTTGTTAAATCACTGTATATTTATATACTTAGATCTTTATAGTTTATCGTTTTTTTTAGTTTCTTTGTTGGATTCACCCATTTATATTTTTCATATTTTTCAGTTCAACAATAGAAAACCGAGTGGCCATCGCCGTCGGGGCCGATACGTAAGGTCTATTTTCATTTTTTTCATATTTTGTGATCTATTTATTAAAATGAAATCTTTTTACAAATAAATTATATATTTTTATTAAATTATATATATATTTTTTAAATTACAATTTTTATTGTATTTTAATAATTTTCTGTATATTTTGTGTTTGATTTAAATCACAATTTTCTTTTTGTAATTTTTTTTATTTCAATTTTTATTGTATTTTAATAATTTTCTGTATATTTTTTGAGAGCCTCAAGTTGAATATTGTAACTGTTTTAGAACGTTTTAGAGGTATCTGTTCGTAAGTTAGGTTACAATTTTTTTTTTTTTTTTAATAAAAAAAATATTTTTGTATATTAATTTTTAATTTTACTTTATCAAAATAAGCATATTTTTAATCTATTAAAAAAATTGTAGGTCCGTTGTGGTACCAAAAAAAGGCACCAAATGGCGTATCCATGCTTATCCAACGTATGTAACCTACTTTTGTATGGGAAAGTTGTACTTTTTCATGTACTAAATAAACAATAAAAAATTGTATAAAAATAAATTGTTTTATTTGTATTAGAAAGACTATTTAATGTAGTTTTTGAAACAATAAATAAAATTAGAATCGACCCAGTAGTTCTAAAGATATAGCTATTTTTGTAGGATGCTATTCTTTGTATTCAGATGATAGGGCTTTTTGTTGAGATCTTTTACTCTCCAAATATTTATTTTAAACAACTAAAGTGCTTGGTTATTGTTAGTTATTATCTTGTACTGCTAGTAAACACATAAATTATTACCAGATGTTATACAGATGTAGCGATAACAAAGAGCGAACGAGCGTCAAGTAGGTGTCATTTTTTTTGTTGAACCGGTTTGTGCCCGTTCAGAGGGTGATAGGTTATGTTCAATAATTTTAGTTTTATCGGTGTACGATTTCTTTCCGTTACTAATTCATGTAGACCAGGTATCTAACTAGGCAAATAATGTAAGTTATAGCATGTAGGTGTACAATTTTGGTTTTAACACAGGTTTTAAATTAAAAAAATGGTAAAAATTACGAAACTTTCAGGTTTCATCCAGGATTGTTTTTATTCAATATCATTTTGAAACATAAAATAACTATAGGTAGGTAGGAAATTTCATCTAGTTTCTAAAAATATATCATTTAATAAGTTATAATAATAATATTCGAAGAAATAGGCGATAATCTGATAGTAGGTAGGAAACAGCGGGCGGCGCGGCGAGGGGCGGGGCAGTCAACGGTCGTTGCGATTATAGACCTTCGGGCGCTGGAGAGGTAAATACTAAAGTAATAAATAACAACAATATTATTTCAAAGTTTTTATTGGGCCGTTGATGTTTTGACTGACCCAATATTTAGTCGGTACCGATATAGTACAGGTAAACGGTACAGTTATTGGACTTCAAAGCTCTCTTATGAACGAAATTTAAATACATATTTATAGATAAATAATATATAGGTATGAATAAAAATATTTTTACGACACTTAAATAATGTAGTTATATAAAAAAATATTTATACATTTCCTGTTTTACTATATAACAAATACAAAAAAAAAAAATTGTATAAATCTTAACAATTGACCGCCATTTCGATCTTCTTTATTAATGGAAGGTTTTTCAAAATCGATATCTGTTGTGGTAATCCTGAAAAAGGAAATCTTCGTTCCTAAAAGTGCCCACCATTTTCAACTTCTGTGTTACTGAATGAAACTATTCATTCAAATCGCAAAAAGAGATCGCCATTTTTAACTAATTTGTTATTGTACCTAATATTTTATTCAAAATTGATATCCGACTATAAGATTTCTTTAGGAACAATGATTCAATTAATGAAGAATGGTTTGTTACTATGAAATTAAATTAAAAGTAAAAAAATATATATTTAAATCGTTAAATAAGGTAAGCCCGGTAGGAATCGAGACGCTGGAAAATAATTGTAAAGTGTGCGACAGAGAGAGATAGATTGTGTGTATTCAGCGAATTGTAACTAACTAAAACTCCACGCGCTGTGCTCATTCGGTTCGTAACTTCGCTTCATGCTGTACGTCTCGGGTGCTCTCTTGTGGTTTTTATTTCAACGACTCTGCTTTCCTAACGCATTTTGTTTTTGCTTTGTGATTTGGATTGTGTTATTATTTGGACTGACGACTACCTGCTATCATCTCGGACTTCGATATTACTAAATATATTTTAGCTAGGTAACTATTTTTTCAGTAAATTACAATATGATTATGAGAACTTAGTTATAAATCTTACTAATATTATAAAGGCGAAAGTTTGTGTGTGTGTAAGTGTAGGTGTTTGTTTGTTACTCCTTCACGCCGCAACTACTGAACCGATTTGGCTGAAATTTGGAAAATAGTTTATAACCTGGATTGAAACAAAGGCTACTATTTATCCCGGAAAAGTCCATAGTTCCCGTGGGATATTAAAAAAACCCAATTTTTCTACATTATCTATTGCTACAGCTACAAGTAGATTGCTTTCTTTAGCAAACTTTCTTGAAAGTAAGTATAAAGGTTGGAATAGGGAGCGGGAACGTTTCACGTTTCCCTCGGGATTTGTGAAAAACCGAATTTCATGCGGGCGGAGCCGCGGGCAAAAGCTAGTTGAATATAAAATTCAATAATTACTAATTAATGGTTAATAAAAAACTAAGACTTTCCGTCCTTTGTGTTTGATACTTTACACATACAAAAAACCCCTCATTTTGAAACATTCTTCATTGGTGCTCCGCTCCTATTGGTCTTAGTGTGATGATATATTATAGCCTATAAGCCTTCCTCGATAAATGAGCTATCTAACACTGAAAGAATTTTTTCAAATCGGACCAGTAGTTCATGAGATTAGTCCCTTTGATTAGATCTTTGAACCCTTCAATTTGAAAGTATGTACATATGTACCTACTTTCTAGATAGAAGTCTGGCAAATTAATCCTTTTTGTTGTAAAAGATATATTCATTGTTATTTTATTTGAGAAATAGTAAATAGATTTCAATTATTATTTTGCAGGCTACTGCTTCCACATCTACAAATTTGGTGGCAACTCCAAATATTGGCGGACCTAGCCACTCCAATTTGGAGCAGTCAGAGGCAGCGGACGCCTCTCCTGTTGTTCTGGTTGTTTCTGAACTGGATCCTGCGATGCAGGAAAACGAAGTTCCTAATTAGTCTGTTCCGTTAGAGTTAATATTTTAATGCATAAGTGCCTCTTTTATTGATTATATTGTTATTGTAATTTCTACTGCGACTAAGTATATTATATAACAGTTAAATTAATAATCAATAATAATAATGTAATGTAATGTTAATATTGTAATGTTAGAAGTAATAAATAAATAAAGCCTTTATTCAGACATTTTACATTAATTCTTAATCTTAACTATTATTTTCCTGCACTGCCTCGACAAACCCATCCATTTGATGATGGCAAAGGCCTCCTCCAACATTTTCCACAGCTCTCTGTCTCTAGCTGTTCGGGACAATATGCCACCTGCCACTACTCTGATATCGTCGACCCATCTTTGCCATTGGTCTACCTCTTTTTCTCTTGAAATGACCCGTGTACCAATTCATTACCTTTTTGCTCCATTTATCTTGTCCCCTGATTGTATGCCCCGCCCACTTCCACTTAAGGCGCTTGATTGTAACTGTAACACCTTTGTTTTAGTACAACTTCTTATGTTTGTTGTTTTTATCCTATCGGACAATTTTTCACCATCATACTTCTGTTCATGGCGTTCTGACAAGATTCCATTTAAGTAAGTGTAATGCAAGCCATGTCTTCTTCTTCTTCTTCTTCACGGCTGTCCTTCGACGAACGGCTGGGAGATGATCCCTGAGTTCTTCAAGAACCTGTAGGTACCCAACCTTGCTCAATCGAAAGTTCGCAATGAACTCTCTTTCTGGCAGCTCCATAGGATCGTAAAAGTCCCGCAGCCTACGCCTATGAACGTGTAAAGTTTTCTATTTACGCAGTTCGTCAGCATGTGCAATTAAAATTGCGCGAGTCATTGTCGTTCGCTTGGCTGTTGTTTGTTTTACCTTTAATTATATAAATGGACGCTATTTCACTTCTATTACTGTTGTGAGCCTAAATTCATTGAAAATGATTTAAATTTTCTTTATCTTACTAACTTGATAACATTGTTGATGTTCAAAAACACTGCTCTCTACTAGTTGCTAAAGATATAGGCACTCGTCTCATTGAGTTTTCAACAATGACCTGTCATTCTGCTTAGCGAATACGAAAGTATAGTTGTCGATACGAGAATTTAAGGCAAAATGCTTTTCCAGTCGCCATCCCAACACTATGCGTGGCCATCTCACTAAAGATGTACTTTTGACGTCATTTCGATTATCAACCTCTTGTCAACTGAGATATAGAATACAAAATTTGATTTTGACAATTTTAGATTCTAACAGACAAGCCGGTGCCCATCAAATTTTAAAAGCCACTGAGATACAGAATAGGCCGGCAGGTTCATGGAACCTATCACCACGGCCTGGAATCATCATCATATTTTTTGAACGAAGCTCCTCATGGTACGATGCGGGTCCGTAACGAAAATGAGTAAGATATTTTTTACGAAGACAAAAGGTCTTAAATATACCTAAATATACTACATTCGAAATTAAACTTTAATGCTTTAGTGTTAAGGTTTATATTTTAATTAAAAAAAATCGTAAATATAGAAATTGAAATTAATATTAGGTAATGAGGAACTTCGTTCCTATCTGGTGTTCCACGACACCACACGTTTTTATTCCACTTACCTTAGCGGCGCATGTCTTAACGCGCGGAGGTCCCAGGTGCGATCCCCGGCAAGGTCAACTTGGGAATTTATAATTTCTTAATTTTCCTTGGTCTGGCTTGGTGGGAGGTTGCGGCTTTTTTTTTCCACTACAAGTTAACCCTTGACTGCGATCTCACCTGATGGTAAGTGATGATGCAGTCTAAGATGGTAAGCGGGCTTACCTGTTAGGGGTATGGCAGTTATATTAAACCCACACCCCTATTCGGTTTCTACACTGCATCGTACCGGAACGCTAAATCGCTTGGCGGCACGTCTTTGCCGGTAGGGTGGTAACTAGCCACGGCCGAAGCCTCCCACCAGGCCAGACCAGGGAAATTCCGAAATTATAAATTTCCAAACCCTGCCGGGGATTGAACCCGGGACCTCCGCACGCTAAGGCAACAGCACTCAACACTGCGCCACGGAGGTCGTCAAACTATGTGGCTAGTTACCATCCTATCGGCAAAGAAGTGCCGCCAAGCGATTTAGCGTTCCGGTACGATGCCGTGTAGAAACCGATTAAGGGTATGGGTTTAATATAACTGCCCCTAACAGGTTATCCGGCCACCATCTTAGACTGATTCATCCCTTACCATCAGGTGAAATCGCAGTCAAGGGATAACTTATAGTGGATAAAAAACAAACTCCTCAGTATGTGTATGAAACTATGCACTATGCAGTACGTATACGTTTCCTCACTATCATACTAATATTTTAAATGCGAAAAGTGTTTTAGAAGTAAAACTTCTTTAGAATCGTTGTGATTTGAAAACTCGATGAAACGAAAAAGCAACACCAAAAAGAGACAAATATATTCACAACAGGATTTAGCCTGCAAGAGAATGAGATAGATATACTTTTACTTTATATGAATAGATAGAATACTTTTACATAGGTACTACTCTCGCAGGCTACTTTTCTGAAGTTTCACTTCTGCAAAAAATTGTGTGTGATTGACATTTTTTTTGTCAACTACAGGTAAAAGTACGTGCCAGAATGCTAAATACTTGGCGACACGTCCCGCTTCCATCGCAGATCGCAGTCGAGAACTAACTTGTAGTGTACAAGTCATAATTAAAAAAATTAAAAAACACGACTGCCCTGCCAAAAAACTAACTAAAAAGTTAAAAATCTAAATTAATCTAGTTAAATCACTGGATATTGAACTAAAATAGTCTAGTTAAATCAACTTAGTCTTTAATGCGGGGCCATGGTCACCCCATGAATTTTTTAAAATTTTACTAGCCTACGTCACCCGGAATAAACTAGGGATTTTAACGATACATCTTTTATCATAATCGGTTCAGGCGTATAGAAGTTATGGTGGAACATACAAACTCACATACATACATGAACCCTGAAAATATGTAACTCCTTTATTCAGACAGTCGTAATAAAGAAACATTTTGATTTTTCGGTAGGTATAAAAAGCAAGCTTGCGTCACTCTTCAGGTCCTCAACTATATCCGTGGAAAAATTACAGCTATCCGCTGCCTCATTGCGTCGTGATTGATGGACAAAGCCATAAACAAACACTTTTGCATTTATAAAATCGATAGAGATTAGTAATGTTATAACCTAATTTTAGGTATAACTAGTTGACCGCGAATTCGTTCGCTTCGCGTGGATTGAGGTTTTCGGTTCCCGGGAACTCTTTAATTTTCCTGAATAAAAAGTAGCCTATGTGTTAATCGAGACTATAATCTATGTCTGTGATAAATTTCATCCAGATCCGTTCAACCGTTCTGGTGTGATTGAGTAACAAACATCCATCCATCCATCCAAACTTTCGCATAATATTAGCATGGACATAGATAAACATTATTAATGTGTATAAAATAACACTTAATGTAGAAAATCACAGATTTATATAACAGGTATGTGATTCAAATTCACATAATTTAAGTTTTTTAATATAATTCGGTTTTTTTCCCACTACAAGTTGGATGGTTGGAAGTTCACTGAGATCAGATTGCGAGTTATTGGAGATAGAAATAAAATGATTTGTTTCACGAAGGATAACTTGTGCTACATAGGATAAGTCGCAAGAATCTACCACCGGTTCGGAAAAATAAATGCAGTTTGTTGCACTCTATTAATTAATAAATGATCAATTATTTTTTCACCTCTCACTATTCAAAAGCACTTTCTTAAGTCAACATGAATAAAAGTGATTTTATACTTCTACCATACCTTTACTACTGTTTTAATCATAAGTAGGTACTTTTGCGGGTCTAAAGTCAGTCTTCATGCCCTAGGGCCGTAATCTAGTCGATCGATCGCCCAACTAGTTGACCAACCCCATACTGTAAATATGCACAACAGAGTCTAGGCTCCAGACTGGTCGACCAAACGATCGTACCATTTGACATAAAAGTTTTTAAACCAAGCAGTATGTGTACTTGCATAAACACTGGCAGCATGAAAAGCAAAAAGTTTGAATATCAAAGCAGCGGCGCCAAAGCGCGAAATAAAAACAAATGACAAATTATTCCACATCTACAATCTATCTACGTATTTTGTTACAAATTCAATAAAAAGTGGTCCTAAATATTGCAAAATGTCATCATTTAGTGACTATGTATCCTATGTATCCTACTTACTATGATTTGCAATAAATATCTAACCGTTATAGTTTGTTTTACTGTTATGGTAGAAGTATAAAGTAGAGTATACACCACCGGGATAAAGCAGTTTTTTTCTTGGGCGCTTGAATCCCTCACTGCACTCAGGACTCAATCTTAATTCCCTCCCTTTGGTCGGGAATTAACTTATAACACCCTCGCTGCGCTCGGGAGTTAAATTTGGAGTCCTTCGTTACGTTCAGGATTCAATGTAGCGCCCGTGACATAAAACAGTGCTTTATCCCCTTGGTGTATAATCTACTATGAAGTTTTAATTTTGGGGAATGAATTTTTTATTGCTTATCGTTAATCTGTGGTATTTACTTTGCGCGCTTATTAGTTAATATCTAATTAAAAACTTTATTCATGTAGTGCGAAACTCTAGGATTATGATAAGATCAAAATGAAAGTGTCAAATAATAGTTCTTTACCTATGAAATGGCCGTTTTGTATGGAATAAGTGAAAGTAATTATTTTTTCAAACTATTTTATTTCTGTTATTCGAAGTAATCACCCATGCAATCGACGCAGTTTATTGATACCTTTCTTGTAAAAATCAGCTGGACGGGAGGCAATAAACTCTTCAAAGGCATTTTGTACTGCCGATCGGGAATTGAATTTTTTACCCACTAAAAAGTTGTCTAAATTTTGGAAAAAGTAATAGTCGGTAGGTGCAAGGTCTGGTGAGTATGGCGGATGAGGGAGAGCTTCCAACCCCAGCTCTTGCAGCTTGGAGACTGTCTGTTGCGCAGTATGGGGTCGCGCGTTGTCGTGAAGGAACATGACCGTTTGACCAAAGCTGGTTGCAGATGTGCAAGCTTCTCCATCATTCTCTCCAGTTCTTCACAGTACACATCTGCAGTAATGCTCACGCCGTTTTGTAAAAAGCCGTGGTGAATCACACCCGCACTAGACCACCAAACAGTGACCATCACCTTTTTAGGGGTCATTTTTGGTTTAGGGCATTGCTTTGGTGCTGAACCAGGATTTAACCAACTTGCTGAGCGCTTTCGATTGTCGAACAGAATCCATTTTTCGTCGCACGTAACAATTCGTTTCAAAATTCCTTCATTTCTTTGCTTGTTGAGCAGCGCAAGTCAGGTCTCGACGCGTACGTTGCGCTGGCGATCGTTAAGGTCGTGGGGCACCCATCTATCAAGCTTTTTTAACTTGCCAATTTCTCGCAAATGGATCAATATTGTTTTGATGCTAACATCAAAAGCTGCTGCTAGCTCAGCTGTAGATTGAGTTTCGTCAGCTTCCACAATCGCCTTTAATTCATTATTGTTGACCAAAGTCTCCGGACGACCACGAGCTTCATTTTTCAAGTCAAAATTTCCAGAACGGAACCGGGAAAACCAATAACGGGTTGTGCGTTCGTTTGTACAGTTCTCTCCGTAAACGTTTTTGATGTTAGCTAGCTGATGCCCGCGATTTCGTCCGCGTGGATTGAATTTTTTTGGTTCCCGCGGGAAATCTTTAAATAAACGGGATAAAAAGTAGCCTATCTGTTATTGGCTATTGCAGACTATAATCTATCTATCTGCAAAGTTCATCCAGGTCCATTCAGCCGTAATGGCGTGATTGAGTAACAAACATCCATTTGAGATTTTTTGGTTCCCGCGGGAACTCTTTAATTTTCCGGGATAAAAAGTAGCCTATGTGTTATTCAAGACTATAATCTATCTCTGTATTCAATTTCATCCAGATCCATTCAGCAGTTCTGGCGTGATTGAGTAACAAACATTCATTTGAAGATTTTTTGGTTCCCGCGAGACTTGTTAAATTTTTCGGGATAAAAAGAAGCCTACGTGTTATTTCAGACTACAACTGACTGACTTTCAGACTGCCTCGTCGCTTCACCCCCGTGCCTCGGAGAGCACGTTAAGCCGTCGGTCCCGGTTATTATCAATATCATGATAATAGTCGTTAAAGCCCGCCAACCCGCATTGGAGCAGCGTGGTAGGTCTAAGCTCTAATTCCCGCTCTCCTATGAGAGTGGAGGCCTGTGCCCAGCAGTGGGACGTTAATGGGCTGTAGTGGTGGTATCAAAGTTCATCCAGATCCGTTCAGCCGTTCTGGCGTGATTGAGTAACAAACGTTCAATTGAGGTTTTTTTGGTTTTCGCGGACTTCTGAAATTTTTCGGGATAAAAAGAAGCCTACGTGTTATTTCAGACTACGATCTATCTCTGTGCCAAATTTCATCAAATCAATTCGTTCAGCCGTTCTGGTGTGATTGAGCGTCACGTTCGTGTGGCATAAGTTTTTTTTTCAATTCCCACAGCACTTCATTATTTTCCGGGATGAAAAGTAGCCTATGTCACTATCCAGATCCTCAACTATACCCATGCAAATAATTACGTTAATCTGTTCCGGCGTGATTGGAGGACTAACTATCTCTTACACGTCCTTGGGGCTAAAATTTACAAAAAAATGTGAATCAGGTATTTCTTCATTTCAAACCAAAATTCCAAAAAACCAAACCAAGTTACCAAAAAATACCAAGTTTAATGGCTCTTAAAAATTAATGACAGACCTTCATACAAATTTCAACCCCTATTTTACCCTTTTGGGGGTGAACTTTGAAGAACTGTGACACACGTACTTCTTTATTTTTTAATGAAAGTCAAAATACTAAGCTTCTTTGATATAACTTGAGCAATATCCTGTGAAATGAAGGCCTTAAATATCAACTTTCATCCTCTATTTCACCACTTTAGGGATCGAATTTTCAAAAACTGTGAATCATTTATTTCTTCATTTTTAACCCGCAGTTTAAATACCAAGTTTCATGGCTATAACTTGAGAAATGATGGACTAACATACAAACTTTCAACACCTATTTGACCCTTTTGGGGGTTGAATTTTGAAAAACTGTGACACACGTACTTCGTTATTTCTTACCAAAAGCCAAAACACTAAGCTTCGTTGATATAACTTAAGCAATATCCTGTGAAATGAAGGCCTTACATACCAACTTTCATCCCCTATTTTACCCCTATAGGGATTGAATTTTCAAAAACCGTGAAACACGTATTACTTCATTTTTAACTCGCAGTTTATATACTTACCAAGTTTCATGACTATAACTTAAGAAATGAAGGACTTCCGTACAAATTTTCAACCCCTATTTAACCCTTTTGTGGGTTGAATTTTGAAAAACTGTGACACACGTACTTCGTTATTTTTTACCGAAAGCCAAAACACTAAGCTTTGTTGATATAACTTGAGCAATATCCTTTGAAATGAAGGCCTTACATACCAACTTTCATCCCCTATTTTACCCCTAAAGGGATTGAATTTTCAAAAACCGTGAAACACGTATTACTTCATTTTTAACCCGCAGTTTATGTACCAAGTTTCATGACTACAACTTGAGAAATGAAGGACTCTCATACAAATTTTCAACACCTATTTAACCCTTTTGGGGGTTGAATTTTGAAAAACTGTGACACACGTACTTCGTTATTTTTTACCGAAAGGCAAAACACTAAGCTTCGTTGATATAACTTGAGCAATATCCTGTGAAATGAAGGCCTTACATACCAGCTTTCATTCCCTATTTTATCCCTAAAGGGATTGAATTTTCAAAAACCGTGAAACACGTATTACTTCATTTTTAACCCGCAGTTTATGTACCAAGTTTCATGACTACAACTTGAGAAATGAAGGACTCTCATACAAATTTTCAACACCTATTTTACCCTTTTGGGGGTTGAATTTTGAAAAACTGTGACACACGTACTTCGTTATTTTTTACCGAAAGGCAAAACACTAAGCTTCGTTGATATAACTTGAGCAATATCCTGTGAAATGAAGGCCTTACATACCAGCTTTCATTCCCTATTTTACCCCTATAGGGATTGAATTTTCAAAAACCGTGAAACACGTATTACTTCATTTTTAACCCGCAGTTTATATACCAAGTTTCATGACTATAACTTAAGAAATGAAGGACTTTCATACAAATTTTCAACCCCTATTTAACCCTTTTGTGGGTTGAATTTTGAAAAACTGTGACACACGTACTTCGTTATTTTTTACCGAAAGCCAAAACACTAAGCTTTGTTGATATAACTTGAGCAATATCCTTTGAAATGAAGGCCTTACATACCAACTTTCATCCCCTATTTTACCCCTAAAGGGATTGAATTTTCAAAAACCGTGAAACACGTATTACTTCATTTTTAACCCGCAGTTTATGTACCAAGTTTCATGACTACAACTTGAGAAATGAAGGACTCTCATACAAATTTTCAACACCTATTTAACCCTTTTGGGGGTTGAATTTTGAAAAACTGTGACACACGTACTTCGTTATTTTTTACCGAAAGGCAAAACACTAAGCTTCGTTGATATAACTTGAGCAATATCCTGTGAAATGAAGGCCTTACATACCAGCTTTCATTCCCTATTTTATCCCTAAAGGGATTGAATTTTCAAAAACCGTGAAACACGTATTACTTCATTTTTAACCCGCAGTTTATGTACCAAGTTTCATGACTACAACTTGAGAAATGAAGGACTCTCATACAAATTTTCAACACCTATTTTACCCTTTTGGGGGTTGAATTTTGAAAAACTGTGACACACGTACTTCGTTATTTTTTACCGAAAGGCAAAACACTAAGCTTCGTTGATATAACTTGAGCAATATCCTGTGAAATGAAGGCCTTACATACCAGCTTTCATTCCCTATTTTATCCCTTTAGGGATCGAATTTTCAAAAACTGTGTATCACGTATTTCTTGATTTTTAACTCGCAGCTCATATATCAAGTTTCATGGCTATAGCTGTTATAAAAAAAATCAACCCCTATTATACCACTTTAGGGGTTGAATTTTGAAAAACTGTGACATACGTAATTCTTTAATTTTTACCGAAAGCCGAAATAGAAAATTTCGTTTACATAACTTGAGAATATCTTGAGAAATGAAGGACTTTCATGCACACTCTCATCCCCTATTTCAACCCTTCGGGGTCAGAATTTTTAAAAACTGTGAAACATGTATGTCTTCATTTTCAACCAGTAGCTCGTATACCAAGTTTCATAGATATAACTTGAGAAATGACGGACTTTCATACAAAATTTCACCCCCTATTTTACCCTTTTGGGAGTTGAATTTTGAAGAAATGTTAGGCACGTACTTCTTTATTTTTTACCAAAAGTCAAAACACTAAGCTTCGTTGATATAACTTGAGCAATATTTTGAGAAATGAAGTACTTTCATATACAAACATTCAACCCCTATTTTACCATTTTACTGGTAGAATTTTGAATTTTGAAAAATTGTAATACATGTATTTCTTCATTTTTTACTCGCAGTTTATATACCAAGTGTCATGGCTATAACTTGAGAAATGAAGGACATTCATTAAAAACTTTCATCCCCTATTTTACCCTTTTGGGGGTTGAATTTTAAAAAACTATGACTCACGTACTTCTTTATTTTTACCAAAAGCCAAAATACTAAGCTTCGTTGATATAACTTGAGCAATATCCTGTGAAATAAAGGCCTTACATACCAAATTTCATCCCCTATTTTACCCCTTTAGGGATCGAATTTTCAAAAACTGTGTAAGACTTATTTTTCCATTTATAACCCGCTGTTTATATACCAAGTTTCATGGCTATAACTTGAGATCCGAAGGACTTTCATATAAATTTTCAACCCCTATTTCACCCCTTTAGGGATCGAATTTTCAAAAACTGTGAAACACGTATTTCTTCATTTTTAACCCGCTGTTCATATACCAAGTTTCATGGCTATAAATTGAGAAATGAAGGACTTTCATACAAACTTTCAACTCCTATCTAACCCTTTTGGAGGTTGAATTTTGAAAAACTGTGACATACTTCCTTCTTAATCTTTTACCAAAAGCCGAAACACTACGCTTCGTAGATGTAACTTGAGCAATATCTTGAGAAATGAAGGACAGTCATACAAAATTTGAACCCCTATTTTAACCCTTTGGGGGTAAAATTTTGAAAAACTGTGCCAACCGTACTTCTTTATTTTTTACCGTTAGCCAAAATGCCAAGTTTCGTTGATATAACTTGTAAAAAATCTTGAAAATTGAAGGCATTTCACACCAACTTTCATCCCCTATTTCACCCCTTTGGGGGTCGAATTTTCAAAAACTGTGAAATACATATTTCTTGATTTTTAACTCACAGCTCATATACCAAGTTTCATGGTTAAAGCTGTCATAAAAAAACTCAACCCCTATTTTACCACTTTAGGGGTTGAATTTTGAAAAACTGCGACACACGTAATTCTTTAATTTTTACCGAAAGCCGAAATATCAAATTTCGTTTATATAACTTGAGAATATCTTGAGAAATGAAGGACTTTCATGCAAACTATCATCCCCTATTTCAACCCTTCTGGGTTAGAATTTTTAAAAACTGTGAAATACGTATTTCTTCATTTTCAACCAGTAGCTCGTATAGCAAGTTTCATGGATATAACTTGAGAAATGACGGACTTTCATACAAAATATCACCCCCTATTTCCCCCCCTAGGGGTGGAATTTTGAAAAATCCTTCCTTAATGAGCGCCTACGTCACAAAAGGAACCTACTGTCAAAATTTCAAGTTAATAACCCCAGCGGTTTAGGCTGTGCGTTGATCCCTTAACGATTTTATATAGTATATACTAGCTGATGCCCGCGACTTCGTCCGCGTGGATTAAATTGTTTTTAATTATACGGGATAGAAAGTAGCCTATGTGTTATTGGCTATTGCAGACTATAATCTATCTCTGTGCAAAGTTCATCTAGGTCCATTTAGCCGTAATGGCGTGATTGAGTAACAAACATAAATTTGAGATTTTTTGGTTCCCGTGGGAACTCTTTATTTTTCCGGGATAAAATGTAGCCTATGTGTTATTCCAGACTATAATCTATCTCTGTATCAAAGTTCATCCAGATCCGTTCAGCCGTTCTGGCGTGATTGAGTAACAAACATTCATTTGAGGATTTTTTGGTTCCCGAGGGACTTCTTAAATTTTTCGCGATAAAAGAAGCCTACGTGTTATTTCAGACTACGATCTATCTCTGTGCCAAATTTCATCAAATCAATCCGTTCAGCCGTTCAGGTGTGATTGAGCGTCACTCGTTCGTGTGGCATAAGTTTTTTTTCAATTCCCACAGCACTTCATTATTTTCCGGGATGAAAAGTAGCCTATGACACTGTCCACCTCAACTATACCCATGCACAAAATTACGTTAATCTGTTGCGGCGTGATTGGAAGACTAACTATCTATTACACGTCCTTGGGGATACAATTTACAAAAAAATGTGAATCAGGTATTTCTCCATTTCAAACCAAAATTCCAAAAAACCCAACCAAGTTACCAAAAAATACCTAGTTTAATGGCTCTAACTTAAAATTAATGACAGACTTTCTTACAAACTTTCAACCCCTATTTTAGCCTTTTGGGAGTTGAAGTTTGAGGTACTGTGAGACACGTACTTCTTTA
This sequence comes from Erebia palarica, assembly GCA_964035005.1. NCBI lineage: Eukaryota > Metazoa > Arthropoda > Insecta > Lepidoptera > Nymphalidae > Erebia > Erebia palarica. The sequence continues at coordinate 11,695,415 of OZ035993.1, read as the reverse complement.
TTTTTTACCATAAGTCAAAACACTAAGCTTCGTTGATATAACTTGAGCAATATTTTGAGAAATGAAGGACTTTCATATACAAACATTCAACCCCTATTTTACCATTTTACGGGTTCAATTTTGAAAAATTGTGATACATGTATTTCTTAATTTTTAACTCGCAGTTTATGTACCAAGTTTCATGGCTATAACTTGAGAAATGAAGGACATTCATTAAAAACTTTCAACCCCTATTTTACCCTTTTGGGGGTTGAATTTTGAAAAACTATGACACACGTACTTCTTTATTTTATTTACCAAAAGCCAAAATACTAAGCTTCGTTGGTATAACTTGAGCAATATCGTGAGAAATGAAGGCCTTACATTCCAACTTTCATCCTCTATTTTACCCCTTTAGGGATCGAATTTTCAAAAACTGTGAAACATGTATGTCTTCATTTTTAACCCGCTCTTTATACATCAAGTTTCATGGCTATAATTTGAGAAATGTAGGACTTTCAAACAAACTTTCAACCCCTATTTCACCCCTTTAGGGATCGAATTTTCAAAAACTGTGAAACATGTATTTCTTCATTTTTAACTCGCAGCTCATATACCAAGTTTCATGGTTATAGCTGTCATAAAAAAATTCAACCCCTATTTTATCACTTAAGGGGTTGAATTTTGAAAAACTGCGACACACGTAATTCTTTAATTTTTATCGAAAGCCGAAATAACAAGTTTCGTTTATATAACTTGAGAATATCTTGAGAAATGAAGGACTTTCATGCAAACTCTCAACCCCTACTTCAACCCTTAGGGGTTAGAATTTTTAAAAACTGTGAAACACGTATTTCTTCATTTTCAACCAGTAGCTCGTATACCAAGTTTCATGGATTTAACTTGAGAAATGACGGACTTTCATACAAATTTTCACCCCCTATTTCACCTTCTTAGGGGTGGAATTTTGAAAAATCCTTCCTTAGTGTGCGCCTACGTCACAAAAGGAACCTACTGTCAAAATTTCAAGTTAATAACACCAGCGGTTTAGGCTGTGCGTTGATCCCTTAACGATTTTATATATATATATATTTTAGATTAGATTAGATTAGATTAGATTAGATTAGATATATTAGATTAGATAGATTAGATTAGATTAGATTAGATTAGATTAGATTAGATTAGATATTAGATTAGATTAGATATTAGATTAGATTAGATTAGATTATATTAGATTAGATTAGATTAGATATTAGATTAGATTAGATATTAGATTAGATTAGATTAGATTAGATTAGATTAGATTAGATAAGCCTGTAACAGCGTCATATCGTGTGCGCAAGATGCAGAAATCCTTTGGGTCGAGAGTACGCTTTTATAACATGATCCAACAGAGTTCCTTAGATTTGCCAGTGCATAAATTTAGAGACTTGGGCCGGTTTCTGAGTTAAGCAGTTAAAAATCTCATAAAACTCTGATGTGCGTTTGATTTTAAATAATCGCGATAGATAAATGGAACTTACGTCATAATATTGTGTCAGAAGCGTCACAAATTTGACAAACGGTGGTTTTGTTTACGAAATTATCGAAACCCTTAGAAAATCGTACTTATGTTTTTATTTGTTACTAGCTTCGCATGGTTGCAAGTTAGATTTTTAACTATCGTAAATAACAAAGTAAAAAAATTACAGATTTGGCCTGATGGTGGTAGAAGACTTCCTATAAGATGATAAACTTGTCCTTCTATTTTAAAGGTGGGCATAAAATTTCCTTCTCTAATTTCTTTCGCGCCAAACGAAGTTATTTGAAAGACGCTATTGTAACTGCGCATGTTCGTCATAAAATGACCAGATATTAGATGATTATTTGTCAAAAGATTTTTTATTGATTGTGGTTGCTTCAGAATATCAGGAAGATAAATTTTTCCATAAGCACAGCATATACCATTAGGTTCATCAGCCCATTTTTTGGCATACCACCTAGAGCAGATTTTATTCATGGCTCCGATTTGGACGAAGGTCCGTTGAGAATAATCAACCAGTGGATCGTATCTGAAAGCAAATCTGTTACTGTGAACTAAAACACGATCGTGAATTCTATTTGTTGACGCCTGTTGTCTGTCTCTCTGTGCTCTTAGTCGTTGGGAACGCTCGGCACTCGACTCTCGTGCGCGTAGCTGTGTGGTTCTCAAATTTTGTTCTTCAAGCCGCTGTGAACGCTCAGCACTCGACTCTCGTGCGCGTAGTTGTGTGGTCCTCAAATTTTGTTCTTCAAGCCGCTGTGAACTCTCGGCACTCGACTCTCGTGCGCGTACCTGTGTGGTTCTCAAATTTTGTTCTTCAAGCCGCTGTGAACTCTCGGCACTCGACTCTCGTGCGCGTACCTGTGTGGTTCTCAAATTTTGTTCTTCAAGCCGCTGTAAAAGCTCCGCACTCGACTCTCATGCGCGTACCTGTGTGGTTCTCAAATTTTGTTCTTCAAGCCGCTGCGAACTCTCTGTGTGTGTGTGTGACGCTATAACTCTCGTGCGCATACATGTGTGGTTCTCAGATTTTGCTCAGCAAGACTACAGTAAACAGAGTGGCAAGACGTTATGAACGTTCGGCGCTCGATTCTCTGGCCAGCGATTGCGACACTCTCTGACTTGCAAGACGATTTTCATATTCAAATGAAGATTCTGCAATACGACGTATTTTCGCTCTCGCCTGTGAACTATGTTTAGAAAGTTCAGATCTGGCTCTTTTAGGCATATCGCAGTCTGTCTACAGCAGTTAGATATCAAAATGTTTAAAAAAAATGTTAGTAAGTTCTTTTGTATTTAAGTTTGTTTTGACAAATATGATATAAATAATTTGAAATATATTAAAAAAAATTAATAGACGAATAAAGGTTTAACGTAAGAATTTGCAAAAATCACGTTATTATTGCAATTTTCGTAGGGATCTCTAATTTTTTGAAAATAAATTATATTATTTATAGCCTATATAACTTTTTAAAATCGGTCGAGTAATTTTTGAGTTTATTCTTTACAAACAAACACAAAAATCTTTCCTCTTTATAATATTAGTTTAGATTATTCTTACAATTATTTATAAAATGGATAGAGAGAAAAAAAAGATCTCCCAACTTCAATAACGTGGAGAAAGGAAACCTTCTCGCACTCGTAGCAAAGTAAGTACCTAAGCTTCATATAATTTTCAATTCCGGACAGCTTTTCTCCTGGTTCAGTAAAATATTCACGGGTTAACTTTACATGGCCACAATTAGTAGTTAGTTGGTTCAAGTAACTCTACTTAGAAATCAAAATTTGTCTAGTCACAAAACAAACAAACCAACTGGCATAGAACTTAGAATAATGTCAGTGTTTTCTTTGAATAACAGGGTATAGGTCCTAAAATTCCACATCAATGTTAAAAGGCATATTATTTATGCGTTTTATATTATGTAAGTCATCAATAAATGTTCTCTCCACAGATTACAAGGTGCGATAGAATGCAAAAAGACAGGGTCATTCTACTTGTAAAAAAAAATAAGAAAGAGTGGATTGTAGTAACTAAACAATACAATAGACTGCCTGGTGGATCTTCAATCATCGCCACAACTGAGGATAATGTGATAATATCATATTATATTTATTACCCAGAAATGTTATTATTATGCTCAGTTATATGTAAAATAAAACAAAATTAAAAATCCTACAAAGAGTTCCTAATTTCTAACAAAATATTACAATACAGCAAAATTGTGCTTGGGGCAAAGGTTGGACATGATCTTGTTCTTCAACAAGTTCATCATCTTGTACCACGTAGGCATCAAGATCTAACTCAGCCTTCAAAGATTTTTTAATTTCTACTGAAAGTTAGCCCTTTACTACGATCTCACCTGATGGTAAGTTATGATGCAGTCTAAGATGGTAGCGGACTAACTTAGAGACTTTATATTAAAATCATAAGTCTTCACGGCATCGTACCGGAACGCTCAATTGCTTGGCAGTACACCTTTGCCAATAGGGTGGTAACTATAGCCACGACCAAAGCCTTCCACAATTCAGAAAGTTCCCAAATCGAATTGCCGGGAATCGAACCCGCGAACTCCCTTAATAAGACCACAGAGGTCGCCACTGCGCCAGAGAGATCGTCAAAAGATGACAACGAAGAAATCACAAATCCATACTAATATTATAAATGCGAAAGTGTGTCCGTCTTTATGTCTGCTACGCTTTTACGGCCCATCTGTTTCACTGATTTTGATGAAATTTGGTATAGTTTGTATCCCGGAATATTAAAGAGTTAACACGCGGAAATAAAAAAACCTTAATCCATGGACGAAGTAACGTGCATCATCTAGTTTGAGTATAGTTTAAGTAGACGAAATCCGTTACTTAAATATCACGCACTCAACCGAACCGGTGGTAGAGTCTTGAGTCCTGACATTTCAAAAGCATTATTTTAGAGCTCATTTCGTGTCATTTAGACCAAATGCACAGACATAGACTTATCCTGAAAAAAAAAACAAAATATCTCACGGGATTTTGAAAAAAAACATCATATAAAAGCTTTTATTTGTTCGTGATTCATAGTATTATCTACATCATATTTATTGGCAGACTTAAAATACAATTCTATCTCTTGCAGAGTCTTGCCTTTGGTTTCTGGCAATCTCACCCAAAAATACGCTAGACATACAAATACCGTGACTGCATTCAACATAAACAATCCATGATAACCCATGAAACCTACTAATATAGGCATCAACATTATACCAGAACATATAGTAGCTACATAAACTGGAATAGTTAAAAAAAAGCAAAACAATTTAATGTCTAAAGGAAATAATTCGCCTAAAATAATTTCCAAGACAGGATATGGCCCTGCGTGGACTATAATAAAATAAATAGCTAAAAGAGTAACGTTAATCCATTGAGAATATGTTTCGTCATTCTTAAAATACAAGGCAATGCTTAAAGCAATTAAAATAACATTAGCTATTAGCCCTGAAGAGAAAAGCAATACTCGAATAGCCATTTTCTTTATCAAAAAAATAGACACACATGTACCTATAAGTATAAATCCGTCGATTAATAAAGTAAATAATAGAATATCTTCCGTTCCAGTTATCTCTTCCAGCATCACAGTAGCCAAATTATTAAACGCAACTTTCCCAGCGGCAGAATAATACAAATTTATGACACAAGTAGTTGCTATTATATTAAACCAGAAATATTTCCTCTTCATAGAATTTAAAACTTTATTCCAACCGCTACTCTTATTGATTTCTCTTGCTTTTTTCTGTTTGCTGCTTTCTATTTTGATTAACAGACCCAATTCTTCTTCAGATTTGGGGTTAATTCCATGTAGTTTTCTAAATGCATTTTTGCAATCATCAAATCTACCTCTAGATGCTAACCATTGGGGACTTTCTACCCAAAAAATTGGTAAACAAATGTGTACAATTGCCATAACCATTCCAAGTAAACATAAACTCCTCCAATGGATAATTATTCCAAGAATATGACCTAAACCTGAACCTAAAGCAGGCGCTACCATTGATACTAAACTTTGGATCAATGCTCTGGATTTTGGTGAAGTAAATTCTGCTGCAATCACTAAATTTAAAACGGTTAAAGCTCCTACAGATGCGCCAGCTATTACCCTGGATAGAAGCATAGTTGGGAAGTCTTTCGTGAAGTACAACAGTGTCCAGCTGATCAGCAAGAGCATAGAGAAGATAATGACAATCCATCTTCTGCCAATTCTCTCGCCGAATAGCCCGAGTGCAATAAATGCGATGACGATGCAAAATGACATGCAGACGCCTGGAATGAAAGAAAATACATTAAATTTTTGGACGAACAGGTTACGTTGCAGAAGTAAAACAACACAGAGCTCGTGGCTCGATTAGTGTAGCACAAAGAATATATTTTTACTGTACAAGTCGCACAGTTAAATAACTTTGTAATATAATTAATTAAATTAATACATTCAAATGATGAAATCTAAATATTAAACTTACTATGAAATAAATTTTAATGAAATCCTACTACTCCTAATCCTACTTATATAGGATCCTACTTATATACTAATCAAAAAGACCATCTCTGGTTGCCCCTGGGCCAAAGGTACCCATCAAAAATGCAGCATTGCCACGCTGAATGGCGATTTATATGCTTTGAACTAGGTATCTCTTTTATAAATTTTTATTTTAAAGTCGCAATTGAATATCCGTTTTACAATGGCTAATGTACTCGGTTACAAAGACGCATTTTGCCCACAAAAATAACGTATCTTAAGTCAATGAGACAGGCCTGGGGGCCATACTGCAACCGCTTAAAGCAATACTTAAGCGATATTACTCCAAATGACAGTTTGATGTCTTGGCGTTCCTAGAATAAGGATTATATTTCTAGAACACGAAAGTCAACCATAATGAAAGAATAAAGCTATACATTGGCTGGCTGGCTGGCTGGTTCTATCAAAGGATACTAGTAGCTTTCAGTGTTCTATCTTAAGAAATTGCTTACCTAATAATGATAATTGTCCTTCAGTGAGCACGATGCCGTCTTCCTTCTTCTGCAGGGACCGGATCATCCCAGTTAGGTGACCGTACGTAAAGCCGCATGATATGGCGACCAGGTTCGTGGATCCTGTCACCACAGTCTGGAATCATCATCATATATTCCACTTTCAGAAAGGTTTCTATGTTTATGAAACTATGGACTATTTCCGGTACCGGAATGCTAAATCGCTTTGCCGTTAGGGTGGTAACTAGCCACGGCCAAAGCCTCCTATCAAGGCAGACCACGGAAAATTTAGAGGAAACATACTTTGAGTTTGAGTTTGAGTTTGAATTCAATGTTATCATCCAGAGTTACATTGGCCATAATTTTTTTGAAAAAAAATCAATAGATAGATACTTTATATTGCCACACAAGCAAAGATTTTAAATAAACAATAAAACAAAGTGCGCAAGGGCGGTCTTATCACTAAAAGTGATCTCCTCCATACAACCAATTCATTAGATAGATAAATAGATTACATACTATTATTAACATAAATAACTATAATTCAACAATATACCTACATTTATTTTATTTATTGTTATTAATCTTATAAAATTGTGTTACCAACAGTGCTACAAAAAGCAGTACTGTGCACCGTATTAAAATAATTATACTTAGTTAAGACATAAAACAATAAAATTATATGTAGCTAAAGAAATAATATATATTTATGGTAAAACTAGCTGATGCCCGCTGTAGCCTGTGTGTTTATCCGAATCCGTTCAGCCGTTCTGGCGTGATTGAGTAACAAAAATCCATCCATTCAAACTTTCGCATTTATATTACAAGTAAGTATTCGTATTGTAGATTATAATATTAGTATAAATTCATGTAGTGGCCATTGGGACCCTGTAGGATTATGATAAGACCAAAATATATTTAAAAAGTAAAAGTAAGTAAAAGTAGATAAGACTAGGTTTTACCAAATTTATTGTAAGTACCTGATCGGTTTTTTTATTTTTCATAGTTTTAGTTTTTGTTGCCAAATAAATAAAATATAAAACAAAATTGGGCTTATCAGCAAAGTCTAGACTAGATTTCTACGCATTTTTTGAAACAGCTCAAACCTGACTACTACCTGGCTACTAGATTTCTCTAAACGAAAACAGAAAGAAAAAACACAGACCTTCTGATACTCCCACATTATTACCACACCACTACTGTGCTCTTAGAGGACGCTACTGTGTACTGACGAGTAGAAATAGGTCCGCGAACAGCTAGAAGTAATCACCCATTGAGGTACACAGGTCCTAGAGTAGCTAACCCCATTCATGATATCATATTAATCCATATCCATACTAATATTATTAATGCGAAAGTATGTCTGTCTGTCTGACTGCTACGCTTACACGCATCTGTTCAACCGATTTTAATAAAATTTGGTACAAGGATAGGTTGACTTGTATCCCGGAGAAGGACATTTTTTATCCAGAAAAATAAAAAAGTTCCCGCGGGAATCAAAAAACCTTAATCCACGCGGTCGAAGTTGCGGGTATCATCTAGTATTATAAATGCGAAAGTGTGCACTACTTGTACTAGGTATTATGTATTTTGCGGCACTACAGTATGTCATGTGCTTCCTCACCATGGTAACATTCTTTTTTCTTTAAAAAAAAGAACAACTGCCGAGTTTCTTTCTCCCCAATAGAATCTTCTTTCCAAACCGGTGGTAGAGTCTTCACATTTCATAAGTGGCAAAAGTTGTCTTACGTGAAAAAACTTCTTACGTAAAACATTACATATTTCATTTATATTTTGTTTCACCGTTGAATCTTTCTACCACCGGTTCGGAAAGCAGTTTCTACTGGGATGAACCAACAAGGAACTAAGCAGTAGTTGCTCTTTTGTTTATAGAAATAAATGCTACAATATGTAGCTAATCATGCTAATATTGTAAACGCAAAAGTATGTTTGTTTATTGGTTTTCCTTCAATTGCGCCGCAACGAAGCAACGTCAATCACGTGATTTTTTGCATGAATATATATGAGGATCTAGAGAGTGTCATAGGCTACTTTTATCCTGGAAAATTAAAAAGTTTCCTCGGGAACCGGAAAACCTCAAGCTATGCGGACGAAGTCGTGGGCATTGCAGCTAGTTATAATAATAAGTTTTTATTAAAGGCATTAAAGACCAGTAGTATATATATGTCACCGTAAGATCCGTAAAAACCGTTAGATTATAATTTTACTCGCGAAATTGCAAACTGTCGAAAGATTACAATTTAACGCATTATGTTTCGGTAGATTGTAATCTGTTAGTTATATTAACCCGATAGAACTTAAGCACTATCTGATTATTTATGTCGAACCCTATCCTAACCTACAAGAAACAGACAATAAAACGTAAATACAATGAATATTTCAAAAATTGACACTCGGAACATTGAACGGTTTACAACCTTTCGACAGTTTACAATTTCGCGAGTTATATTATAATGTAACGAGTTTTAGAATCTTACGGTGACATATATAAGTATCTACCTATTACACAATATGTAACGTTAAAATTATGAACTAATTAACTCATGCCCGCAACGTCGTCCGCGTGGAATAATAGCGTACCTATATCGCTTTCCAGGTCCTCAACTATACCCATGCCAAAAAATCACGTCGATCCAAAACTAAGTTAATAATAATTTATTTTTGACATAGCCATCATCCTTATTGAAAACCTTACTGGAAGGAAAGAACGCATCTCCTTTCGAGTCCTTTCACTGTGATAATAATATATTCTTGCAAATTTCTGAGGATACTTGAAGAAGAAAGACGTAAAAGCTCTCCTGACTCATTTATTAACATGAACAATAAAAATATTACAGCGAGAAAATAAAATCACACAAGAACGATACGCAACGACGGGTGACAATGTAGTCCTCAGCAGATGCGCACGCATCTTTTATAACCTCGTCTCTGACACCATCGTTATTTTTCTTAATCGCAGGGAATGTATTCCATTCTTGAATTTCATTTCTTTATCCTGAAACAAGTATCTTATGTTAGTAAATATCTTCAATAATATATTAACATAACACGCTCTAATCACGACATCTCCATGATATTCCTAACTTGTTATACAGTGGACCTATAATAACTGCCTATGTTCATAAATTCATAATCAATTTGCAAGTACTAAAGTACCTAGATTTTATTTCCACATTCCAAGCGTTATTAATTATAATCTCAAATAGCTATGAGAGTAAAGGAGCAGAGAGTGCACCTGTGCTTACACAGATATGTTTTATATCATATATAGGTGCACTCTCTGTTCCTTTACTCTCATAGCTATTTGAGATATATACATATATATGTTCCCCAACTTTTCTCTTTAAATTGCACGCACTATTATTTCAACCCTGTCCCCACTACCAAAGGTTATCTAGAAGAGAATACCTCTAGGTATTATGTTTTGTGCATTGTAATATATGTGGAATAAAGAATGTAAAACAAACAATTATGGCCCGACCCGAGATTTCAACTTGGGACCTCGTCAGCCGCAGTCGAACATGCTAACCACTATTGCTACCTGCTGCAACCTGCTTTTGCTGTCAGGAAAATTAGACAGTTTACCGATATTGAAACGGCTAGGCTTGTCTACTTTGCCTACTTCCAGTGTCATGTCGTACGGCATTTTATTGTGGGGCAGAGCAGCTGATATCCAAACAATTTTTATATTGCAGAAAAGAGCCATCCGTTCTATCTAAAAACTCGGATCACGCAAATCACTTCGTGAAAAATTTAAAGAGGTTGGTATACTTACGGTGCCTTCATAATACGTTTACAATAATATAGACTTTGTCAGGCGGAACATTAATCTTTATAAGCAAATAGTGACACTCATTACTCACAATTGATGGACTAGAAACCGCCATAAACTTGTAACAGCGTCATATCGTGTGCGCAAGGTACAGAAATCCTTTGTGGGGTCGAGTGTTCGCTTTTATAACATGGTTCCCAAAGAGTTTCTAGATTTTATTACACTATCAATGATTGTCTGAATGACAAAGTTGTATGGAAGCAAGCGGCGTCGCATCCAGTTAACCACAGTGTAATACTTGTAACGTAATTTACCTATGTGTTGTATTGTTACTTATTGTAACCTTTATCTCTTCTCAGTAAAATTATTTTTCCGAACCGATGGCAGAGACAGACACAAGTTGTCCTACATGAAATAAATAAATCATTTATCATTTATCACTAGTGGCTAGACCAACGAGGCCGTCAAAGTAATATGCCTAGTTCTTGAGAAGCCAGTCTAGATACTAATCTTATAAATGCGAAAGTTTGGATGGATGGATGGATGGATGTTTGTTACTCAATAACGCCCGAACGGCTAAACGGACCTGGATGGCACAGAGATAGATTATAGTCTGGAATAACACATAGGCTACTTTTTATCCCAGAAAATTAAGGAGTTCCCGTGGGAAGCAAAAAACCTCAATCCACGCGGACGAAGTCGCGGGCTTCATCTAGTCTAGTACTATATTATGATAGTGTAACTGCGAAACTTTCGATGGGTGGATGGATGTTTGGATGGATGGATGGATGGATGGATGGATGTATGTTTGTTACTCAATCACGCCAGAACGGCTGAACGAATCTGGATGAAATTTGGCACAGAGATAGATAGAGCCTGAAATATACACAGGCCACATTTTATCCCGGAAAATTTAAGAGTTCCCGCGGCAAACGAAAAACCTCAATCCACGTGGGCGCAGACGCAGGCTATACAATAATATAATACCTTAAGTAGTTAAGTACGGCACAATAATTTTATCTACACACGTGTTTTACGGCTTGTCCCATAATATCTGTCGTGATATTTTTTTTCACGGATTTTACCATCAAATATTAATAATGAAAATAAATTTTTGCTTTATTTATTGAAAACAATACAATAGAACTTAAAGCTAGCTAGCCTAACCTTAAGTAATTAAGTCCTTAAGTTTATCGATTTCGGAAGCATCGTCTCAACCAAAAGACGCATGCATGCACCTCTGCAGAACACGGGTCTTGTGCCGCTTGCTAGTGGGGGGTCATCCAACGCTCGTTTGTGCAATTTACCTATCGTGCAGATAGAGGCCGCAAAAGGCTCGTGACTTCATCGCCCCGCCTCAAGAAAGTCCGAACGTCGTTCGTGGAAATGATCATTCTATGCTATAACAAAATTCCACAACCTATTATAAAGTTGCCTTTACACAAGTTTAAGAACTCTATTAGAAATTATAAAGCAAAATATTATGATACTAAGTGATAGTGAAGTCAGCGTTGGTCTAGGAGAGAAAATGACGGGCTATCTGAACTCCCTCAACAAAACTAACTTTACCGTGACTTGCTACACTAGGCAAAATGCATCCACAGACAATATTCTTGAAGATTGTATTAAACTCTCTTCAAAAATGACTTCAAAAGACTATGTTATCTTACTGGTTGGACATAATGATAGTAATTGTAATATCATAATCAATAATGTATACTCTGCGATATGTGCACTAAATAACACTAACGTGATTTTATTTGGTGATCGCAAGAATAATTACCTAAACGAATATAAATTGAATCATTCTCTTAGAACAATTGTGCATAACTTTAAACATGTAAAATGTCAATTTGCCTCCAAACATCTTCAATCTTGAAACTTGCAAATCCTTATATCATGAAATAAATTGCAAAGAATATGAACAATTGTATCTAACGTCTATTATTAAAGCAACCAAACTATCATAAGGATCACCAAATTGCTACACAACCAAAGAAAGGGACCATACCTTACTTTTTCATGCAAATTGCCAAAAATAAAGCAGCACTACTAAATTACCGAATGCGCCTAAAGGTATGATTCCTTACTACTTCACAAAAATGAACAGTCAATTTTCAAAATCAACTACACATGCCAATACCAACAATAATACCAACCCAAACCCCACTACATAAAATTTTCAAATAAATTCGGAATCCTCCATGAAAACATAGCCGGTGCACTGAATAAATCAGACAGTATTAATCTTGCCCATTCCGATCTTCAAGATAAATCCATTAATATTGATGTTGTTTGCATGTCTGAAACCTCTATGCTACCAGGGCATGAAACTAACCTCTGCATAGATGATTTTACTATAACGTCTAGTTTCTCCAGAAAAAAAAACTAAACGAGGGGGAGTTTGTATACTAACGCGAAATGGCATTGATACTGAAGACTTAACAAGCCTACATGAATACGCCCAGGAGGAATATTTCGAATGCTGCGGTATATTTATAAAAGATTTGAAAATTATAATAGTGTGTGTATGTGTGTGACTCCCCAATCAAATATAAAAATATTTCTCAACAAACTCGATAGACTGTTGTATGATTTAACGAATAAATTTAAAGAATGCAAACTAGTTATATGCAGAGATATGAATATAAATATATTAATTGATAACTCAATCTCAAAACTCTACTATGATATACTGGCTGGGTATAACATTGTCAATAAAATAAGAAAAGCTACTAGAACTACGTCGCGGAGTGAAACTTGTATCGATCATATCCTTACAAATATAAATAAATCGACAGGGCAGCTACACAACCTATGCTTGTCTGACCATAACACTGCACAAATTTTACACTTCAACTATAGTAAAGATAATATAGTAAACGTAAAATCAAAAACATACACATACAAAAGAGACTACTCAAAGGAAAATGTTAATATTTTCGTCAATTGCATGCAAAGTTTATCTTTTGAGGATGTTCTGGAAGAGCAAGATACAAATAAAGCATTTAATTTGCTGCATGATACTTTGCTACTTTTCCATGGACTTTGATTTCCATTCATAAAAGTAACAATCAGGCACAAGAAAAATGGTATTAAGTGGATGACTAAAGGTCTCAAAGTTAGTACAAAACATAAACGTTTGCTATACTATGAAGCTTGCATTAAGCGTGACAAAAATAAAAACACCTATAAGAAATACGCCGCAGTTTAACGCCAGTGTATTTATTTCAGACAACGGGAATTTAATAAAAGATATATCAATAAAGCAAAAAATGTATGTAGCGCAACCTGGAATATTATTAAAAAATGTGGGACAAAACGATCAAAAACAAAATATTAAATTTCTAACTGACAAAGGTGCTAAGATAACTAATCCCGAGGAAATTCGTAACATATTGAATAAACATTATATAGCCACCAAACGTACAACATAAAAACTTCGAAAATAGAGTTAAAAATATAACTTGTAGCTCAAATAACATGTATTGCAGTCCTACTGATCCCTATGAGATAAAGAAAATAATTATGAACCTTAAAAATACTAACTCCACCGGATATGACGAACTTAATACTTACTTACTAAAACGCTCTTGTATATTTTTGGCTAAACCGATAGCTCATATCGTAAATCTCTCGATAGAACAAAGCATATTCCCAGACAGACTAAGGGCGGATTCGACCAAACGCGAGTAAAGGAACATAATCTGTGGATAAACTAACATTTTACAAGTTAAAAAATGCAACGTTTATTAAATATGATTGAAGAAAGTGATAGTGACGAAGAAGTAATAATAAGACGTCCAAGGTGGATAAAAGAAAGAATGGATTTGTTTCACTACTACGATGATCATGATTTCGCGATCAGGTTTCGTTTGAGCAAAGAAGCAACTTTATCATTGCTAGCGAAAATTGAACACAGCTTGGAATATGTTTCCGACCGGTGGGTAAAATCTAGTAATGTACCTATGTACTAAAATAAGTGCTCCTGATAATTACTTACCTAATAAAAAACTCCATTTTTATGTCTTACCTAAAGATTTTGTTTGTTCTTTTACAGCAACTTTTCTATCTCACCTATTAATCAACTGTTGGGCACTTTGAGACATTATGCTACCAATTCAACCCAAATGGGTCAGGCGACAAATGACAGTCCCTAATCCCTCCATATTCCAACATTATAAACCGCCAAAAATGAGAGCCAGAATATAAGCCTTCATGCCATACACTTTTGGAGCAACATTTTTTTTCCGGGTTATACTTCTTTCACTCATTCGTTCCGCTAGTCGGGCTTAGTTAATCGAAGTATAGTTAAACCATAGATTGCATGGAAAAACGACTTTGACGTTACTCCAGATTAAAAATGTGGAATAAATTTATTCCTCGTTTAGTTATTCGAGCATAAATGCTAGTTTGGTCGAATCCGCCCTAAAGCTATCAATCATAAAACCTTTGTATAAAAAAGGAAAGAAAGACGTCGCAAATAACTATAGACCAATCGCCTTAATTCCGCTTCTATCAAAAATCTTTGAAAAGGTTATATACAAAAAAGTTTATGATTATGCCATTTTAACATATGCTATGACATTTTAACATATTTACTAACGCACAGCATGGGTTTAGACAAAAGAGATCTACCATAACGGCTATGTTTGAGCTAGTCAAAATTGTGTTAGAGTCAGTAGATAAAGGAAGACCCGTAACTGCTCTATTTGATCTTGGCATTTGATCTTGTCCATCATGAAAAGTTATTAAACAAGTTAGAACATTACGGAATTCGCGGACATATAAACCAATGGATTAAATCATATCTAGACAATAGAAGACAAAAAACAATAATTCAGAATCAGAATGGTGAAAACATCACTGTGTATACGTCTGAGTATGAAAATAATAATTACGGTGTGCCTCAGGGTAGCATTTTGGGTCCACTTCTATTTTTACTATATATCAACGACCTCTCAAGAAACATATCACACCCATCTATACTCTTTGCTGATGATACCACTATAATTGTTCCATGTGAAAACACACAGACACATGAGTATAACGTAAACAAATCATTGTCAGAAACGATTAATTGGTTAGGGAATAATAACTTAAGCGTAAACATAAGTAAAACTAAATAACTAAATGCATGCAATTTAAAACTAAAAGAGGACATAATAAGACATTGGATATAAACTATAATAATGAATCAATTGACATTGTACATAATGCAAAATTTTTAGGTATTAACTTTGACGAACAATGTGACTGGAAAAAACATATAGAGGACATTTGTAATAAACTAAATAAATTTGTGTACCCTTTGCGTCGCTTAAGACGTACAGTTTCTCTAGAAGCAGCATTAGTAGCATACCATGGCTACGTCATGTCTGTAATGCGCTATGGAATTATAATATCTCTACTGATTTATAAAAACTTTTTGTGATTCAAAAAAAGTGCATAAGGAGCATATATTTAAAAGGGCCAATTGATTCATGTAGACTTTTATTTAAAACGCACAAGCTTCTCACCCTGCCATGTCTATATATATATATGAAATAGCTGTTTTTGTACATCGGCACATGGAGTATTTCAAGACCTTCTCACAACTAAATAATTATAATATAACAAGAAACTTTGATCGACTATGCACTACAAGCTATAATTTACAACAAACGTGTAAATCTCCGCATGCTACGTGTGTTAAAATTTATAACAAACTAGATAACAACATAAAAAATCAAAATACAAGTAGCTTTAAAAGAAATCTCTTTCGTTGGTTGTGTGACAAGTCTTTTTATTCTTTATCTGATTTTTTTAACAATTAATTGACATATTATTTATTTAAATTGACATAATATGACTGTATATGTGAAGTTTATTTTAATATGGACATTCTTTTCCTTTCTTTTTCTGTAATCATGCTCACCTGTTCAGATATCATAATCTCATTAGAACGCCTTAAAGTAACATCTGTACATACTCATATTCAGCAAATAAATTTCATTTCATTTCATTTCATTTCATTTCATTTAGTTTCATTTCATGGAACCCTTATAGGATCACTTTGTTGTCCGTCTGTCTGTCTGTCAAGACCCTTCTTCTCAGGAACGCATGGAGGTATCAAGCTGAAATTCATATCAAATACTCCGGTCTACTGTGAAAAATCCCTTGGAACTGTGAAAAAATTAAACTTCTAAGCCAACGCAATCAAAAGATACAGCCGTTTAGGCTGCAAATTTACGACATTCGCAAGGGAATCAAAACCTACAGGGTAGGTACTTCCCGTGAACTCAAAATCTTGATATTTGGTACGAACTACGAAGCAACGTCATAAAGCACAGATAAAGAAAAAATTGCGAGAAGCATACATTTTTAGTTACATCATATCTTTGATTTTATATATAGGAGAGGATATTTTGCATTTTACTCAGTTAAAGTTATATGATGCATTTTGTTAATAAAACATGTAAAACTATGATTTGACTTTTCTTACTTACTAAAAGCTACGTTATTAGAACGAGACAGGTGTATTATGTTTTTTTCTTTTTCTTTATTTATTTAGAGGCTTTTATAATTAATTACATGTCAGCCCCAATATAATCTAATACATAAAATTTTAAGCAAAATGGCTATTTAACAAAATTAGAGAACAAGGAACACTAAAAAAATCAAGTTAGACAAAAAAACAATTCTCAAGAAATCAGATTTATGGATTCAAACTGATTCATAGCATCCTTAGATGCAGGTCGAGCAAGTATATCTATAAACATACCCGTGTCAAATCTGTTCAAACTCATATGTTGTACAATTTGATCTCTCCCAGATTGAAATCGGACACATTCACTCAATAAGTGTTCGACATCTTCGGGTATTCCACAGGAATCACAAAGAGGTGACTCCGTTATCTTCGTCAAGAATTTAAACTTATTCAATGGCATGTGGCCCGATCTCAATCTGTGAGCAATAACAATCAACCGCCTTCGAATGTTTACATTTAAAAACCAAGGTATATTAAGTGGCTGAGACTGTAAAGTTCTATACCAGATTCCTTTTTCCACAGATTTGCAATTTAATTTATAATCCCATAAATCCTGACATTTCTTTTTATATTTTGGTAAGAACTCTGTAAAATTGGGTCTTATATAAACGGACTTTCCGTTCAAAGTTGCTTCTTTAGCCAACCTATCAGCCTCTTCATTACCTCTTAAGCCAATATGGGATGGAACCCATTGCAATCTAAGTTCTTTTTTATTGTTAATAAAGTACAAAATCTTTGAGAGAATGGCATAAGATATCGAGACACCTCTGCGACCAGAGGCGCATCGAGTTATATGCTGGAATGAACTCTTACTATCAGTACAAATCAAGATCTTCTCACACGACATGTTTTGTACATAGGCTAATGCTTCAGAGATTGCAAAAAAATCCACACAAGACATAATTGATACATTACTATTTACTTTAAAACAATTATTAGAGTTATTTGCTACAAGAGGATCATAAAATGCTGCACTATTACCGTCTTTTATACTTTTAGATCCATCGGTAAATAACGTGTACCATCCATGATATTTTTCCGAGATTTCTTTGATCACATTGAATTTGAGGCATGTGGGATCATAAGAATTCTTGGACTCTTTCAAACTATTTAAATTTATACATAAAATATTACCCAGACCAATACCGCTGACCCACGAATTCAAATTGAACATTTCTAACGGAAATGACAAAGCAATATCATCCTCGCTTACCTCAGTTCTAGTTGTGACTAATAGTGGTATCTTTTTATTCAGCCAATATCGGTTAATGCACAGTTCTTTTAATTCGTCAACTAACATGTTTGTGACATTGTTTGAACACGATGCTGATTTCAAATTGTATTTATACGCCAAATATCTTCTTCTCAAATGTAAAGGTGGAAGGCTAAGCTCACTCTCCATGACGTGTATGGGTGTACTTTTGATAAATCCTCCAATAATCCGCATCGATTGATTCTGTATCTTTTTTAACTTGCACACATGCGTCTTAGCGCTATTATGAAACAAAAAACTTCCATAATCTAACCTACTTCTAATCATCGCTATATATATCCTTCGTAGATGTATCGGATGTAGACCCCAAGATGAACTAGCCAAATTTCTTAGCAGATTTTGTAATTGCTGAACTTAATCTACAGTTTCTTTTAAGAGTCTATGCCATCGAAGTTCTTTATCTAGCCATATGCCAAGGTACATATATAAACTTACATAACTAATCTGATTTTGATTGATTTTTAAATTTACAACTGGATTACGATTTCCTCTACAATATATATTATACTTGGATTTTGTTTCTGAGAGCCTCAGACCTAGATCCTCGAGAAGTATAACAAAAACATCCAAAGCTTGTTGAATTTTATCTGCACTATATTATATATATATATATATATATATATTATATTTTTATGTGCGGAATATAAAACAAAATCGTCAGCATATTGACAAATTGAAATATTATTATTGATATTTTGACATAACTGGTAAGTTGCAATATTAAATAGCAATGGTGATAAAGGATCACCCTGTGCTAATCCTTTACTTGTATATCTTATCAATAAGGGTTATTGTCAAAGTCATTTTGAATCTGTAAGTGCCTTTCTGTTAAAAAATTCCATAAATATAAACAAATATTTTTACCTACCTTCAAATTTTCCAAAATGTTGATTATTTTATCAAATAATATATTATTATATGCATTTTCAATATCTAAGTAACATGCCAATGTTGGAGTGTTCTTAGAAAATCCTATCTGTATATTTGGAACTAACCGCGCCAAGCAATCAATAGTTGACTGTCCGCGTCTGAAGCCCGAGGTATATGCAAAATGTAATTTTTTTCGACATACCATTCTAACCGTTTTGCTATCATAACATGAAAAATTTTACATAGACAAGAAATTAATGAAATTGGTCGTAACTTTGACGGCAAACCAGGCTGAGTAGCTTTTGGAATAACTACGACTTTGATATCGCGCCATTGCTTAGGTATCTTACCTGTTCTATAAATAGTGTTATAAATTTTTAAAAGAAATATTTTTGCACAATTAGGCAAGTTCCATATCATTGAATATGTGATTCCATCACTACCTGGGGCGTATCTTTTTCTTTCAAACAATTTTTCATCTCAGTTAAATGAAACGAACTATCTAACTTGGTGTTTGCGTGTTCTAATATCGGTATTGATGGAACCACATAATCAGGAGCAAGCTCACATAACAACTCACACTTACGTTCTTCAGACACAGATAATTTAGCTGTTTTAAATCCTTTCATCCATCTCATTCGGCACCACATCGTAGATGAAGTTGTTGTTTCATTGATACTGTCACAAAATCCATGCCAATCTTGAGTACTTGCTTTCATGATTGCAGACCTTGCCTCTGAATGTTTTTCCTCCAGTACGTTTAAGTTATTCGGTATGGGATTTTTCCTAAATTCACGAAGTGCTAATCTACGCTGAGCTACCTTATGAGATAGTAAAGGACTCCAATAAGATCTTGGCATAGATCTTTCGGTCGGATTCTGTGGTACTTTAATCACTGGAATACTCACATTTGCCGCCCTATTAATCAACTCTATTAAACAATCATACTGTACCTGGGGATTCTCTTCACTCTCTAAATTCTGAAATTGATTTTCTATATACTCCCTATATTTTTGCCAATTTGCATATTTAATATTACGCTTTTTAGAAAATCTTATTTCATCACGGTAGTTAAATCGCATCTTAATACACAAATGATCACTTCCTAAGCTTTCATTCATTACCTTCCAATCGAATTTTGTTGCAATATTTGATGAGACGAAAGTTATATCTGGTGAGCTTTTTTGTAAATAATTATTAACTAACTTAATTCTAGTATGCTTACCATTGTTAAGCGCCATAAATCCAGCATCTAAAGCAGCGTCGTAAATTTGCGTACCTCGATTATCAGTCTTATTGGACCAACTCGAGTGATGCGCGTTGAAGTCACCTGCTATTATAGTACTGTTCGTAAAGGCTGAAAAAATATTTTCCCAGTCACTAACTATTGTGCGAACCGATGAAGGACAATAAAGAGATACCACATTTTTGATGTCACTACAATTTAACAGTCTTAAGCTTACTATTTCTATACCATTATTATGAGTAGTAATATTACATTCTTGTACAATTATCGACTTATGAACTACTATAGCAACGCCTCCATAAGAGTCAATTCTATCCTTTCTAAATATATTATAACTATTTACACGTAATACAGACTCAGCTTCAAGCCATGTTTCCGAAATGAAAGCTATATGAAATTTTTGCTGAATTAATAATAATTCAAACTCTTTTAATCTAGGTCTTATACTTTGTGCATTCCACTGTAATAAACTTAAAGTACGGATTAAGCTCTGTTTATCCATAATTGAATTTAGAAAGAAGCAAAGTACAAATGTCTTTAAACAAAATCGCAATATACTTCATAATCTCCTCAACAATAAAACTAATAAATAGTTGAAACTTAACATCCAACGTACACTCAGACAGGTATATTTCCTTTAATTTTTGAATAAATTTCTTAAAATTTATGCCACTACCTTTATTTTTCGCCTATTTTTTATTCTCTTTACCTTCCTTTTTATCATCACATTCATCCATAGACATCCCTGTATCGCTTTCTTCTATAACGATGTTGTCATTGACCTCAGAGATTGGATGGCCCTTATTTCGTTTCTTACTCTTTTTACTTCTTGTTGCTCGTTGCCTCTTATGTATAATTGCACTTCCTTGTTGACTATCTTCATCCGAAGATTCTTGCTTTTCTTCGTGTATATCAGCCTGTGTGATTAACACATTTCTGTATGACTTTTGAGCCTTTAGGTTTTCTTCTACAGGTTTCGTACTAGAAAAGTTATTATTCTCATTATTTTCTTCTTTTTCGACTCATTCTCGCTACGATAAACTGCCAAAGCCTTTGTATATGTATAATTTAGGTCTCGCATTATGATTCTTATATTCTTTTCTTTCAAATAAAAAGGACAAGACTTATCTATGGCCATATGGCCAGTCCTTTTTATTTGAAAGAAAAGAATAAGAAAAGAAAAGAGTAAGGGTAATCATATGATTACCCTTACAATTCACGCACTTATAACTCGATATTTCGCAATTTGGATGGCATTCTGTACATTTCGGACAAATTATCTTCCTACTTGGGCAAAACCGGGTAATATGTCCAAACTTCCAACATCCGGTACACTGTGTAACTGGATACATATAGAACTCCACTTTAAATCTACATCCATACCCACGAACATAAGCAGGTAATACTGATCCCCTGAAACCTATGCGAATCGTCTCACTTTCAACCCATTTTCCTGTATTTGTCGTTCGTTTTAATCTCCGTACATACATACACTTTCCAAATTACTCTTAATCTCTTCATCCTCTATATCTAAATCAACATTTCTTATAATACCATACGATATACTCATCTCGTTTAGCAACTGACATCTAAATCCCATATCTATAATTTTTTTGCAGTCTATCAATTTCTTAGCGCTATGCTTATCTTCAAATTCTATAATTATTTTAAATGGACTCTTGTATTGAATGTTAGTGATATTCGAAATGCTCTCCGACCGAAGTAACTTAGCCATTTTAAATTGTTTCGGCAAAATTTCCTTACATGTTATAGCAACAATTATCTTTTCTCCTTGAATGGGTAAGCTTTCATCATCATTTCTACTAGAATCCATGACAACTATAGACTTTTTAGAAATCTTTACCGACCTTTTGCTACGTACCGTCGTAAAACCATCTTCATCTAAAATATCGTCTGAACTAGACCGTAATCGTTTTTCACGTACCACTATTTGATTTGAGCAAGTTGGTTGCTCTTCCTCCACATAGGTTTCCTCAACTATATCACTCCCACTTGAATCAAAAAAAGGCCTAATAAGATTATTTTCACTCATTATCTTTACATAATATTTTGATTGCGGGTACGCATCGAAAAATATCGCGTGACGCGGTTAATACGCAACGAACGGTACGCTAATATGCAAAGCGAGCGCTTGACTTGCCGTCACGCGCGGAACTGGTGTATTATGTTATTGCGTAAACGTGTCGCGCAATTGTCATATGACGTCATCAAATTTAGCTATTGAAGCCAATTTTTTGCCAACTATAAATGGCGTCTGTTGTGCTTCCGGTGTTTTAGTTGTGAATAACTACCTGTTTTTTGAATATTGTCATGTGTTTTTGCTTAGTTTTATGTAATCAACTATGGTGAAATGCTCAGTTGTGGGGTGTCGTAATAATAATAATATTGTAAAACGCCCAGAAATTTCTTTTCCTAAGTGAGTAACAAAGTCGTCTAGTTTTTCTTTTTGTGGCTACTATTTTAAGTTATTTCGACTAATTATAGCTTAGTTTCTTCTTTACTGAATCCATAACACGTAAATTTTTGCGCTGTCCCCAAAAATTTGGATTATTTCATTAGTTTTTGTTTGAGTATATATACAGTGCGGGGATTGTATTGTTTACAAATAAATTGAATATCGATAAAATTAAAAATTTCATATAACTCTTACTACTTCTCACTCTGAGGGGTAGAGAGATGAAATTGAACAGTCAGATTCTACTTATAATATTGCCAAACTCGTTTTAGACGGTAGCGATGATAATCAAGTGACTAAGACACCCGATCTCCGATATGGTGTCGCGTGTTCGAAAATGACAGTGTCTGTCTGTTTTTGGTCCCTTCATTGTAGTTATTGTGTATAATTTTAACTAATGTTTTACAATTGTTTCAGTTTCCTAAAAGTGGCCCGCGGATATGCACAGGTTTTTTTTCAAATGCAACTATTGTCTTTTTAGGCATTCTTTCTTGATTTTCGCATTTAATCGGCTCTATCAATCATTTTTTTACCCACGATGAAACGGAGACGGTATAAGTGTGGGGCAACCTAAGAGGTGTGCGTTAGTTTGTGCCCATTTTCCTGGAAAACTACTGGACCGATAATTATACGGTTTTTTGCATTAGATATGCATAACTTCTGAGAAGGTTCTTAGATATGTAGGACCATCAAGTTGAGCTGCAATCGTGATTGTTATTCTTCAATGTTACCATTTTTTATCAAAAAGTAGGTACTGAGCCGATTGAGATGCGGTTGTTTGCATTGGATATGTATAGCTTGTGAGAAAGTTCTTAGATATATTTTATGGTCAAAGTCCACAACGCTGCGCTGCAATCGTGATTTCTTTTTACTATCTGTATGCATTTTTATTAATTTTTGAAATAAATCTATTTTAAAATCAGTCCACTTTTATTATTCATATCATCACCATTCAGTAACATTTTTTCCATAATATCTAGGAATTTCAACTCATATTATGAAACAGTATTGTTTGTAAGGTTCACATGAACTAATAATATAAATCTATACTAACACATACTATAAACGCGAAGTTGGGATGTATGGATGATTTGGAACAAAGATAGATTATAGTCTGGAATAACATGCCGGCTAGTTTTTATTCCGGAAAATTTAGTAGTCGTAGACGTAGTCGCGGACATCAGCTAGTTCATTAGAAAATACGAATAGTATTCCGGGGTACTTTCGGGGGTTAACTAGCTGTCCGGTTTTAATGCATTACGATGAGCGGTTACCTCTTATCTTGTCGTGCGCCTCTTACCTTGTCGTGCGACGCGAGCGCGCGGGGAGTGGGCGCCGTCTTACCGCAACGCGCGGAGGTGGGCGAGCGGCCGGTTTCTTACGCGTCTCGCACGCTTAGCTCTGCAGAGGCTAATTATAGTCAAATCCGATAATATTTGCGGTAAAATAAATTCATACATACCTTTATGGCCGTAAGTTTATCTTGCGTACTGACCATCAGCCATTGATAGCCATTTTTGGGTCAAAAAGAGATATTCCGCACATGGCATCAGGGCGGTTAATTCGATGGGCTATTTTACTGTCCGAGCAGTATGAGATTGAATATGTTCAATCCAAGGCGAATAGCGCGAACGCTCTGTCTAGATTACCCATAAAATCCAAGAAAGGTACTAGCGACGCGAAGACTTTTATTAAATTTATAGAAAATAAATTTCCAGTCTAAAGTGTTAGAGTTTGTTAAGGCGGGCTGGCCTAAATCAGGTTGTCAAGAAACAGATCGAGAAATGGTCGCGTACTGGCGGCGTCGCGATGAGCTATAAGTCGAGAACGGATGTTTGATGTGGGGCTGTCGCATGGTGGTGCCCCTCGCGCTTCTGACCGCGGTGTTGGCCGAGCTGCATGGCACGAATTTAGGAATGGTTAAGTGTAAAGGTCTCGCTCGTAGTTTTGTGTTCTGGCCGGGTCTAGATGATGACTTAGAACGTATGTGTTCAGCGTGTCGGACGTGTGGAGACGTAGCGGATTTGCCACCAAAATCGCCAGTCAGCTATGGTCGTGGCCAGCGAGTCCATTTGCACGAGTTCATATAGATTTTTTTGAATTTAAAAATGCTTCAAACCTAATTTTAGTGGACGCACACTCAAAATGGATAGAAGTCGTGCCCATGTCCACCACGACGGCGACAAATACAATTTTAAAATTAAGAGAAATATTTGGTCGTTTTGAGCTTGGCAGGATCCTGGTCAGTGACAATGGTCAGCCATTTTCTAGTGTCGAATTTTCTTTGTTTTTAAAAAAAACGGTATCAAACATATTCCTTATCACCCGTCATCCAACGGGGAGGCTGAAAACGCTGTTCGAACCGTCAAACGGGCCCTTAAGAAAGCAGAGGTTGAAAAAATTCATTTGAGTAGTTTTTTACAAAGATTTCTTCTCGATTATCAAAATAGTATTCACGGTACAACGGGGGAAACACCTGCAAGATTAACGTTGGGCCGTCACCTTAGATCGCGATTTGATCTACTTAAATCTGGAATCGTGGAATCCGTGTCGGATTATACGCCGGCGGAACTGATAGGTCTTGGGTAGAAGGGGATAAAGTATGGGCTTTAGGACGAAATATGTACGAGGTTGAGACCGAGGATGGATTACGTTGGACACGGCATTCAGATCAGCTGCGTTCAAGCTCAGTGGCGACTAGTCGGGACTTGACGATGTCATGCGACTTTCGCGGTCAGCCTACGGTATCGGCCCAGGCTGCTTTAGCGGACTATACATGTCGTAATGATAAACGGAATGCCAAGGACGTCGATGACACGTGCGAGTCTCGAACTGGAACATCCCCGGTACAGAGTAAACGACACCGAAGGCAACCAGTTCGTTTCGGCTATGATGATTCCATTTGAATGTTATACTTAATACTGTTATTATATGTAGTTTAAGCATAAATTTAGTATATATACGTAAATATGTATTTCTAGTTGTCACGACCAATTACAAGTATAACCGTGCAGTTAGTTATTAACCATTACTTTAATTATTGTTATTGTTTTATGAGACTGGAAACATACGTATAGACTAACATAACAAATAAGGACTTAGTAATAATAAAGGAGGGGATAATGTAGTTTATTGAATGTGGCTATTTTAATAATTAGTTGCTTTCGATAGTGTTCTGTCATTGGTTTGATCAGTCTGGAATAAACCGTTGTGGCGACTCGGAGTTTTATTAAAATATTTCACAGTAATTTATGTATAAGTAGGTACTAGCGTTTTTTCAAAATATTATTTTTAATTATTTATTAATTTTATTTGTGATAATTTTATATCAACTAAAGATGTATTGATAATACCAGCCCTAACCCCCCAGCTTAAGCTTCGCCCATACGCCATGTTTACTTATCGGAAGCTTCAATTTAAATATAATGTTTCATATCCTCTCCTATATATAAAATCAAAGCATCATATAATAAAAATATTTTTAATAATTCTAAACTTAAATTTGTACCTACTTAATTTGGATGCATGGATGCATGTGGAGATGTTTGTTACTCAATCACGCCAGAACTGCTGAACGGATCTTGATGAAATTTGGCACAGAGATAGATTATAGTCTGTAATAACACATAGGCTACTTCTTATCCCAGAGAACAGAAACCCACGGGAGTCGAAGAAACCTCAATCCTTGCGGACGAAGTCGCGGGCATGAGCTAGTATTATTTAGTATTATTAGTATTACTAGTCTAAAAACACATTAAATTAATTCATGACATTTGAACAAGTATTTTATGGTTTGTTTAAAGAAACACATTTTAAAACAGGTATTTTTCAAAATAAGGTTCAAAGAATTTGTGACCAATCTTTTTAGTTTTTTTACTAAAACGTAATTTTTTTGGTAGGATGTTAATATGGTATCGATGACCCATCTCGTCCACCTAGGGTTTCGTGGAATACGGGTTCATGTAAAAATACTAATAACTAGTGCATGACCGCCACTTCGTCCGCGTAAATTAGGTTTTTTGATTCCCGGGGGAACTCCTTAGTTTTCCCGGATAAAAATACTTACCTAGCCTGTGTCCTTCCTCGGGATGTAACCTACTTCTATACCTTCATCAAAAGACGGCATTTGTTGAAA
Source organism: Erebia palarica (assembly GCA_964035005.1). NCBI lineage: Eukaryota > Metazoa > Arthropoda > Insecta > Lepidoptera > Nymphalidae > Erebia > Erebia palarica. Next base: position 11,668,594 of record OZ035993.1, on the reverse strand, counting down.
AGATAGGCCTTTAAAGCCAAGGAAAATGTTACCACAGACAAGTGGACATAGTTACTTTCGCATTTATAGACCATAACAATAGTATGGATTATAATTTCATATGGGTGAGTTTTGTACGGTGATACAGAACAATTTAAATTGGAATGAAAATAAATCATACACTTACTAATATAGTTAACATAAATGCGAAAGTTTGGATGGATGTATGCATGTGGAGATGTTTGTTACTCAATTAGCCCCAACGGCTGAACGGATCTGGCTGAAATTTGGCACAGAGATAGATTATAGTCTGGAATAGCACATAGGCTTTTTATCCCGGAAAATTAAGGAGTTCCCGCGGGAACCAAAAAACCTCGATCCACGCAGATTGCATTTTACTCAATTATAAACTCGCCGGCATATTTAGCGGAACTTAAAAAAAAGGTCCATAATTAAAAAAATATGGTTTTATTTTAAAATCTACTTACTACACTTCTTTTGTTATTTAAAGTTTCATTTGTTTTACTTAAAATGAGATCACATTAAGAACAGATTTTGCGAGTAAAGGCTATTTGTGAAAAATGGTACATTTTTGAACTTTTCATGTAACCGGGAAAAGTGAAATTTAATATTAAAATAACAGTTAATTAAATTAGAAAAATGGTGATTAATATCGCGTATTTCCTCCACGTGCTCTTATTAAAGTTTCTACCCGTCTAGGCATACTGAGAATGATGTTATCGATGGTCTCCTGGGATAGTCTCCGCCATTCCTCAACTATGGCGATTCGCAGTTCTCCCACGTTGGCAGGAGCTGGAATTCTGGACTTAACTTTTCTTTTCAGCAAGTCCCAAACGTGCTCTATTGAGTTCATATCCGGTGATCTCGCCGGCCACTCCATAACAGTGATATTCATATCATTAAGATAAGCTTGAGTTACCCGAGCGGTATGCGGCCGAGCATTATCCTGCATAAAAACAAAATCTTCACCGATATATGGGGCAAACGTACCGTTTTACCGTACATTTTCTTCTAAAACTTCTCTGATATAGCGGTCTGCAGTCAGACTCCCTCTGTCAATCACTACCAAGTCTGTGCGAATTCCCAAACAAATGCCCGCCCAAACCATTATTGATCCACCACCGTATGCAACTGTAGTTTCAAAATTTGTCTGAATGTATCGTTCTCCTTTGCGTCTGTATATTCTTTGCCTGCCGTCAATTTGATTTAAGAGAATTCTGCACTCATCACTAAAAAATACCATACTCCATTGGTCCGCGTTCCAAAGTCGATGTTCCTGAGCAAAAGTTAACCTGTTTCTACGATGATTTACCTCGAGCCTTGGAGCCTTGGCGGGCACAAATAAACCCAAACCATGCTTCTTCGAGCCTTCTTCGTACCGTACGCTCACTTACGGTTACACCCCGCACTGCTTCTAACTCATGTCGGGCTTGGACGGCCGTCAAACGGGGGTTCCTACGTACACGAAGCCGAATGAAACGATCATCCCTACTCGAAGTGCGTCTTTTTCTGCCTTGTCCTGCTCTTCTCACATAAGTACCGGTCTCCCTGAACCGTTGGATTCTGCGATGGATCGTTGAAACTGGTCGACGAAGATCTCTGGATATCACTCTGTAGGTTTGACCATTTCTTCGCATTTCGAATGCCCTGGCAATCTCCGTTGGGGCTAAGTCAGGCATAATTCAGTCATCAACTCCAGAAAGATACGCGATTAAAAAAAACTAACAAAAAACAGTATTTCAATGAAATTTTAAATCAAACTCAGAAGGAAGAAATACTCGAAGTTCGCTCCAGATAAGGTGTATTTGAATAAAATTAAAACAATTGCATAAAATGTGATGTTCAGTTGTTTTCTTAATTTGAAAATATTTCTTTTTAAATTAAATGACGTATAAACCAGCCAGCAACCTTATATGATACTGATATCAAACCTTTTTTTTATGTTCCGCTAAATATGCCGGCGAGTTTAGTTATACGATGCATTTTCTTATTAAATGTAAAACTATGTTTTGACTTTTCTTACTTACTAATAGCTAGGTTATTAGAAAAGACAGGTGTATTAAATTATTGCGTGAACGTGTCGCGCAATTGTCATATGACGTAGGTAATAATATTTAGCTATTGAAGACAATTTTTTGCTAACTACAAATGGCGTATGTTGTGCTTCCCTTTGATTTTATATATAAGAGAGGATATGAAACATCATATTTAAAATGAAGCTTCCTGTAAGTAAAAATGGCGTATGGGTGGAGCTTAAGCTGCGGGTTAGGGCTGGAATTATCGATACTTATATAACCGATATAAAATTATACTTAACAAATAAAATTAATAAATAATTAAACATTATATTTTGAAAAAACACTAGTATACATAAATTACGAATACTAGATTCGTATTTTCTAATGAGCTAGCTGATGCCCGCGACTACGTCCGCGTGAATTGAGGTTTTTATGTTCCCGCGTTAACTCTTGAATTTTCCGGAATAAAAACTAGCCGGCATGTTATTCCAGACTATAATCTATCTTTGTCCCAAATTTCATACAGATCAGTTTAGGCATGATTAACAACATCATCACATTATAGTATGTGTTAGTATAGATTTATATTATTAGTTCCTGTGAACCTTACAAACAATACTGTTTCATAATATAAGTTGGAATATTATGGAAAAAATGTTACTGAATGTGATGATATGAATAATAAAAGTAGAATATCGTTTTCCGTAAAATGATAACTACATATTTTGCTTGCATTTGTGGGTTTGAAATTGTTGGGTTGTGAAATTTCAGCCTTAATTCAAGACTTTTTGGGAAACTGAAACAATTGTAAAACATTTGTTAAAATGATACACAATAACTACAATGAAGGGACCAAAAACCATTTAAATAGACACTAATTTTCGAACACGGTAACAAGATACCATATCGAAGATCGGGTGTCTTAATCACTAGATTACCATCGCTACAGTCTAAAATGAGTTTGGCAATATTATAAGTAGAATCTGACTGTACAATTTCATCTCTCTGCCCCTCAGAGTGAGAAACAGTAAGAGTTATATGAAATTTTAATTTTATCGATATTCAATTTATTTGTAAACAATACAAGCCCCGCACTATATATACACTCTATACAAAAACTAATGAAATAATCCAAATTTTTGGGGACAGCGCAAAAATTTACGTGTTATGGATTCAGTAAAGAAGAAACTAAGCTATAATTAGTCGAAATAACTTAAAATAGTAGCCACAAAAAGAAAAACTAGACGACTTTGTTACTCACTTAGGAAAAGAAATTTCTGGGCGTTTTACAATATTATTATTATTACGACACCCCACAACTGAGCACTTCACCATAGTTGATTACATAAAACTAAGCAAAAACACATGAAAATATTCAAAAAACAGGACAACACACAACTAAAACACCGGAAGCACAACAGACGCCATTTATAGTTGGCAAAAAATTGGCTTCAATAGCTAAATTTGATGACGTCATATGACAATTGCGCGACACGTTCACGAATTTATAATGCAATACACCTGTCTCGTTCTAATAACGTAGCTTTTAGTAAGTAAGAAAAGTCAAATCATAGTTTTACATGTTTTATTAACAAAATGAATCGTATAACTATAATTGAGTAAAATGCAACATATCCTCTCCTTTATATGAAATCAAAGGTGCTTCCGGTGTTTCAGTTGTGAATAATTACCTGTTTTGTGAATATTTTCATGTATTTTGTTGTACTTTTATGTAATCAACTCTGGTGTAGTGCTCAGTTTTGGGATGTCTTAATAATAATAATGTTAAACACCCAGGAATTTCATTTCATAGGTGAGTAACAAACTCGTCTAGTTTTTCTTTTTGTGGCGAATATTTTGAAGTAACAAATTTGTTGTAGTTGGCTATAAAATCGAGCGTAGAGCGTAGAGTTATATAGTACTTGCAGAAATATGATGTATCGTAGCGATTTAAATACCTACAGATTTTTACTATAGGGTCTTATAGTGAAAAAAATTTGTAAATGTGTTAAAGAAACATGCGAACATGATACGCGCAAAATAAAAAGAATTGTGACATCAAATTTCACCGGTTAGTCATATTTTTTTAACTTTTATGAAAAGTAGAAATACCTGTCGCAGGGGTAATAAAGAAGTGGGACGCAAGGTAACTTATTACGGAATACCACAGCTCTGATACCACAGTAAACAGATATAATACCGCCTGCACCGCCCCGCAACCCCGCTACTAATATAATAACTATATAATAATAATAATACTATATAATAATAATAATAAAAGTTTTTATTAAAAGGCAAAGCTTCAGCTACGAGCACATTTACCACTTTGTCCAATTCTGATTTTGTACGAATATGGGCGAATAACAAAAACGACAGGATTGCCTGGCCACTATTCACTCAGAGGTCCAACAAAAAAAGTAATACACTGAGCAGGACAAGCAAAGCGATTTTCGCGCTCTGTCACTCCTTGGCATTAGCGTATATACTCATTTCGCTCACTTGTGGTATTATTATTACAATGCCTTCTCTATGCTTTAGATTCTTACTCTATGGATTTTGGCCAAAAGTGGAAGAATTCTAACCAATCAGAGGTGATTGCGATCGTTACACTGTAGCTGTCATTTTGAGACAGTCGCCGTGCTGTATTGCTTCTACTTGAATGTTATAATAAGTTCCATTTCCAACAACACGTGCAATCAACGCAAACGGCTCTAACATTAAACGACAGATTGTAATTAGCCTCGTGTACATGGCCCTTTATACTTACAGTATAGACGGATTTCTGAACTTATCGCTACTGTCACTGTACTGTCCTCTGCCAATATTAAGTGTCAAATCGAGTTTGACATTTCATTGGATCAATAATATCAAAGATTCCTGTTGCGTTTTTTTCTGTAAAAACTACTTAGTATTGTGCGCTAGAAAGGTGTATAAATCACTAACTAATAAAGGGACAGATTATGTAAGTTTCTCGTTCATTTACAATTCTTTTTACTAGTTGTAAGTGTTTTAAATATCGATTTTCTGGCAAAAGGTATTGACCTTTAATTCAAATTATAACACCCCTTTTTTCTGCTTTCTTAATAGAAGTTTGAAATATGCTATTGGTACGTTATTAGCAATATAGAGTACTAATCGTCACGCCCCGGCTTTGCACGTGTGTGTTTAGCGTATAAAGTTATGCCTTGTGAACCTAAGTACTACTCTGTCTTTACATAAGTATTATGTATGTATGTATGATGAAGTATTTATATGTAAGATATATTTTAGTGTTTAGACATTGCACTATCCCTCGCTCTTGTTTGATAATCTCCTCTCCCCAAAGGTTGTCTTGAAGAGATTGCTTTAGTAATAAGACCGCCTTTGCAACCTTCTGTTTTATCTTTTAAAAGTTAAGTTAGAGCTGTCATTTTAGTTAAGATAAGAATTTGTGTTATATAGAATTGGCCTCATTTAATATAGAGAGTTTAAGAATTCTTGCTATTCTGTAGGAAGGGCATTCTTGTCTGCAATCTCACCTGATGGTAAGTGATGATGCAGTCTAAGATGGTTGCGGGCTAACTTGTTAGGGGCATGTCAGTTAAATTAAAGCCATACCCCTTCCGTTGCTATGTCACTTGGCGGCATGTTTATCCCGTAGGGTGGTAACTAGCCATGGCTGAAGCTGGCCAGACCAGGGAAAATTATAAATTCCCAAATTCCCTGCCAGCGATCCAACCCGTGATCTCCACACGTTAAGACAACAGCACTCAACACTGCGCCACAGAGGTTCTCAAAATGATTTAATGGCAAATGGAGTTCCTTTCAATGGCTTGTTAAAAAACTATTTGTCTCCACAGCACCATGGGTGATCCGTGGGTAATTCAGCCCCATGAGAATATGAAGTTTGCAGAGCACTTCCGCAATCTTGGCCCCATCAACGGACATCTAACTGGAGAGCAAGCCAAGAGATTCATGCTGCAGGTATGACATCTTTTTTAAGGCCTTCCAGAAGTGTTGTTTCCTCTAAAAACGACTAAATAACATGAGCAAGTGACCATGTATAACACAATATTTTTAAAAATTAAAAAATTATTAGCTTTAGTTATGTATCTGTTTGCGTCATCATTACTAAGGATCGTAACCCCTTTCCATTAATCACAGTGGTATGCAAATTCTTGGGATAATAATGTGGTAGGTTCCCACATCCTTCTTCATACAATTTGTCTAAGAGTATTAAACTCTTAGGTTTTTCTAACAATTTTTATCAAATATTAGTGATAGAAGGCTTAATATGCTCTCTGAGGCACAGAGAAAACGAAAATTCGGTCACCCATCCAGTTACTGACTTGGGTCAATGTTGCTTAACAAACACCATCAACCAATATGCGTTGTCAAGACTGGGCTACATCTCAAATCATGTTTAATAAATAAAAAAATTGTCAAAAGCTTAGGTTAGGTTAGGGTTGAACATAATCATATGCCTGGGGTATTCTTTGACTCTTCAGGGGGTCCAATGCTTTGTTATCGTTCCAGTCTCAGCTGCCACCGCCCGTGCTTGGCCAGATCTGGACCCTCGCAGACACCGACGCTGATGGTAAACTCAACTTAAAGGAGTTCTCTATTGCTTGCAAGGTGAGGTATAAAAAGGTTACTTAGACTTATGTTACTATGTTAGAGATTACTTACTATTGAGTACTACTATTACTACTACTACTATTTTTTTTTTTATTCTACTACAAGACAGCTCTTGACTGCGATCTCACTTGATAGTAAGTGACGATGTAGTTTAAGATCGTAGAGTGCTAGTTCCTGTTAGGGGTATGGCAGTTATATTTAACTCATACCCCTAGTCGTACCGGAACGCTAAATCGCTTGGCGGTACGTCTTTGCTGGTAGGGTGGTAACTAGCCACGGCCGATGCCTCCCACTAGGAAAGTTCAGAAATTATAAATTCCCAAATCGACCCTGCCGGGAATCGAACCCGGGTCCTCCCGCGTTAAGACATCAGCGTTCAATACTGCGCCAGGGAGGAGGGAGTGCAAATAAGTGCTCAACTTATAGGCTACAAAGTTTGATTAAACTGTGAAGTAAATAGAGTAAGATCCTAGAGCGATCGTACGTTGACGAGACGTTGAGAGTGATTTGGAGGATTTGTGTGGTGTGGTGTTGTGCCTGTGCGAATTGCTGGGTGGTGGGTGTCGCATGCTGCAGATGAAAGACATGTACTGTACCACACAGATTTGACTACTGTAGCGGATTATAGAGAATTAAACTTATAGTTCATTCACCATCATGGACTTCCGCAAAGTAACACCTGCTTCTATTCAATATCTTTAGTTAAAGTAAAGATTTAATTTAGAATAAAAAACACAGTATTTTTACTAAAAATAGTTTTGCAATATTAATTTGCTATTTATAGTATACAGGCGTCGTTTTGTTTAGTCTATTCTCGAGTTTTAAAGCGTCTGACAAAAGTTGTGGTCCATGGAAAGTGTCTGACACTGTATGATACTATTTTTATGTATAGTTGAGGACCTGGAGAGTGACATAAGCTACTTTTATCCCGGTTAGGGAGTTCCCACAGGAATTAAAAAAAACTTTAACTACGCAGACGAAGTCGCGGGTATCAGCTAGTAGTTTATAAATTAATAAATTGAGAATTACTTATTACTGGACTTTTATGAGATTTAACGTTATTTTTTTTCAGATAATAAACCTAAAACTCCACGGCATAGAAATACCTAAGGCACTACCACCATCTCTTCTTGCTTCTTTGAGTCCAACAGGTAATTTAACTCACTTCTTTTTCCTTCTGTACATTCTGTGCTAAAGCAACTGCTATCTTTCTTGCCGGCTTCTCTCAGTAGAAGCTGCTTTCCGAACTCTTGTTTAAGTCTCAGCAAGAAGTATCATAAGAGACACCTATGTTCTATATGAAATAAACTTTGACTTTGAGTTTACATAATAATAAAAATACTGACCTCCTGAAAGAATCTATTTCCTCTAAATCTCCATGATGTCCCGTGGAGATTAGAATGAAATAAAAACTTTTCAGTTTCAACAAACTGCAATTTTGTCATCAGTTATATACTGTTTCGTTTTGTTGTAAGATCGATTTATTTTTATAAGTGACTTCTATAAATAGCTTTTTTTTTCAGGGGTTAAACAACAATTTCCACCCCCAAAACCACCCATACCACCAATGCCTGTTATGTCACCACAAATGCCACCGCAGATTCCACCACAACCAACCCAAAACCTATTAGGAGATTTCAATGCACCTTCCATGCCAGCGAAACCTGTCCCTGACTTAATATCTGGTGTCAAACCGGTTATACCAACCCAACCTATGTTACCAACCAACCAGTTGATCAACCAAACTATACCTCAACCAATCACATCTCAACCATTGATGCATCAACCACTGGTGTCAAGTATCAATCAACCATTGATGAATACCACTCCAAACGTAATCAATACATCAATTATGTCACAAACCCAACCGTTAGTAAACACGTCTTTGATCAACACGTCTGTACAACCGACGAATCAGCTGATCAACACATCTCAATCTAATCAATTGATAAACTCATCACAACCATTGATCAACTCATCTCAACCTTTGATCAATTCGTCTCAACCGTTGATCAATTCATCTCAACCATTAATAAATTCATCCCAACCGTTGATTAACTCGACTCAACCATTGATCAACTCAACTCCATTAGTTGGTTTAAATCAACCACTAGCAGGTGCTCCCTTAGTACCTGGCTCCCCCCCACAAATCCCTCCAATACCATCAGGCACGACCGTGAGCTCTGTGGTCAGTCCTCCCAAACCTGGCGTGACCGGTGTAGCGGGTTCGATTCCGGGACAACCTGTTACTTCGACGCCTATTACTGCGGTCAAGAGTGATTCGTTTTCTAAACCGGGTAAGTATCTTCTAATATAAAATATAATCTAATATATTAGTAAAATATATTTTCTATATATTTCTAATATATTCTTCTAATTGACTACTTGCTACTTGAGTGAATTTGCACTTGTCCATGCATCCATCTGTCAGAGCCTTATAACTTCTGAATTACTGAGCGTAATTACTTCAAATTTAAATAGAATATGTAAACCGATGGCCTCCAGCAGAATATGGCTTAAAAAGTTATAAAAATCTTTATTTCAGGGGGGATCTCATAGAAGCGAATGTGAAGTAAAATATTTTTTATAACGTTACATAGGGTTGCGATATATCATTTTAAAGATTATTAGGAATAGAGTCCAAAAATATATTTTTGGAGTCTAACTCTCTCTTTAAAATTTTCCACTAAAACTGACGAAATGGGGGCTTTCAAAGTGGATTTTCATCACTAACGTCCAAAGTTGACCTCAGAACTCTCAATTTTCTGAAAGGCTGGCCTGAAACTTGATCAATTATTTGAATTATATCCTGTACTTGAACAACAAATACTAAAATAAGATAAATATTATAAGAAAACGAAATTATTTAATTTTTAATGAGCTTCATTATTTTTAACAGAACTTCACAATAATGTCAATAGATGGCGCTCTGTAAAAGTTTATTCGTTTCTCCAATAACTCTTTAGCTCTTTTGCGTCTAATGTTAAAAGTTAACTATTACAATATATATGTAGTTAAAACTATCAAGACACGCGGAAGCGTGTCCAGCTAAAGTTCAAAAAAACTGGCGAGCAGCACCGTGTGTAATATTACACGAACCATTTGGAGCCACTTTTGACCCCCTCATAACTCAAAAACTATTTCACATAAACATGTCAAATTTGGCGCATATATTGAGACCCGTGAGATACATATGTGCTCCAAATTTCATAAGCACACCTCAAATGGTTATTTAGATATAAACGTACAAAAATCGTCATTTTTATGCTCTACCTAGGTATAGATCAAAACTCCGACACGGGGCATATTACCATTGCTTAGAGCCGTATTATTTTAACATTGTTGACGTTTATGTTGTAGTGTTATCATTATTTTAAGGACGTCAAAGTACGTGACATTCAACCGTTATTTTGAAACAATACTGCTTTAAGCGGTGGTAGTAACTCCGTCGTCCACTTCCTGCGGCAACTTGCATTACATTCTACGCATAGTGCATGCACAACTAAATAAAACAAGAGTTGTTAAGTAAAAAAAAACTCCGATTACATAAATCATACTGCAGGTCTTTGTTTAAATTCGTTATTTTGTGTTGTTAACTATTGAAAATGACACATAATTATTATTTTAATGTAAATAATAATGAATAATAATATAGTTGCATTAAAACCATACCTTCGTATTCATGCATTTTGTGCAACGAAACGTCATTGACAGAAAAGAAGAAGAAACGTATTTGAAGTCGTCAGTTCAAGCTGTCAGTCATTGTGATTTGTATTCATTGTTTATAGTGGTTTTAGTGATATCGACTGTTTACCGTGCTTGTTTTCAATATTTCACTAAAAACTTTTGATTTTGAACTTTTGCAATCAAAATTGATGAGATGTAGAAATGTGCTGTAGAGGTAGTCTGACCATAGATGTAATCTGTCAATATCAGTGTAACTCTAGGTACACTATATATTTTTCTTGATAATTCTCGTCTTTAATTATCTTGTACAATGAGTCGTACAATAGAATTACTGGTGGGTGACACACTGACCTTACACCGAATAATAAGTACCTACTAATGTAAAACGTAAACTAAACTAATAGAAAAGTCCTATTACAGTGTAAAGGATTATTTGAATGATAGCAAGGCATGGGTATGAATTGTTACAGCGGCTGATTATGTAATGTTATATTATAAGTACATATATATAATTTCAAATATTTGTGAGATGCTGATAATAAAAAAAAGCGGAGTTTATTGCGGGCTCTTCTCACAGGGCACGTTTGGAACCCTCATAGCTACAAATTATAGCCTTCACAAGTTGTAAAGCTGTAAGTTCTTATTTTATTCTTCCAAAAATTTGGCTTGCTGGTAGAAACTGTACTTTTAGGTACCTACTTAATAATAATTCGTATATGGAAACTAGCCAAGCCAAAGCCTTAGTCTTCAACATTTTATACTAAGTTATAAGAAGAAATGATATTTTAAGTTGTTATAAAATATTATATGTTGTTATAAAAAAAATTCAGGACTGACCATTGAACTTGGCACCCATTTAGATCTCACTTCTTTTGTCGCTGAAGTCAACAACCAAGGCATATATATCACAATTTTGAACTTGGCTCTCATTTTACATTTATGTTTTTGATGGGATCTTATGAATACCGCGAGGTCTCAGTTCGGGGCGAACGACTAGTATATTTTTGTTTGTTTTTGTGTTTAAATCCTTACTAAAAAAATAATTTATTTATTTAAAAAAATATTGTTTTTCGCTGTACCTTTCTGTCTGACCATTAACTAAGCGTTCGCGTTGCGACCATCGTTCATTCAACTGATTTGTAACTTTTGTACAGTTGTTATCGACACTTGCGTGTAGGTTTCTTACACATTTATTCATACCTAGTTTTAGCTGGTATCATAGTAATTTGTAAATGCAAAAGTGTCGTTATATTTTTCTAGGGTCGTTGGTCACAAGTCCCACCGATGTACCAATGGGGGTGGTCAGCCCCCCGCCCACCGTCGAGTGGGGGATCCCCCAGCCGCAGAAACTCAAGTATGTGTAGACATCATAGAGATAGAGTGGAAACAAGACATATCATAAGAGACACCACATTCAAAATTCAAACATTTTTTTATTCAAGTTGACTTTGACAAGTGCTTTTGACTAGTCAAATGAATCTACCACTGGTTCGGAATGGTTCCTACCGAGAAGAACCAGCAAGAAATTCGGTGGTTGCTCTTTCGAAAAAATTAATTTACAATTGTATCAATGTGTAGATACTTATGTAACTGCTGTCCTTAGCATTGCTGGAACGGTCAAAGCCATGCTCTTTTGTCATTTATATAATCTTCAACAGTTTAATAAGCTTTTTCGGGAGTATATTTTATTGGATTTCTTAAACTTGTGTAAAAGCAAGTTTTAAATAGGTTGTGGAATTTCGTAATAGAATAGGTAGAATGCTCATTCCCATGAATTTTCATCATCATCAGGCGCAGTGTTGAGCACTGTTGTCTTAACGTCCTGGGTTCCATCCCCGGCAGGGTCAATTTGGGAATTTATGATTTCTGAAATTTTCCCTGGTTTGGCCTGGTGAGAGGTTTCGGCCGCCGGCGGCACGTCTTTGCCGGTAGGGTGGTAACTAACCATAGTTACCACCCTACCGGCGAAAACGTGCCGCCAAGCGATTTGGCGTTCCGGGATGATGCCGTGTAGAAACCAAATAGGGGTATGGGTTTAATATGCCATGCCCCTAATAGGTTAGCTCGCTACCATCTTAGACTGCATCATCACTTACCATCAGATGAGACTGCAGTCAAGGGCCAACTTGTAGTGGATAAAAAAGATACTTTCTTAAGGCGGAGCGCTGAAGTACAGATATTAGTAAATATTTTTTGTTTTGTTAATTTTAAATCATTTTTATATTGTTGTTATATGTTCTAGGTACACTCAGCTGTTCAACGCCACAGACCGCTCTAAGTCCGGTTCGGTGTCGGGTGCTCAAGCGCGATCCATCATGCTCCAGTCTCGTCTGCCTCAGCAGACCCTGGCCACGATATGGGCCCTCGCTGACCTGGACTCTGATGGGAAACTTGGTGAGTTCAACCCTTAACGCCGCGTAGTATATCCTAAGCATCCCTCTCTCTCGCACATTCTAACATTTTCAATGATTGTGAATGACTCGTACACTTTTGATTTGATTAATGACAAAGGAAGCAATGTATGTAAAGGAAGCAAAGGATGCAATGTATGGAAGCAATCAAATTTGGATCCAGTGCCCCACAGGATAGTATAATAAACTACATTATTGTATTTAATTTATATACCTGCGTATTGCAATATCTTGTTTTTAAAAAAAGAGCAACTGCTGAGTTTCTTGCCAGCTCTTCTTAGCAGAAACATGACGTAACGTAAAACATTATGTAACATAACATGTATGCCACCTGTATGTCATACATGTTTTAAATAAATTGAGTTTGAGTTGACAAATGTGGCCCGAACAAGTCCTAAACAATAAAATTGCGTTCATTTTATTCTTATTTTTACTTACCTCGAGCTCCGAGACACAGATGTGTAGGCTCTGCTGTTGCTGAGGAGGAGGCTGAGGAAACGTCATTATATATTATATGTCACTGCCCTGCCTTAAGGCACAAACGTAGCCTCCTCTTATTGAAGCACCTAGTAGATCCCGAGGAGCTAAAGAATATCTTGGCTAAGAAGCTGCGTATTGGCCGGAAACTATATAGTCGCTTCCAATTGGCAAAGTAAATCATGTGAATAAAACATACCAGTCACGACATTTGAACTTTGCTAACAATATTTTCATTGTTGTATTTTACAAACAAGGACATTTATTACAAATCACTCACAGACGTCAGTAAAACATTTAAAGTTCATAATATACTCAAAAGTAATTCAATTTAAGCACTAAGAAGCTAATAATTTATCAAATAACTAGCAAAAATCCCAAAATAAAAACACAGACTAATGACCTAATGGGTTTTTGACACATAGAAATGGAATGATTCCATAGAGATGTGACATGAAAAGTGAACCATAAACTGAATGATAGGAGCGGGTGTAGTCTATTGTAAAAATCGAAAATCGTAATATTGGGGTCGTAGATCTTTAATCTCTTTATTACGGCAAGCGGTCGTCGGTCAATACAACAAATAATAATGTATAAAAATGTATAAGAATTTTATTATTTCTACGTTTTTAACCTCATTTCGTTAACAAGCCATTTTGTTTGCTTATTCTATACTAGCTGATGCCCACGACTTCGTACGCGTGGATTGAGGTCTTAGCCTATGTGCTATTCCAGACTATAATCTATCCCTGTGTCAAATTTCATCCAGATCCGTTCAGCCGGCGTGTTGTGACGTGATTGAGTTACAAACATCCATCCATCCAAACTTTCGCATTTATAATATTAGTATTTTTGACGTCGACCGCACCTAACATACCGCGGCGCTCATTTTCAGGAGGGGAGCAAGGGCCGAATTTAATGTATTATTTCCTAACGTATTGTCTGTATATGTACAGGATGTGAGGAGTTCGTCCTAGCTATGTATCTATGCGAGAGAGCGACCCAGGGGGAGGCGCCGCCCGCAAAACTGCCTGTAGAACTTATCCCGCCCACCTTTAGGTGAGTAACTTAATATAAAAGAAACCAACACACACAGTTTTTTTTAATTCCACTACAAGTTAGCCCTTGCGATGATGCTTAGATTGCGATCTCACCTGATGGTAAGTGATGATGTAGTCTAAGATGGTAGCGGGCTAACCTGTTACGAGTACGGCAGTTATATTGAACCCATACCCCTAGTCTGTTTCTACACGGCATCGTACCGGAACGCTAAATTACTTGGCGGTAAGTCTTTGCCGGTAGCAAAGCCTTTTGCCGAAGCCTCCCGCCAGGCATGGCTTATAATATTGGTATCTTCAAATCAAGAGAGAATAGCCATTTTCTTTAAAAAAAAACGACCATCGTGAGCAGTAAATTCAGAGTGAAACTCTCATTAAAAAGGTCTCTGACATGATAAGTTAATAGTAGTCGATATGTCACCGGAAGATTGTAAAAACCGTTAGATTATAATCTAACTCGCGAAATTGCAAACTGTCGAAAGATTACAATTAACGCATTATTTTTCGTTAAATTGTAATCTGTTAGGTATATTAACCCGATAGAACCTAAGTGCCCTAAGTGAAATAAGTGGCACTACCTGATTATGTATGTCGAACCCTAACCTAACCTACAAGAAAGACACAAGAAAACGTAAATACAATTAATATTTCAAAAATTGATACTCAGAACATTGAACAGTTCACAATCTGTCGACAGTTTACAATTTCGCGAGTTAGATTATAATCTAACGGTTTTTACAATCTTACGGTGACAGATACATAATTATTACGTTATCGATACTAACACATCGTTAGTATCTGTGCGGGTGCATTGAATTAATTATGAAATAATAATTCTATGAGAATATTAAAAGTGCAATAAGGAAGAAAAAACAAATTGTATCATAGAAATTAATTATAATGAACTGTACAAAATGAACGCGAAATATAATTAATCTGCCACTTTCAGAATAATCAGTATTAAGGGATTTTAAAATTAAACAGCTATTTGCACAGACAAACTTAAGTATTGTTTATAGTCTTATACTACTACTATTATTGCACAAGTGTGTGCGCAAACACAGGTGCACTCTATTCCTTACTCCTATATCCCGATGGGACGGAAAGTCCGACGCAACTGTAGTCGAATAGGTAAACTACACGTTACTTCGTTATATGTATATAAAATTCAAAGTCCTGACTGACTGATATTAACTTGGTGTTTGGGACTTCGGTTTGAAATAAAGAAATGTGTGATTCAAAGTTTTTGAAAATTCTATCCCTTGGGACGTTAAAAAGAGAGTTTTTCCTTCAATCACGCCACAAAAGAGCAACGGATCGACGTGATTTTTTGCTTGGGTATAGTTGAGGACCAGGAGAGTGACATAGGCTACTTTTTATCCCCAAAAATTTAGGAGTGCCTGTGGGAATGAATACTATTGTACTATTTATAGTACAATAGTATTCAATATATATAATATAACCCTGCTATTGCAAAATTAAAAACAAGAATCGATAAAGCGTACTCTCGCGTCACGGTCGGCACTAGTATGGGAGCGTGCGGGGTATGAAGCGACGGTTGGGCGCGGGGCGCACCCACCCGCTACCTTAGCCCCCGATTCCTCAGAGCTGGCGTGCGGACTATAGGTGTTAAGTTCGCCTTTGTACATTGTATTTTAAGTGCAATAAAGACTTTGAATAAAACAAACAAAGTGTGTGAGAGGAAATCTAAGTGCGAAGCAAAAAAAATCTGCTTATTCTAGGCAAGCGCACTCCACCTTAGACTGCATCACAACTTGCAAGCAAGTCTGATTGCAGCCGAGAGCTAGTCTAGATATTAAAAAAACATACTTCTATACTAACATTATAAAAGAGAAAGTGTGTCTGTCTGTCCGTCAGTTTAATGAAGATTAAAAAGAAAATTGCTTTTCTGTCTTCTGTAGACGCGATTCAGTATCGAGTATCAGCAGCAACAAGTCCTACGAAGAGAGAAGGAGAGAGAACTTAGCGCGAGGGCAAGCGGAATTGGAGCGCAGAAGGTCGCAGCTTGCTGACGCGCAGATGAAGGAGAAGGTGAGATTTTACTACTTCTCTACTCACTCTCTTTTCGTCTCTTTCGATGTCTTTTTCTTTCTCTATTTAATATATCATGCCCAATTTCCATCAGTTACTTGTATTTACTCTATCTTCTCGCTCGCAATGTCTCATTCTCACTATTTATTTATTATATTCTCTAGTGCTGTTTGTTATCGATTTGTCACTTTTTATAGCAGGATAGGATTGTGCTTAACGACAATAATTTTTTTTTACCCACAACGGAACGGAGACGGTAAATATGTGTTTGCCCTAAGAGGTTGTGCGTTTGTTTGTGCGCTTTTTCACCATTTTTGTGGAAAACTTTTGGACCGATTATGTTATTCATTATTTCAGATTTTGCTTGATTACAATAATGTCTTTCGCGTTCACATTTTTCAGCTCCAAATTTCTCTTCTTATCTATCTATAATTATATGTAGGTATATAAATATTATTATTATTGGTGTCAGGTGGTTTTAAGTCGCTTCAAGCCGCTTTCAAACTTGAAAATTGTATTGAATATGCTTTCAGCATTAAGCATTTTATTAATATATTCTGCAGGTATATTTTTAATACAATTAATATTCTTTTTTTTGGGTTTGATATAGGTATATATGCCACCGTAAAATTGCAAAAACCGTTAGATTGTAATCTAACTAGCGAAATTCTAAACTGTCGACAGATTACAATTTAACGCATTATTTTTCGGTAGATTGAATCTGTTAGGAAATTTAACCCGATAAAACCTATTGTTATTTAGGTCGGACCCTAACCTAACCTACAAAAAAGAGACAAGACAACGTAAAAACAATGAATATTTCAGAAATTGACACTCAGAACATTGAACGGTTCACAATCTGTCGACAGTTTACAATTTCGCAAGTTAGATTATAATCTAACGGTTTTTGCAATCTTACGGTGACATATATATATATAGTACGGAGCCGTACGGATAATACGTAATATATATGTATTAATCAATAGCTGGTATCAATACAAGCAAGTATTATAAGCTATCAAAGCTGTACTTGGTGGCGTCTTCGAGTAGACTATAATTTTGATATATCGGAAACCTGACATTTTGACGATTTTGTATTGCATATTAAATGATTGTATTATTGTAAGCAATTGATTAATGCAGGTTTTAAAAGTGACCGCTATTTCGAAAATAAATGCCAGTACGGTAGGTAGGCTTGGATGAAATAAACACGGGATTCGAAACGTAAGAAAAATATATGAAAACATGTTCGACTAACTTTTGCGGGGGGAGGGGAGAGTGCCTTGTCATTTTTCGATCCAATTATTGACACTAGTGTATGAACATATCGATCACTATGACAACACAATATCATAATAATTATTAATGGCGAAACTGCCACAGTTCGCGGCTAGAGGGGCAGAGCGGATATGGCCGATATCACGCGTCCCGTGGTTAATTCGTCTAAGTGAGTACGCCAAAATATGCAAACCACTGCATCGCGTAATGTAGACGATATTGCATTCGATGTTTTATTTTTGCAATAATTGTTTTGTTTGTATGCTATCACTCGCTGCGCAGGAGGACGAGGTAATAATTATTGATTGATTGACCGCAAAAATTTAAACCACTTTATTTCTGGCCAACCATTTATTTTACTTTTGACATAATCACGCCTGTGAAGTTTCATAACTATTGACAGGCAACCATCGACAAAAAAGGTAATACTTCATAAACGCAGATTTTTTTTACAATAGTGAAGCAACGTGTACTTTATCCGATATTTCTTAACTCGTTCATCTATAAATTACCAGTAAGTACGAATTTCATGGATGGGTCAATTTCTTTGGGGTATTTTTGGATTTTTCGGGCGGAGGCTATTAGGAAATTAACATACTTAAAGCCCTCTAAGTTTAATAACACTCTAAAAACTGAGCCATGCTCATTAAGGGGACCACGCGATATAATATTTTTATTTTATGGCTTTACACTCAAAAACTTTTCAAAGTGGTTCTAAAAAATGGTAAAAAATATTCTTATCTTTTCATATATATATTTTTTTATTGTAGCAGTAGTGTCTACAAACTTATCTGACCCGGTGACAGCGTCGTCAGTATATATTAAAAAAATTTAAAATAAAATAAAAACAAAAACTAAACAGGCATAAAATTAGTTCCAATTGTGGCTACTGCGCCGGAAAAGTTATTGGGACTATACTTAATTGTATCTATGTAATGTAAAATTTATAGAAGAAAAATCATTCTCATTTATTGTAACAGGCGGAGAGGGAGAGAAAAGAGAGAGAGGAGGCGGAGAAAAAGGAGAGGTTGCGCCTCGAAGCGCAGAAGAAAGAACAAGAGGAGTTGTTGCGAAAGCAAAAAGAAGAACAGGTGCATACTAATCTATACTAACTTACTATAGATTTAATATTAATTTTATATTATAAACTAGTAGGCCCGGCAGACATTGTCCAGTCCTGAATCTAGAACCCGAATGCAGAGCCTTCTAACGCGTCCAATTGTCAATATTGACCATCCAGGGACCCACACAAACACACACAAAAATTTCCATCATAATCGGTCCAGCCGTTCTGAGGTAATGCGAGAACATAAACTTCGACAATTGAATTTTATTTATATAGATGCGAAAGTGTGATTGTCTGTCTGCTACGCTATATCAGCTTATCTTTTCAATCAATTCTAAGGTATAGTGATAGTAAGTATACCGGGAAAGGACATATGATACTTTTTACCTTGAAAAATTAAACAGTTCCCCCGGGAATCAAAAACCTTAATCTACGCCGACGAAGTCGCGTGCATAATCTAGGAATGAGTAACAAACATTCAAACTGACAAACTTTCCCATTTATAAATGCAAGAGGGATGGTAGAATATGCGAGAGAGATAGAAAATCTGAATAGTATGGTCTGTTATTTTTTTTTTATTTACAGGCTTTTATTTTACTTTCAATGTCTGTGTGTTAGGTCAAATCTTGCTTAATTTTAAGACAGTCATCCCCAGCTGATTGAGCTGAAGTTTTGCATACACATTTAGTTGCTTGGTTAGCTAAGTGACGTCATCTAAATCTAATATGTCGGATGCCTAAAGATGGCGGACTAGTTATTTTTTGCACCCCCATGCTATCAATGGGTATCAATTTAGAAGGGTTTACTAAGAAGAATACAAAAAATAAAAAAAGCTTGTTTTTAAAAAATGATTTTTATTTTATTTAATGATTTTAATTTGGTGAACATATTAAACTTTTTAAAAAATGCTGTAGCAATTTCTTTTTCAGTATTATGAATAGAAAATTTACTCTTAATATTTTATGAGTTTAAAAAAAAATAAACCTTGTATATTTTTTCCTTTGATAGGAAAAACGCGAGGCAGCAAGAAAAGAGATGGAGAGACAGTGTCAACTTGAGTGGGAGAAGAAGAGGTAATTGTTTAATTTGATACTTCTGGCGTTATAGTAAAGTGAACCTTAAATTCCTTGTTTTAGATCTCAAGTTCTAATTTTATATGTATAAAAATATTCTATAGTAATATGATGTCAGCCTAAAATTACTCTTATTTGCTTTGATTTAGAGCTCACATTCGTCCAAACATTCAACAGATATATAAAAGTAAAAACATTCAAAGTTTACACATTTGATTTTCTCTAAAAGCGCTAGATCAATTTCGATAAAATTTATATGGGCCCACCTCTGAAGTATGATCTACCAAACAAAAAAATAATCATCAAAATTGATTAATAATTGGCGGAATGATCGCGTTATATAGATACAAAAAAAACATAAAGTCGAATTAAGAACCTCCTCCATTGAAGTTGATTGAAACGCGCGACTTCGTCCGCGTGGATTAAGCTTTTTTTATTCCCGCGGGAACTTATTACTTTTCCGGGATAAAAAGTATCCTTCCCCGGGATACCACCTATCCCTTTACCAAATTTCATCAAAATCGATTGAACAGATGGGTCTTGAAAGCGTAGCAGACAGACGGATAGACATACACACTTTTGCATTTATAATATTAGGAAAGTATGGATTTTCAATTGTTCAGGACCAGGGAGTTAGAAGCCCTGCGCACTGAGGAGCAGACCAAAGTCCTCAGCCTGAAGTCCCGCAGCCAAGCCCTATCGGCTGAACTGAGCTCCGTGACAACTCGCGCGGGGAACTTGGCGAAACAGATCCGCGATACGAGGACCGCTGTCGCGGCCGCCAAGTGCACTATCGACTCCATGCGGTGCGTGACTCTTACACTATAGCGATTCCTCCCTCGTGTGTATTGAGGCCCTACTTTATTCCCTAGGTGAAAAATGAGGCCAATTCTCTTGGACACCATCTCTAAATTAAATTAAAATAACAACTCTATTTAATGAAGGAACTAGAAATTTAATTCGCTATAATCCGCCACAGTAGACAAATATATGTGGTATAGTTCGTATCTTGCGATATTCACCGCCCAGTAATTCGCACTGTCACAACGCCACACCACACAAATCTCCAAAATTATTCTCAACGTACGTTTCACTCCGACACCGGAGCATCTTCAGGAGATGTTGATCAAAATACCACCTATCCAATGCAGCTCTAGTTTTCTAAACACACTCTGCGGAAAGAGGCAGCACTACATTTAGAGCTGTTATTTTGGTTTAGTTTGGAGATTGTGTTAAATAAAATTGGCCACAGTGTACTATTACAATACATTTGTTACTAAAGGAGAGCACCAATATCAAAACGATAAAGTAGACTTTTGCCACTCTTGAGCGATAAAAATATGGCTTGTATTATTACCACACAGTTATCACCATAATTATTTATCACCATCACGTCTTATCCTTACTATCCTTATCCTTACTATCCTTATCCTTACTTCCTTACTTTAATATTATAAGAAAGTTTGTGAGTATGGATGTATGGATGTTTGTTACTCTTTCACGCCAGAACGTCTGAACGGATTATGGTCTGGAATAACACATATGCTACTTTTTATCCCGGAAAATTAAAGAGTTCCCGCGGGAACCAAAAATCCTCAATCCACGCGGACGAAGTCGCGGGCATTAGCTAATTCTTTATATTATTGACGTTCAGAAAGTGTACCAAATTTGAATAAAGTATATTCTGTTGATATACTTAAGTTAGCTATAAATTAGAATTTTCCTACTTTTTTGTTATAAAAATATTACCGCATTGCATGCGGTAATATAATGGCTGCCATACACTACACCAGCTGTGTAGACGCCGCCAACTTAAAATATAACTAATATGTTTTATATTGCACCGCTCCACAGGATTGTATAATAACTTACACTACTGTATATTATAATTAATGTTTAGTTTTTTAAAAATGCAACTGCTGTAGAATCTGTTCTCCGAACCGCTGGTAGAGTCAAAAAAAAGTGACGTACACAGTATTCGGAGCCTGATAAGCATTAGTAAGATAGATACCTATTTCTAGGCAGGGTATGATGAAAAATAAGCATTTACCTTTTTACTAGGGTAAGCAATGCTTTTATGTCTGTGTCGTGCACGCCACTGGTCAAAACATGCCGTAACTTATGAGACACCTGTATGTTCTACATGTAATAAATAAATTGTGTATTGAGTATTCATTTTTCGGTTTGTAGCTCCGACCGCGACACAAGTATGTCAGAATTGCAGCAACTCAAAGCGCGAGTGAAAGAACTTAACGCCAAACAAATCGCTCTGAACAAAGAAAAGGCTGAGCTCGATGCTAAGGCCAAGGCTTCGGAGGGCGCGGGCGAAGACGGGAAACTGAGCATGATGGAACTCACACTCAAACAGCTAAGAGAGAAGGTGAGACCACTTGGCAGGAACATATTTTTTTGAAGTTTACTTCTTAAAAATCGATTTTCTTAAATTGTTTCCATGGTAACACTTGTTTGTTTTTATGACTATGTAATGTATTTTGATGAATCTATATATATGTCAACATTGTAAAAACCGTTAGATTATAATCTAACTCGCGAAATTGTAAACTGTCGAAAGATTACAATTTAACGCATTTTACAATCACTAACGGGTTTTACAATCTTACGGTGTTATATATAAAAGCGAAACGTCACTAACTCATCACGATATCTCAGGAACTATAAAGCATACAGACTTGAAATCTGGAAGATAGGTTCCTTCTATGATGAAGACAGCCGCTAAGAAACGGTTTTGTGAATATTCACCCCAAAAGGGGGTGAAATGGCGGTTGGAAGCTTACATGAGGGTTCTAAGTTTTTGAAGTTAGAGACTTGAAAATCGGGATTTAGGTTATTAGTTTTAAGTTATAATAAACTGTATAAACAATTTTAGGAAAATCTACCCTACAGAGGGTGAAATGGGGGTTGAAAATTTTTATGCAAGTCCTATGTTTTTTAGTTAGAGACTTGAATATCAGGATTTAGGTTATTAATTTTAAGTAATAATACCTAACTGCTAATAGTGCTAATAGTAACTGCTTAAGCAATTTTGCGATTATCCACCCCAAAGGGCGTGAAATAGGGGTTGAAAGCTTGCATGAAGGTTATAAGTTTTTGAAGTCGGCATTATGGACTAATTAGTCTTAAATAATAAGAACCTGCCGATGCTATATAGCTGCTATAAGTAGGCCTTTTTTTAGGCAGTGATGATGCAGTCTAAGATGGTAGCGGGCTAATCTGTTAGAGGTATGGCAGTTATATTAAACCCATACATACCCCTATTTGGTATCTACACGGCATCGTACCGGAACGCTAAATCATTTGGCGGCACGTATTTCGCTGGTAGGATGGTAACTAGCCACGGCCAAGCCGAAGTTATAAATTCCCAAATTGACCCTGCCGGGGATTGAACCCATGACCTCCCACGTTAAGACAAAGCGCTCAACACTGCGCCAGGGAGGTCGTCCATATTGGGAGTATATTGGGGATATATTGCGAGTGTTTACTATTTTTATACGACTGCCTGAAAAAAGGAGTATATTGTTTTCAGGGTTCATGTATGCATGTATGTGAGTTTGTATATTCCACCATAACTACGCCTGAACCGATATTGATAAATGAGGTATCGTTAGAATCCCTAGCTTATTCCAGATGATGTCAAGGCTAGTAAAATGAAATAAAAAAATTATGGGGTGACCAAGGTCCCGCATTAAAGACTAAAGTTGATTCCGATTTATAATTTATTTCCGAAAATAAGATTTACTATAAATAATCATCATCTAGAAAATTATGAGTAGATTCGAAAAATATATAACACTATAGTTCAATATCCAATGATTCACAAAAAATATAATTTAAGGCCCCTTATACAGATATCATACTTTTTCAAGTACCATTTATAGATAAATGGAATAACAGCTGTTGGGATATTATGGTATTAAATTAAAGGTAATGTATTCATCTCTAGTTAGACCCCATAAAAAATGCACACTCCCATACAAATTTTCGGAATAAATACGTTTCTACGAACGCAAGAACTGCTGAAAATGACGAAAAATGGGGTCTGGATAGGAACCCATAAAGCTAGATCAGCTACATATTTTAACTTGAAAATAACAAAAGAGTGGGGCTTATATAGTCCTCTACCCAAATGCTGGAACATTATGCATACAAATAAATACTTTGTCATATAAGTGTCAACACAAAAAATTCTTCATACATTTTCTATGGAAAGAAGCCGGCCGCTAGGCGTTTGGCGCTCAGTACGCGCTGAGATGCGCTCGTGAACGGGTGGGTGTATCGCTTTTTTGCATGAAATTTATTACGACAAAATTAACACCGTGTTGTATACTGCGCTTGATAAAACTTGATATTGTTATCCGACACAAAGAAGAAAGTTCTCAATTACCCTTTTTTTACCCGATTACAGCAAAGCCAAAAGAAAGGGTACGAGATTAGGAGTCTACGTATGCATAATTATGCGTGTGTGTGTGAGTGTGTATGTATGTTGGATGTATGTATGAATGTATTAATTGAAGTCTATGACACTCCAGAGCCCATAACTACACTCAATTATTATTATAGCCAACTATACCTATGCAAAAAATTAGGTCAATACGTTAGTCTGTTACGGCGTGATTGAAGAACAATCCTACTAACAAACTTTTTCCCAATAATTTTAGTACGGTAAGCGCCATTTTTAAATTCTTTTTTATCGTCCTGATTTCGTTCAAAATCGATATCTGGTGTTCCCTGGGATCACAAAATAGGAAACTTACCAGAATTAAAAAAAAGTCAGCGCCATTTTGAAATTCTCTGTTATTGTACCGATTTCGTTCAAAATCGATATCTGAGGATCCGATCACAAAACAGGAAACTGTTACCAAAATTTTTAAAAATCAGCGCCATTTTGAAATTCTCTGTTATTGTACCGATTTCGTTCAAAATCGATATCTGAGGATCCCTAAGACCACAAAACAGGAAACTGTTACCAAAATTTTAAAAAATCAGCGCCATTTTGAAATTCTTTGTTATTGTACCGATTTCGTTCAAAAGCGATATCTGACGATCTCTGGGATCACAAAGCAGGAAACTGGTACCAAAATTTAAAAAAAGTCAGCGCCATTTTGAAATTCTTTGTTATCGTACCGATTTCGTTCAAAATCGATATCTGGGGTTCTCTGGGATCACAAAACAGGAAACTTTTACCAGACTTTTAAAAAAGTGAGCGCCATTTTGAAATTCTCTGTTATTGTACCGATTTCGTTCAAAATCGATATCTGAGGATCCCTGGGATCACAAAGCAGGAAACTGGTACCAAAATTTAAAAAAAGTCAGCGCCATTTTGAAATTCTTTGTTATTGTACCGATTTTGTTCAAAATCGATATCTGACGATCCCTGGGATCACAAAACAGGAAACTGGTACCAAAATTTTAAAAAATTAGCGCCATTTTGAAATTCTTTGTTATTGTACCGATTTCGTTCAAAATCGATATCTGACGATCCCTGGGATCACAAAACACAATTTCAAAATGGCGCTGATTTTTTTAAATTTTAATACCAGTTCGTAACAGTTTCCTGTTTTGTGATCTTACCGATCCACAGATATCGATTTTGAACGAAATCGGTACAATAACAGAGAATTTCAAAATGGCGCTGACTTTTTTAAAATTTAAATACCAGTTTCCTGTTTTGTGATCTTAGGGATCCTCAGATATCGATTTTGAACGAAATCGGTACAATAACAGAGAATTTCAAAATGGCGCTGACTTTTTTTTAATTCTGGTAAAATTTTCATATTTTGTGATCCTAGGGAACCCCAGATATCGATTTTGAACGAAATCGGTACAGTAACAGAGAATTTCAAAATGGCGCTGACTTTTTTAAAATTCTGGTAAAAGTTTCCTATTTTGTGATCCCAGGGAACCCCAGATATCGATTTTGAACGAAATCGGTACGATAACAAATAATTTCAAAATGGCGCTGACTTTTTTTAAATTTTGGTACCAGTTTCCTGTTTTGTGATCCCAGGGATCGTCAGATATCGATTTTGAACGAAATCGGTACAATAACAGAGAATTTCAAAATGGCGCTGACTGAAATCGGTCCAATAACAAACATTTCAAAATGGCGCTGATTTTTTTAAATTTTGGTAACAGTTTCCTGTCTTGTGATCTTAGGGATCCTCATATATCGATTTTGTACGAAATCGGTACAATAACAGAGATTTTTTTAAATTTGTTACCAGTTTCCTGTTTTTTGTTCCCAGGGAGCCCCAAATATCGATTTAGAATGAATTTAAAAAACGATAGTTCCGGTTTTGTTGACGCAGAGTTCAAACAGCCCTATACTACGCAATACACTCCTTGCACTTTTAAAAAGATCGCGGAAATAGATTTATACGTGACCACTCGTCATGACGCGGCAATCACTACTGACGGCAATGTCGATGCGCATGTTTGTGTGAGTGAGCTGTTTCGAACGTTTCTAGGTAGTTTCATCCGTTTACTGTGGTAGAGCGTAGAGTATACGTGCTTGCAGAAATATTTTGTATTGTGGCGAGTTAAATACCTACAGATTTTTACTATAGGGATTTAAGAAAGGAAGCAGGGGTGCGTCTGCTAGTATTTACTATAATAATGTGGCACGGAGGCATAGATAATATGTAGTAAATAAATAATCAAATATTTCAAGTTACAAAATTGATTAGATGGCTATAAAATCGAGCGTAGAGCGTAGTGCTATATATGCGTACAGATATATGCTGTAGTGTGGCGAGTTATATACCTAAAGTTGGCTGCGGCCTGATTGTATAAGGCCCCTTAATAAAAATGTGAATAAGATTCTAATTTAACTGGATTAATTTAGAATTTTAATTTTTTTTGTTCGTTTTTTGGCAGGGTAGTCGTGTTTTTTAATTTTGTTAATTATGACTTGTGTAATTTTGATTAGTGTTTCAAAACATTCAAAATTCAAACCTTTTTTTTTTCAAGTTGACTTTGACAAGTGCTTTTGAATAGTCGAGTGAATCTACCACTGGTTCGGAATGCCATGCCAAAACCAAACTTCATAATTCGAACATAAAGTTCCTTTTGCATTACCAATAGATGTACGAAATACGTACTTACAGAAGAAGAAAAAGATACGTTCTTTCCTTCCTAAAATTTCGTGCCGATCACAATGTTCTAAAAGTAACCTAGGCTATCAACTCTTCTTTCTTTTCAGGTGGAAACAGCAAAAGCGGTGGTGGAAAGCAAGAAGACCGACCTAGAGACCAACAAGGCGCAACTGACTGAACTGTCTGATACGGTCAGTCAGTTGAGCGAGAAGTGCGAAACAGTGTGGAAGCTATACGAGCAGAGGCGGGACGAGTATGCTAAGACCCGGTCCACCGCGCCCGCTGACTCAGCCTGGCAAGCTGGTGAGTAACCTCCTGTGTTTATATGCAAGCCTTTACTAATATAAATAGGAATCTGCTGACGTCATCCGGGACTCTTCGACGCGTCTGATGCAGCCGAATTGTGCGACATGTTTCTTTAATATGCTAGGGCCAGATCCACCGCGCTCGCTGACTCAGCCTGGCAAGCTGGTGAGTAACCTCCTGTGTTTATATGTAAGCCTGGTACTTTACACTCCCCTTACTAGTATAAATAGGAATCTGCTGACGTCAACCGGAACTCTTCGACGCGTCTGATGCAGCCGAATTTCCGGTTCCGTTCTGGAAATTTTGACTTGAAAAATGAAGCTCGTGGTGGTCCGGAGACTTTGGTCAACAATAATGAATTAAAGGCGATTATGGAAGCTGACGAAACTCAATCTACAGCTGAGCTAGCAGCAGCTTTTGATATAAGCATCAAAACAATATTGATCCATTTGCGACAAATTGGCAAGGTAAAAAAGCTTGATAGATGGGTGCCCCACGACCTTAACGATCGCCAGCGCAACGTACGCGTCGGGATCTGCCTTGCGCTGCTCAACAGGCAAAGAAATGAAGGTATTTTGAAACGAATTGTTACGTGCGACGAAAAATGGATTCTGTTCGACAATCTAAAGCGCTCAGCAAGTTGGTTAGATCCTGGTTCAGCACCAAAGCAATGCCCTAAACCAAAAGTGACCTCTAAAAAGGTGATGGTCACTGTTGGTGGTCTAGATACACCACAGCTTTTTACAAAACGGCATGAGCATTACTGCAGATCAGCAGCCCGATTCTGTAACTCAGTGGTTATCATAAAATGAAAGCCACTGACTTATATTTTTTATCCATTGAAGATTTACTATGAAATGTTCTTTCATTTTTTCATAGTAAACCTTCAATTGACAAAATATATATGTCAGTGGCTTTCATTTTTCGATAGCCACTGAGTTACAGAATAGGGGAGCTGTACTGTGAAGAACTGGAGAGAATGATGGAGAAGCTTGCACATCTGCAACCAGCTTTGATCAATCGGTCGTCCCCACTGCTCCTTCACGACAACGCGCGACCCCATACAGCGCAACAGACAGTCTCCAAGCTGCAAGAGCTGGGGTTCGAAGCTCTCCCTCATCCGCCATACTCACTAGACCTTGTACCTACCGACTATTACTTTTCCAAAATTTAGACAACTTTTTAGTGGGTAAAAAATTCAATTCCCGAAAGGCAGTACAAAATGCCTGTTTGTTGCCTCCCGTCCAGCTGATTTTTACAAGAAGGGCATCAATAAACTGCCAATGCGTTGGCAAAGATGCGTCGATTGCATGGGTGATTACTTCGAATAACAGAAATAAAAAAGTTTGAAAAAATAAGTACTTTCACTTATTCCATACAAAACGGCAATTTCATAGGTAAAGACCTATTATGTTAATACAGAAAATATTGTGACAAGAGGGTAATAGGCCTATTACACTACACTTTTTACAGGGCCCTAAGACAAGGGTGGGCCTGGCCGCTAGTTAGAACGTCGCTTATTACACAGCAGTAAGGACCAATTTATGGACCCTTTCTCCCTAAATCTTATTACACTACACTGATTCAAGTGGAAGGGTCCCTGTGATAAGTGCAGAGTAATAGGCCTATTATAACCACTAAGCAGTCAACTACAACAACAAGCTGCGCGTAGTGTAGTTGATAGCAAAACATTAATTATTTGTGACCTGTGAAAATGTATAATACTTATGTACTTTCTTTCTACCATCGTACCGCAAGACGTCCTGCGAGTTTCCACTCGTATGTCGTCAACGTTCCATCCACACGCACGAAGCGCTTTGCGTCTTCATTCCTTATTCACATGGCTAGGGTCTGAAACACAAAACTGTTTCCCACCAATTACAATCCGGGTATCTTTAAATCACGAGTGAATAGGCATCTTCTAGGCAAGCGCGTCCCATCTTAGGCCGCATCATCACTTCCTATCAGTTGTGGTCACGTGTAAGTCTATAATTAATTTAAAAAAAAGTAATAACTTTACAGTTTAGTTGAAGTCGGCTTCCGTTTCGTTTTAAAAGTTACACGAAAACAATGTAATGTGGAATTGTTCCCCTCAAAAAGTTCTAATAAAATCCCCGATAGCATCTTTTAAGCTATCTTTTAAGGTTGCCTCACAATAACCATTTTTATAATTTTATAATTTACAACAAAGCTTTACTTTCGAAGTATAGGTACCTTCAAATCAAGAGTAAATAGGCATCGCGCTCCACCCTAGGCAAGCGCACTCAAACTTAGGCTGCATCACCACTTGCAAGCAAGTCTGATTGTAGCCAAGCACTGGCCTAAATATTTTAAATAAAAAAAAGAATATTCAATAATAGGTTTATTATTTCACTTGCAGATGCAGACTGGGGTACATCGGACGAGGCTTGGTCCGAACCACCTGCCACTGAAAGCGCTTGGGGTGACGCGCCTTCTACCAACGGTAAGAGATTGAAGAAGAGATTGAAGAGATTGAAGAAGAATTGACTGATTCTGATGCAAATTTTTATGAAACTTCGTCAATCCGCACTTGGCCAAAGTCGTGATCTATGGCCAAACCGGTGAATATTAATGAGCTAGCGATGGGCTGAAATGATGAGATTAATTATGATTATTGGGTCCGGGGGCAAATCTTTCAGCTGGGATGGTAAATGTTACTAATGCTGAGATCTATTAAGCGTACTTTGACTTGGCTCAGACTTTAATTAGAGTCAAAATGAGATTGACTTATGTGAGTAACATAGATCTGTCTCGTTTTAACCATGTCTTAACTCTAAGCAAAGTCAAACCTTGCTCTATAGATCTTACACTAAGAGTATAATCTTTTCTATCTCTCACACGCAACGCTCGAAACAGGAAATAAGAAACACTTCCAATTTGACGACTATCGTGAGTTGGCACGCCATTCAGAGCAAAACTCTCAACAAAAAGCCAAAATGGCTCTGACACAATAACGTCAGACAATAATTGGGTGCGAAACAAAAAAAAAGGCGAAGCTTCAAGCTAATAAAAATGTATTAGACAAACAACACTTTTCTCACGAGCTATAATTAATTAATTAAAAACACGACTGCTCTGCCAAAAAGATTTAAAAAAATTATAGCCAGTGTCACTCGGCATACATCCAAACTCACATACACACATGAACTCTGAAAACATTACAACACTCCTCTTTTGGGCAGTAGGGTAATAATGACCGGTCTCAACAAACCGTTTGGTTTCAGCCACAGAAGTGGTGTCCACGGCCCCAGCGGTGGCCACGTCCACGCCAAAATGGCGATGCGTATACGAATTCACCGCGAGGACTGTTGACGAGTTGAGCTTGCAGCCGGGAGATTTGGTTAGTGTAGTGTTACAACTTTTATCTATTACGAATATACTAATTACTAATTTACTAATTCATGCTACGCTTTAACGGCCCCTCTTTTCCACCGATTTTGATGAAATTTAGTATGGTTGATAGGTAGCATTCCGGGGAAGGGCATATTATATGGAGTTTCCGCGGAAATAAAAACTAAATTCACGTGGATGAAGGCATCATCTAGTTTATATAAGTAAGGGTTTTTAAGTTGCTAGGCCTAACTGAAAAATTTTACGCCAAACTGTGTGTGTATTTTACTTATTTATATGGTGCACAGAGTACGTTGAATATAGGAGTATAGAGTCAACGCTGCGAATTATTGCATTAGCGCCATCTAGCGATATACGACGTCCCTAAAGCCAAGCAAATCGCGTTCTTTATGTTATTTTTATATTATAGTACCTGGATGACCGAGCTTTGCGCGGTATTTTTTTTTGATAAATCGTGTTTTTTGGAAATTATATATTTAATTTAAAAAAAGAGAAAAATTAACGGACTGGAGACAACTGGACTCGAACCAGGGTCTTCTGCTTTGGGGACCGCCCAATTTCCCACCTGAGCAATTATAACCTTGTAGATGGTGGCGAAATTTACCTTCGTATTCTGATGATATTGTAGAAGTTTTTCATTGCCTGAAAACACGGATAAAACGACATTTTCTAAAAATGAACAATTTTACGGTAACATATACAAGAATTGCTCATGTATAGGTTATTATTTCCCCAAAGTAATTTCCAAAAGTGAAATCATATTTTGATTTGACATAAGGAAATCACTTTGGAGACAGTGGAATTATTTATATTAAAAGGTATTTAGGCAAATAAACAATATTTTAGCGATTGGACGGTTTATCATGTTTCTTTTTCTTACATTATAAACCCAAATCCTCGAGTCCAAATCGTTAGGCAAATCAATGTGCAGGGGCTTGCGCGTAATTCCAATGAGAAAAGTGAAGTCATCGGAGTCCAGTAATCAAGCAAAGTCGTAGTATAAATCACAAAAACACAAACGGAGCACATTCACGGATCATTAGGAAACGAAATGGGAGGCGGAATTGACGTTTGATGATATTTGAGAGTCATTATGACAGACCCACAAAGACCTGCAGAAAGACCAAAAAATTACCGAAATAGCGCCATCTACTGCAATGTTGACGAACTTTTTTTCTCCAAGAAAAAAATATTTGTATAGACTGCTAAGACACTGATATGGTGTACAATGAGTGTATTACAAAGATTACAATTTAACGCATTATTTTCCGGTAGATTGTAATCTGATAGGTATTTAAACCCGATAAAACCTAATAATACTTGATTGTTTATGTCGAACCCTAACCTAACCTACAAGAAAGAGACAAGAAAACGTAAATAAAATGAACATTTCGAAAAGTGCCACTCAGAACATTGAACAGTTTACAATCTTTCGACAGTTTAGAATTTCGCGAGTTCGATTATAATCTGACGGTTTTTACAATCTTACGGTGACATATTCATTAATTAATTTTTTGGCGTTCAGGTAAGCGAAGCGAGCGCACCACGAGGTGATGCGGAACCCGGCTGGAAATGGGGTACTGCAAGAGGTATGACAATTTATCTTCTTCTAAATATACAGTTGAAAAAAAATTGATTCTTCCTACCTAGACCTATCAGAAAATAACCCATGTGTGTTCAGCGATTTTTGGTAGTCTTCGAGTTATTTTTTTTTGTCTTATCGTGAGGTTTCAGAGAGACTTGAGTGTTAATTTTTTTCTTTTTATTTAGTGTGCAGCAAAAAAAGTTCGAATAAAAATCGATCTTTTTTGTGTGAATATGCTTGCTATGAAGTGTTCTACTTGGCATAAAATATTTACCATATTAACATTAACACTAGTCGGAAAATTTTTGTTCGTAAGTGCAAAGTTTACGTTCTACATGGGTAGAAACGAATTTTCAACTTTAGATTTAAAATACTTGAATCTTTCTACGTCACTTCCGACTAATTTTAAAAACTTTTGGTGTAGGAACCCCAAAAGTTTTTAAAATTAGTCGGATTCGCTTCCCTTATTAGTCTAAAAATTTGGTCGTACTGAATATTTCTAGTCAGAAAAATCCAATAGGTTTTTAAAATATTATGGGCCGACTCGGCACTCAAACCCAGGACCTCGACGGCCGCAGTCGAATACGCTAACCGCTAGACCAACGAGGCAGTATTTTTTTTATTTAATCGTCAGGTCAGTCGGGCTGGTTCCCTGAGTCTTACGTTGAGGATATCAACGCGATCCAAGCTTACGCTGAGGTCATCGAACCTTTGGAGACGAAGACGCAACTAGAAGGTAAGCGGTCACCAACTTTCAGATTACTATTTCCTTATTATTTTAAGTGTTCCGAAGAAGGAACCCTTATAAGATCACTTCTTTGTCTGTCTGTCTATCAACGCCCTTTTTCTCGGAAACGTGGAGGTATCAAGTTGTAATTAATATCAAATACTTAGGTCTACGGTCCTTTGGAGCTGTGAAGAAGCTGTGTTCTTCTTTCTATATTTTGACACTCGCTAATAAATCAAAACCTATAGAGTACTTCCCGTTGATCTAGAATCATTAAAGGCAAGAATCAAGGTCTCACAGCACAAGTATAGGAAAAAAAACGAAAATCGTTAATTAGGGTTCCGTACTTATAGATAGGGTGTCGAATTGTTTGTCAGGCGCTGCCAGCTTAGCGCCATATATGTAAGCCAGTTATTTCACATTACGTGTTGTTATGACATCTTGTCTAAAATAATTTACATTGTGTAATGGTACGGAACCCATTGTGCACGAGTCTGACTCGAGCTTGACAGTTTTTTTTAATGCCATTTACTTAGCCAATGTCACATGGAATGGGATTATTGACGCCTTTTTTTAAAAATTATTCTGTAATGTTTTTTTTTATAAACTGGCTTTACTGCTCTGCACGCCAAGCACCGTGGTGGGTGTAAGCTCTGATTCCCTCTCTCCTATGAGAGTGGAGGCCAGTGCCCAGCTGTGGGACGTTAATGTGGTAGTTCAAATTTGGTCCACAATTCGCAACTCTCTGTAAACTGGCGGTTGTCCTCTTTCTTTAAACTTTTTTTGTGTCCAGGCATAGCTGAGGTGCCGGAAGCGGAAATAACCAACGATTTAGGCGGCGCCATGCCCGCTGTTGGTAAGATTTTATTTATTTAAAGTAATTTTATTATAGTGTTTACCTACACTTAAGGAAATTTCTCAATAATCTTAATAATAATTTCTAATATTATAAATGCGAAAGTGTGTCTGTCTGCCTGTCTGGCCTATATTTTCTAACGATTTTGATGAAATTCGGTGTTGAGGTAGGTTCATCCCGGGGACAGACAAGAAATAGATAGATTGTAGTCTGGAATAAGACATGGGCGACTTTTCAT
The DNA here is from genome assembly GCA_964035005.1 of Erebia palarica. Lineage (NCBI taxonomy): Eukaryota > Metazoa > Arthropoda > Insecta > Lepidoptera > Nymphalidae > Erebia > Erebia palarica. The sequence goes on along the minus strand of OZ035993.1, from coordinate 11,634,661 downwards.
AGGAACTCTTAAAGTCTATCTTTGTGCCAAAATTCATCCAGAACCGTTCAGCCGTTCTGGCTTGATTGAGTAACAAACATCCAATCTTTCGCATTTATAATGATATATATATATATATATGCAGATTTAATTTGATGTTTTTCCACTTATATTTTACCGATTTGTGTATATAGACATCCGGTGACCCATCCGTTTCTCGTCCGCAGAGGGTGGTGATTTCTACATAGCGGCATACCCGTACGTGTCCTCAGAGCCGGGTGACCTGACCTTTGAAGCTGGGGAGAGGGTCGAGGTCATGAGGCGCGATGGAGACTGGTGGACCGGCAGGATTGGAATACGGTACGTAATGGTGACCTTTTTTCAATCAATCAATTTTATTGCAAATTTGGGTACAGAGTGGTCTTATTCTAAACTAGATGATGCCCGCGACTTCGTCCGCGTGCATTAAGGTTTTTTGATTCCCACGGGAACTCTTTAATTTTCCGCGATAAAAAGGATTTTGTGTGTCACTTCATTTTTCTATGTCCTTTCTAAGGCTCTAGACTATCTCTGTACCAAATATCATTTAAATCGGTTCGATATTTTAGGCGTAATTGCGTAACACATAGACAGACAGAGTTTCTTTCGCATTTATCATATTAAAATGTTAATATGAATTATAAGCATAGTGTTCGGCCAAATTTTTATATCATTAATAAATTAACCAAGTTAATAAAATTAATCAATAAAATTGGTTCAAATTAAATAAAAAATGTGTTTGTTTTATATAAAATGCAAGTCATAACGAAGGCGCTAAATTACCAAAATGGGCTTAGTACCGTTCTATGATGCCGGCATGCGGAGTTTATTTCTATGTCTTTTACTTATTAAATTATCATAAAGGTCCAGATTTCTCTGAGCAAACAATATTGACTCTTTTTTTTTAATGTTTCAAACCTAAGCATTGTTTAATTAAACAAAATATACCTCAAATCTACTCCACGCGTTCCCAAGAAAAAGGACGTTCACACTGGACGCACCCTGAAAACCTTATTCGTTTAAACATACAATACAGTAAACATAGAACATAACATAGGCACCCTCCCAGCGCACGTGTTTCCTGCAACATATAACTTAAGTACCTTCAAGACAAGAGTGAATAGGCATCGTCTAAGCGAGCGCGTTCCAACCTAGACCTCATCTTTGCTTTGCACTAAGTATGATTGTCGTCAAGCGCAAGCCTATCTCACAATAAAAATAAAAAACATTTAAGTCATTAGTATTTTAAAATTAAACAAGTTTTTTTTCTAGCACGGGTATATTCCCATCCAACTACGTAACAAAAGACACCACCACATCAAGTGGCGACGTGATGTCGAGTATACCGGAGGCGCGCGAACCGCAAGACGCCGGTTTTCCGCAACCGCAACCGCAGGCGGCTGCGTTTACACAACCGCAACCGCAGGAGGCTGCGTTTACGCAACCGCAACCGCAGGAGGCTGCATTTACGCAGGAAGATGCGTTTTCACAACAGCAGCCGGAACCGCAGATTGAACCTGTACAGGTAAGTTTAGTTTACTTTAAGAAATTTTAAAATACAATTCAAATACATACATATTTTAAATGAGCATGAGTAAAATTTTTTTCAAAATTTATTGATTACTATTATCAATTAATTAATTGAATTAATTTACTATGACAAAATTAATTATTTAAAATTTTATGAATATTTTACGAATAACCCTAACATGGTATCATGAAAGATCACGAAATTACTCTGCCCATAAATGTGAAAGTGTTTGTTTGTCCTTCAATCACGCCGCAACGGAGCAACGGATCGACGAGAGTGACTTAATAATCCAGTGAATCTACTCAATATCCTTAACAATCAAAGTGATTTATGGATTTTACAAACGCGGGCTGGTGGGAGGCCTCGGCCATGGCTAGTTACCACCCTACCGGCGAAGACGTCCTCCAAGCGATTTAGCGTTCCGGTACGATCCCATGTAGAAATGGGTATGGGTTTAATATAACTGCCGTACCACTAACAGGTTAGCCCGCCACTGCTGATCTTAGACTGCATCATCACTTACCATCAAGTGAAATTGCAGTCAAGGGCTATCCCGTAGTAGAATAATAAAAAAGCCTAAATTCATTTGCCCGAAGTCGCGGGCATCATCTAGGAAAATGTAAAGATTGCTACCACACTTTTTACTTCAATCGATAGTTTAAAATGGTTATTTAGCATAAAACGTTAGGAGGGGGACGTAAATATTACGACTTTTGGGAGATCTCTATTTAATAATCACTAAAAAAATATTTATTTGAATAGTAGTCAAATACCCAATTTGCCTTTAACCCAACTCTGATGTAAGGGGTCTCATCAAACCTTGTTAGGGCTATTCGTAAAATACTTACTTGTGAACAATTGGTATTATCACTCATGCAAATCAACTTACCACAAGATGCAACAAGACACAGCGGGTATACCTCCAGAGCAGCCCTGCGTCTCGCCGCCCTACCACGCGGAGCTTGTGCAGGTAAGCCCAGTCGATTACACAGGTAAATTCCATAATTATACCCATTTACACAGGTAAATTGTGTGATTATACTTGTTTACACAGGTAAATTGCGTTATTATACTCGTTTATACAGGTAAATTGTGTCATTATACTCGTTTACACGGGTAATTTATTCATTAGAAACAAAAGTATTCCACCCCAATATCATCAAAGGTTTTCTCAAAATAAATACGAAATTTTACCGAAACAGCATTTATTTTTAATTTTCTCCAAATGCGAGTGAATATTAGACATTTAACCTTATAGGATCACTTTGTTGTCTGTCTGTCTGTCAACTACTTTCGCGGGAACGCGTGGAAGTATCAAGTTGATATTAAGAAATAAAGAAAGAAAACGTTTTTATTCGATCACAATATTTAGTTATATTAATATCAAATACTTAGGTGTCGGTCCCTTGGAGCTGTAAAAAAATCAAGCTATCAAAAGATACGGCCGTTTATCCCGCATATTTTGCATATTTTGTTTTTTTTTTCGCCAATAAATCAAAACATATAAGCTACATTCCGTTGACATAGAATCATAAAATTTGGCAAGAAGCAAGGTCTCACAGCACAAGTATAGGAAAGAAATCCTAAAATGGTTGTTGGTTAATTAGGGTTCTGTACCGTGTCGAATTGTTTGTCAGGCGCTACCAGTTTAGCGTCATATGTAAGCCAAGTTATTTCACAGTTCATTACGTGTTGTTATGACATCTTTCTTGTTAGTTACTAAAATAATTTCATAATAATTGTGTGGTGGTACAGAACCCTTTGAGAGCGAGTTGACTCGCACTTACTGGTTTTATAATTTACTAGTGGGGCCGGCAAACGTTCCTGCCTTGAACTTAGAACCCAATTGCAGCGTCCCCTACCGTGTCCAATTATGGATATAAATCAGCCCTGGACCCACTCCATCACACACAAAAAGTTCCAGCTAAATCGGCCCAGCCGTTCTCGAGTTTTAGCGAGACAAACGAACAGCAATTGATTTTTATATCTTTATATATTTATATATTATATAAAAGAAAGTCGTGTTAGTTATACTATTTATAACTCAAGAACGGCTGAACCGATTTGGCTGAAATTTGGTGGGGAGGTAGCTTCGAACCAGGAGACGGACATAGGATACTTTTTATCCCGGAAAATTAAAGAGTTCCCGCGGGAACTAAAAACCTCAATCTACGCAGACGAAGTCGCAGGCATCAGCTAGTATATAGATAATTAAAACATAAAGCTCCTACGATCTCTTTCTAGGAGCAAAAGTCGTCCACGCCCATATCATCAGAGGTGGCCGCTATCACAGAATCAGCGAGTGCCCCCGGAGGCCCGCGGCCGGCCTCCTCCGCACGCCGGGACTCGGGCCGGGACTCCGCCACATCCTCACGTCGGAAGCACGAGGTGGCGCAGGCGTTAGCTAACTACACCGCTACTAGGTGAGACAATGTAAAACAAGTGAAATTAATTTAACGAATTAAAAAATACGACTGCCCTGCCATATTACTTTTGGAGTTTACCTCCATAAGAAGCGATTTGGATAAATAGCCTTTGGAATCTTATTCACATATTTTATTGAATGATATTTTTTTGTGAATCACTAAATATTGAACTCTAGTGTTATATATTTTTGGAATCTACTCATCATATATATAGTTAATCTTATTTTCGATTTCTTAGTTTTTAATGCGGGGCCATGGTCACCCCATCAATTTTTTTTTGATTTTTACTAGCCTATGTCACCCGGAATAAGCTAGGGATTCTAACGATACCTCATTTATCAAAATCGGTTCAGGCGTATATAAGTTATGGTGGAATATACAAACTCACATACATACATACATACATGAACCCTGAAAACACTATACTCCTTTTTTCAGGCAGTTGTATAAAAAGGGTGAGAACATGAGCTCACTGCGCTTGCAATGCCTTGCCTCGTTGGTCTAGTGGTTAGCATGTTCGACTGAGGCAGATGGCTAATAGGTAAATGGAATAGAAGCCCATGGCATCGTTACTTTATTGTTATTTTATAATATTTCTATTCTATCAGTAAATTACCACTCATGTAGAGTATTTTCTTAATATTAAAACACTAAACACAGGAATTCGACAAAAAAAGGGGAATTTTTAAAATTGGGTAGGTAAAAGTTGGTAATGTTGACAGTGAAAATCTTTCTTTTTTCAGCGCTGAACAACTGTCCCTAGTAAAAGGCCAACTGTTGGTGGTTAGGAAGAAAGCAGACAGTGGTTGGTGGGAGGGTGAGCTGCAGGCTAAGGGCCGGAACAGACAGAGCGGCTGGTTCCCCGCCAGCTATGTTAAGGTACGTTTTTACCCTTAGCCAGCTAGCTACGGGAGCCTATACTTTATTTTAGGGTTCTATACCTCAAGAGCAAAAAATAATCCTTATATGATCACTTTGTTATCCGTCTGTCGGCGATAGGTCGTGTCCCGGGGAAGGACATAGGCTACTTTTTATCCCGGAAAATTAAGGAGTTCCCGCGGAAATCAAAAAACTTAATACACGCGGACGAAGTCGCGGGCCAATTACTAGATGTAATTGGTATTGTGTGGTGGTACGGAACCCTTTGTGCGCGAGTCTGCCTCGCACTTGACCGGTTTTTTAAACGACTGCCTGAAAACCACTGTTCACTGACCACTGTTTAAATCCCTTAAAGTGTTACCGTTGCCAAGCTTATACATTTATGAAATGTGTATATTTGTAAAGAAAAACCCACACCTGTTCAAAATCGAAAGTGCAATAAAAAGTGTTAGAAATAAACATTTGAACCACAGGTTATGCATCCCTACGCAGAAGCTGGCTGTTACTAGTAAAAATGCTTACTGTATGGCAGTCCGCATTTTTAACCACCTGCCCAACTCAATAAAAAGTTTTCCTTTATCAAGGTTTAAGAAAGCCTTATTTGACTTGCTCTTAGATAAGCTATATTACAAAACTGATGACTACTTACTTGAAAAATTTAACTGAATTTCCGTAATTTATTGATGTCTGACACTTAATTTATTGTAATTTCTGAATTTTAACTTATTAATTTGGCTTTTGATTAATAGTATAGGTATTATTTTGTTTATATAATGAATCTGAATAATGTTGTAATGTAACTGTTATGATGAGTCCGCATATTTGAATACTTTCATAGGGGTTGAATTGTCAAATATTAATTCATTGCTAAGCTTAGGAATAAAAATTATTTTGCACGCCAGACCTGGCAGGATATGTGGGCTTTATATATTTATTAATAACATCTATGACAAAATGTTGCATGTACCATATTCTGGCAAAAAATAAATGATTATGATTATGATTATGAAAAAAGCAGTATATTGTATTCAGGGCTCATGTATGTATGTATGTGGGTTTGCATATTCCACCATAACTTCTATTCGCCTGAACCGATTTTGATAAATGAGGTATCGTTAGAATCCCTAGCTTATTCCGGGTGACATAGGCTAGTAAAATTTAAAAAAAAAATATGGGGTGACCATGGCCCCGCATTAAAGACTAAAGTTGAAAAAAAAGAATCGAAAATAAGATTAACTATGTAATCATCATCTAGAAAATGATGAGTAGATTCCAAAAATATATAACACTATAGTTCAATATCCAGTGATTCACAAAAAAATATCATTTAATAAAAATGTGAATGAGATTCTATTTAACTAGATTAATTTAGATTTTTAACTTTTTAGTTCGTTTTTGACAGGGCAGTGGTGTTTTTTAATTTTTTTAATTATGACTTGTTGAGTATTGTGACTCCTTTCCATTGCTTGAAGAAGCAATACTGAGGGTTAAAGCCCTTTCGGAATGGCAAAGCCAAATGACATTTGACATTTTTTACAGGTTTTACAGTCGTCCGGGCGCACGTCCGGTCGAACGACACCTGTCATGTCCAAAATGGACACTGTCCCCACTGAGACCGTCATCGATAAGGTACACACGCTTTAAAATTTTGACAATATAATATGTATATGTGTGATACAGTATATTGTATACGATTATACAGCAATATAATATATGTCGTAGCCGGAACGTTCGCGTTTTGTGAATAAGATTTTCTTATTAAAAAAAACATTTTAAAACCAAACTTTTATCGTCCGCCACATTGATATAAGTGTGACGTGATGTCATTTTTCGTATTCTTCTCATCAAACCCTCTTAATTATTCTTATACCCATATCATGGGGGTGCCAAAAAAATAACTAGCCCGCCGTCTTTGGGAGTCCGCCATATTGGAGTTAGAATGACGTCAAGTGACAGTAGTAGCTAACCTTGACCTGTCATCCAAACTAAACGTGTATGCAAAATTTCAGCTCAATTGATTGGGAATAACTGTTTTAAAATTCACTTTTAACTAAACATTACCATTACAAGCTATAAATAAATAATAGTACATTATTGCAAAGGCTGGGAAATAGGCAATTGCAGGTCGAGTATGAGTTTGAAGGCCGAGCCGTAGGCGAGGACTTCACTAATACGAGACAGGCAATTGCCATTTCCGCCGAGGCATATATAGTGCTTTTCTCAAAAGAATGCAGGGAAATAAAACATACTTTTTATGTTATACATTAAATTTAATTTACCTTTGTCGCTAAATATATATCATCTGGGGCTTTAATTAAAAATTGCTTCAGGTTTTCGCCAGTAAAAATTTTCGATTTCTTGCTTTTGAATCCGGTCGATTGTCGTTTAAGAAAAGTAGTTAAGTTCCCATAATTTTTCAAGTTAATGCCGTTTTTAACATGAACTATACATTTCAGCATGGAATAAATTGCCCATAATGTAGATGGCTTTTTAGTATAAGCAATCTCATTAAAATACGCCAAAAATACTGTTTCGGAGAAAATGTTCACTTTTTTCTCGTTTTTCCAACTCATAAAATTTTCATATACTTTCATGTATTTTTCTTTGGACTCCGCTGGAAGCAGGTTTTCCATTGCCAATTTGGCTTCTGATCTTAAATCTGGTAGAGTACAATCAATCTCCATTTCACTCTTTGAACCGTTGGAACTCATTTTACTTATTATTAAATTTATATTTATTAAGTATGTAAATAACAAATCAAGACGAATTTTCAGCTTTGCCGCCAATTCTTTTTTATCATCTGTGCCGACAGGCAAACGCATCTATGGCTATACAGCCACCAATTTGCAAAGAGACTATGGTATGCCAAGAATGACAAAAGAGATCCGATCAAAGAGTATTTAATAACCCCAGCACGCCGTTTCATACAACATTGCAGGAGCGTTGTAATGTTCCAAATTCAAAAAACGCTCCTTCAATGGATTTGATTTTCTTTGTCCGAAAATTCGATACTTCGCGTGTTCTTTTTTCGAAAATAATGACAATATTTCCATGCATGTTTGAGAAAAAGCTTTTAAGTTCTATATACCATAGGATATTACCTGGAAGAGATCAGTCGTAGTGATAAGGCCGCCTTTACACCATAACAAGTTGTAAATGTCTCGATCCGTGTTGCCTCTGTTCTGATATTTCTTTGTGTGTTTACTTAATTCAAATAAACTTTTACAAGTGCTTTTGAATCGTCCAGTGAATCTACCTGGTTTCTAGGTATTATTATTATATTCTACTGGTTCGGAATAACCTTCCTACCGAGAAGAACCGGCAAGAAACTTGGCGGTTGCTCTTTTGAAAAATAAATTTTACAATTTCATTAATTACACATTGATACATTATAAAGATACATAAGTAACCGCTTTCCTGCTATACCATGCTATTTTATCATTTACATACTCTTCAACATTATAATAAGTTTTTTTTCAGGAGCATATGTACTCTTAATGGATTTCTTAAACTTATGTAAAGGCTAGTTTAAAATAGGTTGCGGAATTTTGTTATAGAATGGAATGCTCTGTCCCAGGAACAACCTTCGGGCTTTCTTGACTACTTACTTACTATCTTATATTGATATTGTATGTTTGTCTGTCAGGTGATAGCTCTATACCCGTACACGGCTCAAAACGCGGACGAGCTGAGTTTTGAGAAGGACGACATCATCGCAGTCACGGATCGCTCGCAGGACCCCGCCTGGTGGCAAGGTATGTCAGTCAGTCAGTCAGTCAGTAAATGAGACATAACTGCCTCGTTGGTCTAGTGGTTAGCACGTTCGACTACGGCCGAAGAGGTCACGGGGTCGGGCCATAACAAATATTGGGGTTTTCTGACAAGAAATTCTCAATACTAGCCCGGAGTTAGTAAGTTGGCGGTGTTTCACCCCCGTGCCACGGAGAGCACCTTAAGCCGTCGGTCCTGCGCCTGATTTCTCTTCGGTCGTGTCGAATTTTCCGTCCCATCGGACTATGAGAGTAAAGGAACCGAGAGTGCACCTGCGTTTGCGCACAAACTTGTGCACTTGTGCACACACATCTCCCGCGCAGATGGCTAATCTCTGTGGAGATGGGCCGCCGTGGCCGAAATTGGTCGGGAGGACATTATTGTTAAAATTATCCATGGTAAAATTATGATTATCAGTACAGACCCACAACCTTATCTGACCAAACTTTAATACTATTTTTTGTTTTTAGGCGAACTCCGAGGGATGACCGGCCTCTTTCCGAGCAACTACGTCACTAAATTAGTCAACTAAAAACTAAAATTAGTTGCACTAAACTAATTGATTAGACGTTACGAAAACAACATGATTATTCTATTGCAAGTAGAATTTACTCATATAAATCATTGTAGTAGTCCATAATATGTACGAAATACCAAAAAAAATGCTTAAAATCATAATAAGAATATATAAATAATAATAAAAATTTGTTTACCATAAACTTATGTCATTATTATAATAATTAATAAAAATATCGTAATTTGGAAAATGTCCAGATGTTTTAGGTTTAATTTTCGCCTTAAACTTGGCATACCTATTTTTATGCCCAACCATTTATTTTACTTTTGACATAAACCCACCTATGAAGTGTCATAATTATTGATAGGCAACCATCGACAAAAAAATGCAATACTCCATAGACGCATATCGTTTTTCACAATAGTGAAGCGACGTGCCCTTTTATCCGATATTTCGTATTAACTCGTATACTCATCTAGTAATCCTTTTCAAAATAGTCACGGAACTTAAACACTAGCTTTCTTGATTGTCCTTTATCATCCATACATCTTTGGCGATGGAAAGTTTCTATAACCTGACGGATTCATGTACATTTACTGTACTGTTGTATTTAAATTATTTATTTTAATACATACATATACTTAGTCATTTAAACGCTTGTGTATGTTTCTAAAACTATAAAAAATATTGAGCAAAGATAAATATCAATTTATCAAATCGATTGAATCGTCTTCACAAAGATAGATTGTTATCAAAAATCGAATCAGTAACGCATTAGATTTATGAACATCATTGACTCGAGCTGTCAAAAGTAAAATGTAATAAGTAAAATAAATGGTTAGACAAATATATTGTATCCTTCGATTTCTTTGTATTTAAGCTAACTGACTTAAACAAAAATCTATATATATTGTTTTTTAATATTTTCTTTCTCATTTTATCAAAATAATGTTACATAGATAGTATATATTACTCGAGTATTCCATTTAAATTTTAGTCAAATTTTTAAATTATGTTTTTAATCAATTGACATTCCATTTTTTATTTTATTAAATAAACGGCACTAAAAAGATTTGAATCTAAAAAAAATATTTACTGTGTTATTCATGTTCTTGCAATTTTTACTCTGTACTTTTTTTATTTAATCTGGCATCAAGCTTTAAGAGCCGTATGTGTTTATTAGAGTACAAAATGTTGTTAGCTTATTTAAATTGTAATGTTGTCACCTTTTATTGTTTTAGCTTTAAATGTTGTGGTATTTAATTATAATAATCGTGTATTAAGTAGTTTTAGAATTAAATGTTATCAAATTACTCGAGTTTTATTTTATTTACCCTTTGTACAAGATTTCAAATCACACTGACACGTTGGGCGTATTGAATGGACCCAAAGATTCTTGATTTAAAGTCTAGTAAGGAATTGAAGAAATAAAACATAATAAACTTTTACATTTTTTTTATAATTTTCCTCATTACTTTATCCAACATTTTATAAATATTACTCTGATTTACTGCGACCTAAAACGAAGTTGACACCTTAAAAAAAATTTAGTACAGTTAATCTTTCTTTTTTTAATGTAGCAACATCTTAACGCAGTAATTCAGAATTGCCAACAACTAAAAACAATTTCAACACAGAAGGAATATATTCTTTCTTGATTTGAAATCAAAATGATACATAAATTTTTTGACAAATTAAATGTTAAAAAAATTTAAGACTACTAATGTCTTTTAGCGGCTTTTTTTGTAAAAATTCGTTCAAGCTAAGAATAGTACGGACTTTCTCCATATTATAACCAACAACCTCAATTCACATTTAAGGACCCTATAGTAAGGATGGGCGTAGCCGCTAAATAGAGCGTACACAGCAATAAAGACCATTTTAGGGACCCTTACTCCCTAAATCTTATTAGACTGCACTAATTCAAATGTAAGGGTCCCTGTGAAAAGTGCAGTGTAATAGGCCTATTAGACTGTCGTCAGCAAGAATAAAATCGCTAAAAAGCATTTTAGTTAAAAATGGTTATTTTAAAGTGACAGTTGACAGATAGAGTTCATTTACCGTCGTATTCGAAGTTCGAACGCGCTAATTTAAAATTTTACTTCAAATTAAAATATGGCTGTTAAATTACATAATATTTGAATGTAATTTTTTGTTGATTTCTTTAATTCAAAATAAAATTTTGAAGTAAAAATTAACATTCAACAAAACCACACCAGAATGATAATTTTTATCACATTCGGTCATGAAAATGTAACAAACAGAAAGATATGTCATATTTGTAATAATGTATATCTCTGGTGCAGAAAAATTATTTAAAACAATTCTGGTAAATGACCCCGGTCTAAGATGAAAACAGGCCAACCTGAAGTAAGGTTTAATTCTAATCCATTAGGGTCTAATTACAATTGCTCATCTCAATTCAGCTTTTGTTCATGCTTTTCTATCAACAGCTTATCAAGCTGAGTGTATATAGTCCCTAATTTGCGTTAACGTACTGGAACGTCAAATCACGTATAGGTAACACGGTAGGTACACGTTTTCATTGCAATTTTTTTACCAAAATTTGTTTTATAAATAAACTAGATGATTCCCGTGACTTCGTCTGCGTGGATTAAGGTTTTTGATTCCCGCGGGAACCCTTTAATTTTCTGGGATAAAAAGTGGCCTATGTCCTTCCCCGGGATACGAGCTATCCCTGTACTAAATTTCATCAAAATCGGTTGAGCAGATGGGCCGTGAAAGCGTAGCAGACAGACAGACACACTTTCGCATTTATAATATTGGTATGGATTGTTTTTTATAAATAAAAAAACATTGTTATAAGAACACTGAAGATTGACGCCGGTTCCCTAGGAACAGGGACAGGCGCTAATGTGGGACGCAATATGCGTAGAGCGTTTAGTTTATTGTGGGCTCATCTCAGACCAGGGTGCATTTGGAACCTCTGCCAAAGCTTTCCTTCTGCCAATAGGCTTTTTATTATACAGATCCACAAACTTATCTGGCCCAGTGGCCAAAATTGAAACTAATTTTAATGCCTGTTTAGTTTTTGTTATTATTTCATTTTTCATAATAAACTACTACTGGGTCAGATAAGCCCCCCAATTGTGTAAGGAAATTGTAATCGTAATCGTTTGTCAAACGGATAATTCAACCTGTTTAAGGAGTTCACAGATGCCTACAGGTCAAAAAGCATGTATGAACTCCTTACACAGTTGGAGTAATACATTTTAAGATGACAAATTATTACTATTTGCTTAGACAATCGGGTATTTGACAACTATTCAAATAAATTATTTTTAGTGATTATTGAATAGAAGATCTCCCAAAAGCCGTAATCTCCACATCCCCTGATAGTTTTATGCTGAATTAGTTTTAGTGATAGTTTTATGCTGGATTTTAAACTATCAATCAAAGTAAAAAAGTGCATCGAACTTTGATTTACTTACTTTGTGTGTTTGTTTGTTGATTTTTTGGTTTGTTGGTTTGTCCTTCAATCACGTCGCAACGGAGCAACGGATAGACGTGATTTTTTGCATGTGCATAGTTGAGGACCTAGAGAGTGACATAATAGGCTACTTCATATCACGGAAAATTAAGGAGTTCCTGTGGAAATTAAAAAATCTTATACAACGCGGATGAATTCGCGGGCATCAGCTAGGTACAAAATCCCGTACGAAGCACGCATTTTGACGTTTGAAAACAAGATGTTGATTTGGCTAGTTGTCAAATACCCAATGGAGAAGTTTCATGATGTTGTGAATACCATATTTAACGCAACAGATGTAAAATATAGATTAAAACTAGTAAATCAGTGGTTTTTTTTAAATCCCTCATTAAATGACTGAGAAATTAATATACACCGATTGCTGTATCTTACTTGAGTGAGAAATTTTGTGTGTGTTTTTACCTAGTAAGATTTAATACTTCAAAATACACACACACACACACACAAATTCACACAAATTAAGTGCTTTTAATTCAATTAAGTTACGTTAAGTCCATTTCATTCTTTTATTCAGCTTTATAAAGTTGGTTGATAGGGACGTCATAGTGACGTCACACGACCGCACTTGCAAGTGCACTTTAAAGTTTCATAACTTTTTTATTTGTTGAGATATTTTAATGATTCTTTCATATTTTTGTTTTATTTTAATTTTCACAATAAATTAAAAAAATTGAAACTTCTCCATTGGGTTTAAGTTGGTGGGACTATCGTAACGCGTTTACTGGTGTCTTGAGGAGTTGGCAGCACTGTCCCGGCCGTGGTCCCGCCAGTGCCTCTCCACAAATTTCCTTATGTAGTTATAGGGTTTGGAATCTTGCTCGCCTATTACATTTTCCACCTGCAAACAAAATAATAAGTTAGAGAGAGACATGAGCACATCATGTAGGAATATATAATAATGTCCTCCCAACCGAATTTTGGCCACTCTCCAGAGAGATTAGCCATCTGCCCGGAAGATGTTAAAGTGCACAAGTTTGTTCCTTTGCACAGATGCACTCTCTGTTCCTTTACTCTCATAGCTCGATGGGACGGAAAATCCGACACGACCAGAGAAGATGAAAGATCAGGCGCAGGGCCGACGGCATTACATACTCTCCGAGGCACGGGGGAGAAACACTGCCAACATCCTAACTCTGGGCTGAGAATCTATTGTCAGAATCCAATGCATACTTGTCATGGCCCGACGCGGGACTTGAAACCGGGATCTCGTTGGCTGCATTCGAACATGTTTGTTAAGTGTCCTGTCATCTTCCACTTTATTTTTAGGGTTCTTCAAGAGGAAATAAGTAACCATTCTGATCGCTACATTGTCTGTCTGTCTGTCAACATTCCTTTTCTTGGGATTTCATAGAGGTATCAAGTTGAAATTAATATGAAATACTTATATCTATGGTCCCTTGGACCTGTAAAATAATCAAGCTTCTAAGTCCACTTTTAATTGACAAAAGTGAGTGAATTTTATACTGGAATTTCAGCTCACTTCACTTCACTTTCCCTGTAGTTGTGTTCAAGTCCCTGTCATCCATGACGTTGCTGTCTAGATGCCTCATTTAAATAGCTGGTTGTTACCTTGTAGGGAGGTGTGATGGTGACTTCGTTGTACACTCGGATGCTCTGGCCCGCCCAGGACACGTCATCTATGACGCGTGCAATCGCCAGGAACAGCCTCTGACCCTCGGGGTCTAAGCAAGCTGACAGGGCCGACACCTGCAATTGTAGTCATTCTGTTTACCCTACTCAAACTCCCTGGCGCAGTGTTGAGCGGTGCTGTCTTCACCTGCGAGGTCCCGGGTTCGGTTTCTGGCAGGGTCAATTTGCGAATTTATAATTTCTGAACTTTCTCTAGTCTGGTCTGATTGGAGGGTTGCTGTGGCTAGTTATCTACCTACCTGATAAGATGTTCCACCAAGCGATTTAGCATTCCAGTACGATGCCATATAGAAACCTAGGGTTATCGGTTTAATATAACTGCCATGCCTCTGCATCATCACTTCAAATCAAGTGAGATAGCAGTCAAGGGTAACTTGGAGATAACTTGTAGTGGATAAAAAAAAAGTATTTTATATCATGTGAAAGTTTTTGTGCGCCACTAAAGAACAGCAGGAAATTTCCTTAACATCTTTCTGTAGTTAATGCCATATCTACTTGAACAAATTGGTTTTCCTCTACTTATTTTATAAACTTAAGAATGGGTTGCATTCTTATCAAAGAGTTCCCGCAGTATCTTCAAAACCTGTATCCACTGGGACAATTCATTGGTAATATCATCTAGATTCCAATATATTCTTGCTAGAAATGCAAGATATTGTTATTTTGATTAACTTTTATTGAGATTCAAAATCAAAAATCCTTAATTTGTTCTTACTATTGCATCATAACCTGTCTTGCTTTCAAATCTAGATTTATAAATAGAGTAACATCTGTTTTGATTGTGTCAGTATACATGAGGCTTACAACCAGGCTCACAGGAGTAATTAAATGATACAATCTATTATATTTACTTATCTGCAGGGCTACCGGCTAAAACTGACAGCTACAGTTTAACAATCGCAATCACCTCTGATTGGATTGAACAGTCTTCCACTATTGGACAAAATCCATTGACGCAGCAAGAATACCATAAATTGAGCGAATCACAGCAATTGATACTGTAACAATGATTGATGCAGAAGATTCGCGGTCGCCCTGCTGGATCTTTTCATTGACACTATCCTATCAACGTATCAGATTAACTACTAACTAGAATTTTGGAAGATTTTAAGTGTTTAAGTCACTAAGTAGACGCTCCAACACGTTTTTATTACAAAAATAAAGCACAACTCACCAGTCTACGCTTATTTTCTATCGAGTTTCTAACGCGTGTATTCAACCTATGAATATTCAACGATTGAGGAGGTTCGGGTACCGTTGTAACTTCTTTCTTTATCTGTACGTCGCTTACGAGCGATAGATTCACGATATTCACATCGTGGCGCTTGGGATTACCACTGGAAGATGGACATTTGAGGATCAGCATTTTTGTTTGCGGATCGAACGCCAATACTTCTCCTTCAATCTCTTCATTATAACACGTCCTCGTAGCAACTATGCTGCCGATGGAGAAACAGTCGGAGACTGTAGACATCGTTGTTTTGTTATGAATTTATAAAATAATCACGTTTTTGTGGTTAAAAATTTGCTACAGTTGTTTTGTTAAAAAACGCAGTGACAAGTTCGCCTGAGTCCGCCATGAATTTGTGACAGCGCGATGATTGGCGTAGTGATGTACAACTCGAGTCACTGTGCTAACTCGTTCAAATCGCGTTTCTCTTGATTCGAGTCGACTCGACGACTTTAGTTCAAAGAACTTGAGTTGACGTCTTGAAAGACGACAGAAAGGCTCAAAGTGCAACAAGAAATTGCCAGCTCTTCTCGGTACATTCTACTTGATTTGGTTTTCACTGTACACTACTGAGTATCCCGGCTGACATCACAGACTCTGGAGTCTGAATATAACTACTCTTAACTTTGAGCTCTCGACTCACCCACAACTGCAACTCATGACATTTAAAAGCCAAGTCGATTCGAGTTCAGCTTCAAGTAGACTGTAGACACTCGAGTTGAAAAATATGGACTCGTCCATCACTCCCCACAGTACACACCAAGGAACATATTTACTACGGGGAGGTACACACCACACAGTACGGCGAAACAGATTATAAATGGCGAAATGCGTTTCGTTTTTGCATAGATTTGTGATTTAAAAAAATAATTAAATAATAATAAGCTCCTAGACAGGCATTTTAGTACAAACCATTGATTTATCGAATCTAGGAATTAAGAAGCGCGAATATTTAACAATTGGTTTAATATGTTTAAACTATGTAGATTTGGGCGCTTATTTATTAATACGATTTTATCAGTTTTTATCTATTTTTAAAGTCATTTCAACCGACTACCGGCGGATAGTCATTATACAAGAAATTAGAAGTCAAACCCTAACACTACACGCGCCACGTCAAAATGGTTACGAAGCGGTAAAAAATTAGAGATTTTTTTTGTAAGTATACAGATATTTTCACTCGCAGCGTTGTGTGAGCTGAATTCAAGGTACTAATTTACTACCTCCATGGCTGAATTGCTCACTTGAATACGGCGGCACCAGTATCGCTGTTTATGAAAAGCCAGTCCAACCAAAAAACCTCAAGGAAGTCGTGGGTATTTAGTTATAAATCGTTGAGCATGCAGGTTCTTCATTCTATTCATTTCTATTCTCCACTATGAAAGGATTTTATAGACTCCAGCCGAATAAAATAAACTAAAGACCTAGGCCAAACTAAAAGAAATAAAACAATTCATGAAAAGGTGTTCTCATTTATTTTTAAAGCACTTATTTCTAGACGATTATGAAGATATGAACGAATGAAGCTCTTATAGGCATTCAATAAAATAAAATAAATTATATGTGATTATATTATGAGATAATTTTATTAGGTACAATAAAATAAAATAAATGTAGGCATACACTGCTGACTTTTTTTTACAACTACTCTGGGTATAAGACCAGCCATACAGGGACTGCTCGAACAGTTAGCCAGTGATCAACATACACGGACCCCTCTTGCAGTCAGTCAACAGCTTGAAGTTACCATTGATAACTGCTTCCAACTGCCCAAGCAGTCGCACCAGCTCGAGCGGTTCCATGTATGTGTGTACGTAGAAGACTAGTTCACTATGCAGTCGCAGCTTGAAGCAGTCCATCCTGATTGGTTCAAGCTGTCCGTGTATGACTGGTCTAAGATTAACAATTTTTCAAAGTATATAGAGGCACCTTATGCTGCCAAATACTGAAACGCTAAAGAACTTAAGTAGCTCTTGATATTTCATATAAAATCCCAACATGCGCTTAAATTAAGAAGACTATCAGCAAATCACATCATAGCTTGTATATCTGTTAAAATCAACGGTTAAAAATATAATTAAATTCATTAAAATACGTAGAACAATGTTACTCAAATGTATCCGCGCGCTCCATTGTAAATTTTAATACGCTAATATCTTCCCACTTTTTTACTGATTATAGTTAAGTTTTGAATATTATGATAATGTGCTGTTTTAGATTATTGATTTGCATATGTTATTTTTATATAGTTGTTTATGAGGAATGTGCTATGTCCAGATAAACTCACGAGAGTTTCAGGACTTAAAAATGTACCTGATTTGTAAAAACCTATTTTTGTTGAATAAAGAAAAAATTAATATTTTTTGTTGAATTTTGACAGTAATTTGAGTTATAAAACAATATTATGGCTTTCTTAATTCTAACGCTATTTGAAATATTTTTCAGTATTAAGGCTTTGTTATTATTATGATATATCTTTTTCTTTATTACAGAGTGCATGCACTAAATAGCTTTATCTGGCAGATTATATTTATAATTTAACATATTATTATATTATATTTAAACTAACATACATAATATAATATTATTATGACAAGTACTTGTTTAAACCGCGTTAATGTTGACTGTGCACAGAAGCGGGGCGGAGCCGAGATAAATGTTCGACAAATCAACCGCTCTATTAAAATCGATGATATTTCTACAAGGAAGAGATTGTTTTAGCACTAAGACCGCCTTTGTACCATGCTATATAATCTTTCTGCGTTTGCGTTTATGTATTATTATATATTCTATGATTCCCGCGAATTAGCAAGGTTTTACTCATTGAGTACATATGTTATGTACTACGTGAGAATTCTTCCTAAATTTCGATAAATACACAGACAAATGACGCAAAGAAGCTCTTCGATCGCCGGTTTGCGCGCGGCTTTACAATAAATAAGAATTATACTAATAAATTATACTATATTTTAGTTTTTATTCGCTCTTAAAGTCTGCTTAAACTTAATAAATATATATATTATACTATACCTAGCATTGTTTCGGAAGAAAATATACAATCAAATTTTTTTAGGTAATGAATGAAGTAGACAATTGTCTACTTTTTTGATTTATTTGAAATAAAAGACTTGAACAAAGAAGACAAAATTATAGATGGGCTAGCTTTTGCCCGTGACTTCGTCCCCGTGGACTACACAAATATCAAACCCCTATTTTACCCCCTCAGGGGTTGAATTTTCAAAAATTATTTTCTTAGTCTAAAGATGTCTATAGCCATAATCTCAAATCTGAATAATTTCAGCACGATTCGTCCAGTGGTTTGAACTCTGCGTTGATAATCAGTCAGTCACTTTTTCCTTTCTAATATTTCGAAGAAAAACCACTAAATATTCGGACTAATCGTATTGTGCCATACAATCTACTGTTGCCAGTAAACATTAATAAACATAAAAATAATCCACTCTCAAATGGACTGAATTCATAATATTATTGAAATACACAAATTGCAAAAAAAATAACTAAGTACGTCATATATTTTCTTCTAAAACTTATTGAAACATAAAA
Source organism: Erebia palarica (assembly GCA_964035005.1). Lineage (NCBI taxonomy): Eukaryota > Metazoa > Arthropoda > Insecta > Lepidoptera > Nymphalidae > Erebia > Erebia palarica. Next base: position 11,615,563 of record OZ035993.1, on the reverse strand, counting down.
AACATGAACTTAACTTTATCTTCAAATTACTTAAGACTAGTATTTTTTTAAAAAAAAGCTTAATTAATTTTTATCATTTTATTTTATCTGTTGATGGTTTTTGGATAAACAAAACGTAAAGTAAAAATGTCGGTAAATATGAGTATATACTCATATTATGTTTTTAATATTTTTTGTTTTGATATGCATAATATTTATATGTGCATATATATTTTGATTTTTTAAAACTATATTTTTGCAATCGTTTCCACATTTTTTCAAGTAATCAAAGAGCATCAACAAATAAAATTAAAACAACAAAAAACATGAAAGTACTTTTATTATAGTAAGTAAGAAAATACAAAATATCACTAATTGGTTAAAAATACATTTTTTTTCTTTACTTTTACTTTACGAAACGTACCAAATAACAGTCTGAATGCTCGGAATAAGAGCGGCCATACACGGGCAGCTGGAGCATTCGCCATCGACTGATCGAGCCGTCCGTATTAACTGCACAGTCTAGCCAGGCATTTAAAAATTTAATTTCTACCAAAAATAAATAACTACTTATAAAAACAATAATACTTATTTGGTAATTGTTTTTTATGAGTTAAATACATAATTCCTAAACTAAATTGCCAGGTCTAAAAGTTATAATGCTTTAGTTTTTCATAGAAAGAATATCAAAGTCTAGAAAAATAGATTATGATAATAAAGTATTCTTTGTTTGTGTCAAAATTACTGTTTGTAAAGAAGTACTATTTTTTTTTTGTTTTAGACCTGTGATAAATTCACAGGTCTGAAACTATAAAATGTTCAGTTAAAACCAAATTAGTATTATTATTTTTTATTCATAAATACTACGAAATAACTACCGAATTCTACAAAAATGCCCGAAGTACTACCATTTTTGGTAGAAATTAAATCTACGATCTTAACCACACTTAATACGAAACTCCAGTCGAAATTAAAAAAATATATGGCTTAAGGAATTGTTCCTGTTAAATTCCTTTCCAAAATGAAAAAGAAAACTACAATTTTAGTTTTAGCCATAGAGTATACTATCCTAATAGAATAAACAATGCAGTATAACACTATTGACCTCCATATTCTCCCTTTTGAAAATATTCGCATTGTCTATTCTAGTTAGTACATTGCTTGCTCTATATCAATATACCAACAAAAAAAAAACAAAAAAGCTTTTTAAATGTCCGTTTAAATTCCCATACTTTCACTCGAATCGATACAAACTTTATCAGCGGTCACCTTTATTTGCCATAGTGTTATAAATGTTACGGAAGTTCTGAATTAAAATAAACTAAGCAGAAGTTATTAACTTTGCAACTATGCATCTTTTTGGGTGTTATTTTTCTTTATTTCGTTTTTTTTGTAAAACCTTTTGCTAGATAAATAAATAAATGTTTTAGGAATGTTTACTTTATCTTTATCCAACCGTGTAGAAATTGTCTTCAACAGAATAAGCCAACGAATCAATAACCAATTAAAGTGACATGGCATTCCGAACCAGTGGTAAATTCACTTGACGATTAAAAAGCAAAACTAAAAGTTTCTTTTTTAAATACTTGAATATAGTATGCATTCAAATTCAAACGTTTTTTCATTCAATAAACTATAAACTTTTACAAGTGTTTTTGAACCGTCAAGTCAATCTACCACTGGATGTGATTACTATAATGTCCTCCCGGCTGAGTTTTTGCCACGGCGGCCAATCTCCACAGAGATTAGCCATCTGCGCAGGACATATTATAGTGCACCATTTCCTTACTCTCATAGCCCGATGGGACGGAAAATCCGCTACAAGTCAGTTATAAAGCGTCGTTGACTCTAACGCATTATAAAGATGACCGCCCACTACCCTAGGTCCTGTCTCAGTCTTATATCTAGTTCAGGATGATGAGTCTAGGTGGAAGCATGCCTTTCTTACTGAGCCACACTCTGGAAAAAAAAAGAAAAAAATTAGGACGTGAAAAAATTTATGCTTATATATGCTTTATACTTAAATGATAATAAGCATGGGTTTGAACAGTCCCACCACTACAGCCCATTAACATCCCACAGCTGGGCACAGGCCTCCACTCTCATAGAAGTCAGGGAATTAGAGCTTAGCTACTATTATCATGTTAGTGATAATAACCGGGACAGACGGCTTAACGTGCTCTCCGAGGCATGGGATCTCTTAATCCGCAGTCGACCATGCTAACCGCTAGACCAACGAGGCAGTCGACTTTTGGCTTTGCCGTATTGAAATAAGTGCAAGCGAAGCTAACGTGAAATGCATATGAAGATGTCAACTCACCCGATGCCGGCTCCAAGCAGCAGGGATACTATATTGGTGACGAGAACGGCCGCGATGGCGCCGCGGCTGAACAGGCACGTGCGACGGACGGACAGACAGTGGCTCTGCAGATAACATTTACTAAAGATATAGTTTGCTCCAATATAATAATAAATAATATTTTATGTAAAGCAAGCACGCAACGCCTTTACGAGAATGAAAAACTGCTTTGTAGCCCGAACCTAAGCATTGCTCTTCGAACTCGCACAGCGCAGTGCTTCTTTATGGAGTTGAAGCTTGGACGCTGGACGCTGACAGTTCCCATGTCCAAGAAATACGAAGCGTTCGAGACGTGGGTGTACAGGCGTATGCTAAGAATTTCTTAGACAGACCGCGTACGAAATAGCACCGTGTTGTAAAGAATCGGGAAGGTTACAGAGATACTGACTACAGTTAAAATAACGAAAGTTAAGAGTATTTTGGACACGTAATGACACGCATTACCATTTTCCATTACCATCACCAGCAAATATGAGCTCCTTCAACTCATCATGCAGGGAAACATGGAAGGCAGGAGGAGGCCTGGCCGCAGAAGGATATCGGATATAGGCTTATAAATCGATCTTGATATTGAGAGCAGCGGTCTTGAAAGTTGAAATCGCCCTATTGATTGCCAACCTTTGCAAGGAAATGGCACACTAAGAAGAAGAAGAAGAATTTATTTGCATGGGTACAGATATAGGTCTTATAAGTAGTAATGTCCCTTACATATCTAATACCTTTAAACGATAAATTCTTGTATTCTGAACCTCGGAAACGGCTAAAACGATTTTCATGAAATGTAGTATGCAAGGGTTTCGGGAGCGATAAATCGATCTAGCTAGGATTCTTTTTTAGAAAATTTTGTTTTAACCGTGTTTTCAGGCATTGAAAAACTGCTACAATATCATTAGAATATGAAGGTAAATTTCGCCATCCTCTACAAGGTTATAATTACACAGGTGGGATCTGAGGCGGTCCCAAAACCAGAGGACCCCGGTTCGTGTCCAGATGTCTCCAGTCCGATTTTTTTTCTCTTTTTTCAAGTTCCTTCTTGTGTGAGAAATACTATTTATTATTGGGAGCCCAATGGCACACGTGATTTTTTATTTAAATAACCAGTTCATATTTTTTTATTATTATTTATATTAAATATTATATTATATTTATATATATTTATTATTAGTAAGATCGAGAAATATTATTCATATTTCATCAGTATGTAATTTGTATTTAAATACTATTTCCAAAAACACGATTTACGAAAAAAAATCACCCATGTATTTCTACCATATAATCATTGTGTGCAAATTGTTAAGTTTTTGAGGGTACTTAATTATATTAAATTATTTCATTACTATTAAGTGTTATTGTTTTTAGATTTGCAATGCCCTGACAGGGCCTCATGCCAACGTAGACATGAACTAAATGTAAATGTAAATATATTGCATGAATATCTCACCTGTTGCATGGCAGGCGCTAGTTGTTCCAGCACCTCGATGGAGGAGGTCGCTGAAGGTGGGCCCCGAGCGCTCTGGGGGTGCTTGAAGCGCCAGTCCCTGGAAATAAATATATAGGCGTATTAAAAAAAGTATGTATGTGCAATTCACACACGGCAGAAGTGGGACTTCAGAAAAGTAGCCTACGTGAGAATGAGGTAAATATAACTTGTATTCTATCCCATAAATATATGTTTCTAGAGAGAAACATATATTAATGGGATAGAATGAATGGGACAAAAAAATTAAACGAAGCGGCACCAAAAAGAGTTTTGGTGCCGCTTCGTTTAATTTTTTTGTTTCGTTGAATTTTCAAATCACAACGATTCTTAAGAAGTTTCACTTCAAAACCTAGAAAGCAAAAATGATAATTATTGTTTTCTCTCATTTATTAGTATACTCGCTGACATACAATTATTTTCCAACATGTATAGTCTCACAAACTTATCGGACCCGGTGACAGAGACGCTAGTAAATATTAGAAACACTAAATAGTCATAAAAAGTAGTTTCAATTTTGGCTACCGGGCCAGATAAGTTGGTGGGACTATAATATAAGACGTATGTTATATTATATTCATTCTAGACATTTTTCCACTCCGAGTTTTAGTAGGAAGAAGTTCGCGCGCGAGTTGAATGCAGAGCTATTGTATGGTGACACATACAAAAAATCTGCATTCAACTCGCGTGCGTACTATAGAATTGACCGCCACGCGCTGTTCCGTGGAGTGATGCTGTCTAGACGCAGCCAATTTCATTATTTTTAATTTTGTATGATGAAAATTTGTTATCTCAGAGTTCTTAAAATATTGTTGTTCAGTATAATATACAATACTCAATACTAAATACTAAATATCATTTTCAATATAGGTACCCTGTAGTACCACTTATTGACGTTAAAAATTACTTACTTATAAAACATGATGGTGATAATTGGTTACGGTATCTTAAAAGTAAAGCTACGAGGGCTCCAAACGCGCCCTGGTCTGAGAAGAGCCCATAACAAACTCAGCCGTGTTTTTTTTTCTTTTTATTATCACCATCTCACAAATCATCTTAACTAAGGAACTATCAGAGCCATTGAGCAAATCATTGCCAAGCTTCCTTGTCGTTTAAGTAGTCCTTTACATGGTAATAAGATTTTTCAATGAGTTTACGTTTTACATTAACTTTGAACTTATTTAGACATCTTTAACATGTCTTCTGGGAGCTTATTGTAGAAGCGGACACTGTTTCCAACAAATGAATTGCTAGTTTTACTAAGCCGAAAAGCAGGCATTACAAGTTTATTTTTATTTCTAGTATTGAAATTATGACAATCACTTTTCTTCTTGAATTTATCAATGTGTTTATGCACGTATACAAAAGTTTCAAATATATATTGGTTGTGCACTGTCATAATATTGATTTCTTTAAATTATACAGACAGAATACAAAAGCTTCAAGCTACCCTCAATACTCAATTTATTTATTTCATGTAGGACATACAGGTGTCTCTTATGTTACCCTATGTTTTGACTCTACCAGCGGTTCGGAGATAAGATTCTACTAGGAAGAGCTGTAATTCAGCAGTTGCTCTTTTTAAAAAGCAAAACATTATATTAAGTACCTAGGTTTAACAAGTGTTAGTTTTTATACTATCCTGTGGGGTGCTGGACGCTAAGTCTATTGCTTCCATACAACTTTGTCATTAAGAAATTCGTCAATTGTATATAGCCTCGACTCAACGAGTGTTCCTTTACGATTTTTCCAAAAGTTCTTTGTAACCATATTATAAAAGCTAATTAATACTCGACCCCACAAAGTATTTATTCACCTTGCACCCATAAGGCCCGCTTGTAGAGACGCCGGGTTACGTTAACTCAGGAATAAATAGGAATAAATTTGAAATTTTGACAGAATTTATATAAAACTTCTGTCAAAATAGCAGCTAACTCTGGGGTAAGCCGGCGCTTCTGCAAGTGGGCCTAAGGCGTGGGATATACTATACAAGAGGCGCGGCGGTGTGGCCTTGGAAGTATGAAAGCGGCGTCCGCGCCTCACCGCCTATGTATACCTGGCGTCCCGTCGCTTGCATACATTTTGTCTAAACTAATATTATAAAGAAGAAAGATTTGTGTGTTTGTTTGTAATGGATAAAATCAAAAATTACTCAACCGATTTTAAAAATTCACTTAAAGAAAGCTACATTATCAGCGAGTAATATAGGCTATTTATTTATTATTAAAAAAAAAGAGATTCCTACAAAAATTGCAATAATGCGAATGAAGTCGTAAAAAATCGTCCCATCTGAGAGCTTCCGTGATGGAATATGAAATATGATAGAAGCGGTGCGGCGCCTGCACCTCGCCCGCGTCCTTCGCCTAAGAGGTTATTGATATAAGTAGGATATGATACATTAAAAACCATGTTTGGAACTCACTTGGGCGGCATCTGGTCGGGTCGACTGCTCCACTCCCACACCCAATCGTTTGAGTCGTCCTGCAAACGTACAAAAGTTCACTGTTGTATACATTCCCAACATTAATCATCTTTTAATTTATTAATCATATTATTAATATACATATAATAGTATTGAAGGAATGTGGTAGTCCGAATTTGGCCTTTTCGTTTCCTCCATGCCTCGGAGAGCATGTTAAGCCGTCGGTCCCGGTTATTATCACTAACATCTGTAAACTAGTAAAGTAAGTAGTAAAGAGTTGCTACACTCTGAGTCGTATGCGGAAGGAAGTGGGAACCCACCGCATTATTATTCCAAGAAAATTCCTAACATTATGTGATTAATGGAGAGGATTCACGACCATCAGCAATGAGGAATACGACGCAGAGTTAGCAAATACATTTAAAACTCACCCTCCAGCAGTTGATGTAGACACCTTTCAGCTCATCCTCCGTGGATGGTTCCAAGTTGGGACTGTTAGGAGGTGATTTTGGGCTGGAAAGGAGAAAAAAATGTTTGTATCATAATGTAATAAAGTATTTTGAAGCTACTTTTTGCAGTGCAAAACTTCTTTAGGCGCGTTGAGCACTTTTTGGTAGGGGGTAAAAGTGTGGAAACGCGTGACCGACACCACCGTGGTCCGTGACCGACACCCCGCGTTGATATTTTTATTATTGAAGTGAAAACTTCTTTAGGCGCGTTGAGCACTTATTGGTAGGGGATAAAAAGGTGGAAACGCGTGACCGACACCTCGCGTTGTTACGAAGACAAAAGGTTTTAAATCTAATATCTAATATCTATCTAATCTAATATATATAAATCTAATATATATATAACGAAATTTTGACAGTAGGTTCTTTTTGTGACGTAGGCGCTCACTAAGGAAGGATTTTTCAAAATTCTACCCCTAAGGGGGAGAAATAGGGGTTGAAAGTTTGTATGAAAGTCCGTCATTTCTCAAGTTATATCCATGAAACTTGGTATACGAGCTACTGGTTGAAAATGAAAAAATACGTGTTTCACAGTTTTAAAAAATTCTAACCCCGAAGGGTTGAAATAGGGGATAAGAGTTTGCATGAAAGTCCTTAATTTCTCAAGATATTCTAAAGTTATATAAACGAAACTTGGTATTTTAGCTTTCGTTAAAAATTAAAGAATTACGTGTGCCACAGTTTTTCAAAAATTCAACCCCTAAAGTAGTAAAATAGGGGTTGAAATTTGTTATGACAGCTATAGCCATGATACTTGGTAAGTATATGAGCTGCGAGTTAAAAATCAAGAAATACGTATTTCACAGTTTTTGAAAATTCAACCCCCAAAGAAAATTCGATCCCTAAAGGGGTAATTTAGGAGATGAAAGTTGGTATGTAAGGCCTTCATTTCTCAAGATATTGCTCAAGTTATATCAACGAAGCTAAGTGTTTTGACTTTTGGTAAAAAATAAAGAAGTACGTGTGTCACAGTTTTTCAAAATTCAACCCCCAAAAGGTAAAATAGGGGTTGAAAGTTTGAATGAAAGTCCTTAATTTCTCAAGTTATAGCTGTCACCGTAAGATTGTAAAAACCGTTATTTATAATCTAACTCGCGAAATTGTAAACTGAATTCCTAAGGCCTTAATTTCTCAAGATATTGACTTTCGGTAATTGTACGTGTGTCACGTGTGTTCTTCAAAATTCAACCCCCATAAGGGTAATTAATTATTTAGAATCCCCCCGGAAAATTAAAGAGTTCCCGCGGGAACCAAAAAATTTCAAATGGGTGTTTGTTCTCAATCACGCCATTACGGCTGAATGGATCTGGATGAACTTTGCACAGAGACAGATTATAGTCTGAAATAGCCAATAACACATAAGCTATTTTTTATCCCGTATAATTAAAGATTTTCTGCGCGAACCAAAAAAAAATCAATCCACGAGGACGAAGTCGCGAGCATCAGCTAGTTTAAATATACAACATAAGTATTTAAACTTTAATGCCTTAGTTTTATGTTTTAAGAATTTTAATATTTTATAAAATTATTTTAAATATTCGTTTTCACTTCTATCGGCAGTCCAATTTTTTTTCTGTTTACATAGGGACAATTAATGGTTAACCACTGCCTTTCCACCAGAGATATGCTAAGCTATTGATGTGTGTCAAACTCACCAATAAATATTGAAAATTAAATTTAAATCATAATATTCCAATTTTTCTTTAATCTAAACTCATATTATAAATGAGAAAGTTTGGATGGATGGATTGTTACTCAATCACGCCTGAACGGAATGAAATTTGGGCACACAGATAGATTATAGTCTGGAATAATACATAGGCTACTTTTTATCCCGGTAAATTAAAGAGATTTTGTGGGCACCTAAAAACCTCAATCCACGCGGACGCAGTCGCGGGCATCAGCTAGTAATAATAATCTATATATATAAAAGCGAAAGGTCACTCACTGATTCATCAAGAGATCTCAGGGACTATAATGCATACAGATTTGAAATTTGGAAGATAGGTTCCTTCTATGGTGAAGACGTCAGCTAAGAAACGGTTTTGAAAAAATTCACCCCTAAGGGGTTTGCTTTTGAAGTTAGAAACATGAAAATTTGCAATTAAGTTAATAGCTATAAAAAATAAAAACCTGATTAAGCAATTTTACGAAAATCTACCCCAATAGGGGTGAAATGGGGGTTGAAAGCTTACATAAGGGCTCCCAAGTTTTTGAAGTTAAAGACTTGAAAATCGGGATTTAGGTTATTAGTTTTAAGTTATAATAAACTGTATAAACAATTTTACGAAAATCTACCCCACAGAGTGTGAAATAGGGGATGAAAGTCTTGTTTTTGAAGTTGGAGACTTGAAAATCGGGAGTTAGGTTATTAACGAGTACAATCGAAGAAAATCATCATCGTAAGAAAATCACTGACTATCCTACATTCCTAGTATGTTACCCTAGTACTTATAACCTGTTTCACCTAGACGCGATATCTAATATCTAGACATTCTAGACTTGTTTATCGTAAATAAATAGCTAGGCTGACGTTAGACAAGTATTCAATAGTCTAGGCTATTCCATTATGCAATTTCTAATTGAGATTGAGAGGAAAATATTATTGTATGTAAACACTAAATTAATCATAAAATTGTATAATGCGATCTTACTGATATGTTAAATGCGAAATTGTGTTTGTTTTTTGGTTTGCCCTTCAATCACGCTGCAGCAGAGCAACGGATTGACGTGATTTTGGGCATGGGTATAATAGAGGACCTGAAGAGTGACAAATGCTACTTTTAATCCCGCAAAATTAAAGAGTTCCCGCGGGAATCGAAAGAATCTTATTGCACGCGGACTAAGTCACGGGTATCAGCTAGTAATAGCTAAATTAACTAAGTTGTTGAAAGTTGTAACGATGCGCCCCAATGGTTTTAATATATAACATAGCTTGATAACATACGATAAGTCCCGCGATAAAAAATATATTTATTACACCTATTATAAAAGGCCGACGAAATGGATATTATAATATTGCGGAGAAACAATATAAAATAGCCAAGGACGAGGTTATTTGTCACACAATACCTTTATTCAAATTAAAATGTTTTTGTATTGAAATTACAAGTGCTTTTGAATAGTGGGGTGACTCCAACACTGCTTTGGACTCTATCGTCGGTCCCGGTTATTATCACCAACATAATAACCGGGCCAAAGCCAGCGAGCTTTGAAGACACATTATAATGAACCCGCATTGGAGCAGCGTGGTGGGTGTATTTATTTATTTATTTTGTTTATTAATCAACAGCGTTTTTATATAATAATTTACAGATAACTTTTAAAACTAAAATAAGGCCAAAAAGATTACAAAATTCTTAAATTATTTAAAATAAATAGGTAAGCTCTGATTCCCTCTCTCCTATGAGAGTGGAGGCCTGTGCCCAGCAGTGGGACGTTTCTGGGCTGTAGTGGTGTGAAGTCTGCCAATCCGCATTTGGTTACTTTTTTTCTGAGTAGACTCGCGATCAGAACTGAGCCGGTGATGGGTTGAAATGATGATGATGATGATGATGATGATGATGATCGATGAAACAATCGACGAAAAAATTCACAACCTATATTAAAAATGCCTTAACACAAACTTAAGAAATCCATTATAAGTATGCTTGAAAAAAATCTTATTATACTGTTGAAGCTTAAGTTATTGGTAAAAAGGCATGGATTTGATTCGCTCCAGCAATGCTTAGGACTGCAGTTACTTATGTATAGACTAGACATATTGCAAATGAATTTTCTAACAAGTCGTAATTAAAAAACACGACTGCCCTGCCAAAAACGAACTAAAAAGTTAAAAATCTAAATTAATCTAGTTATATAGAATCTTATTCACATTTTTATTAAATTATATTTTTTTGGAATCACTGGATATTGAACTGTAGTGTTATATATTTTTGGAATCTACTCATCATTTTCTAAATGATAATTATATAGTTAATCTTATTTTCGAATTTTTTTTCAACTATAGTCTTTAATGCGGGACCATGGTCACCCCATCAATTTTTTTTAAATTATACTAGGCTATGTCACCCGGAATAAGCTTGGGATTCTAACTCCTCATTTATCAAAATCGGTTCGGGCGTATAGAAGTTATGGTGGAATATACAAACTCACATACATACATACATACATACATACATACATGAACCCTGAAAACAATATACTCCTTTTTCAGGCAGTCGTATAAAAAAGCAACCACCGAGTTTATTGTCACTATTTAAATTTTTCCTTTTGATCCAACACTCAAAATTATATTAAGTATGTATATGTCCCAAAATGTTCATTAATTCCATGCTCGTATTAGTAAAATACCTAATTAACTAAATCAGTGATAATTGTTTAATTTCAACAACAAATAACCCTAACTTCAACACCTTCAAGTCCAGGGGCAAATCCCTGGCTGGGTTGGTTCTCTATCTCACTCTCTCTCTCACCTGCCCTTGATGCTGGAGGCCCGGGAGTGTCTCACGGAGGAGTCCCGGCTCTCCCGCTGCGCCTCTCTTAGCAGTCTAATGTATTCGTTCTCCGCGCCGCTCAGGACGCCACCAGAGTTCAGCTCCACCCACGATTCTGGAAAGATTGGAAATCTTTATTAGTGGAAGTCAATTGAGGGACAAGTGGCCTAGCTGTGACCACGCATAACAGTCGATTGCGATTGTTAAGCAACTTTGACCCAAGTCGGTAACTGGATGGGTGAACGAATTCCGAGGTTCAAATTTGGCCTTTTCATGTACTCCGTGCCTCGGAGAGCACGTTAAGCCGTCGGTCGCGCTCAATATCTGATAATAATCGTAAAAAAAACCTATAGTTGAAATACTCTTAGTTGAGTCGTATGCGGAAGGACGTGGGAACCCACCGCATTATTATCCCAACAAAACTCCTACCATTATGTGATTAATGGAGAAGGGTCACTACCTTGAGCAACGAGAAACATAACGCAGAGATCAGCTAGCTAGCTAAAATAGTGGGACGTAAGTGTTGGTATATGAGCTCGCAGGGAAAAGAAAAGACGTCTGCACTGTACGACTGTCTGTTTAATAATAATGAAATATTGTACAGGCTACAGCAAAGAGCAAATGAATGGTGAATGATTGTTTAAGTGAGTGAGAAGAATGTATGAGAGTGACTGAAGGAATGAAGTATGAACTACGTCCATAGACAACTATTATGTTGTGTCATTACAGACTTTTATATCATAGACTACTATTTTTGCTATATTCCAACAGTCCCCCTCAAAAATACAAGTAATCAAACACGATTCTAGTTAACTATTATTAAGTGCATTATTTTTTATTTAATTAACATAAATTTAGATTATCTCTTAAATCTTTAAATTTATGAACAGCTATCGCTTTTGTAAACATGTCAGCAAGTTGATTTCCTCACAAAACTTTTTATCTCGAATTTTATATAAATACTTTCACTTTATTGATTTTAAACGAATCTACCACTGGTTCGGAATGCCACAGTCCTAGCGAGAAGGACCAGCAAGAAACTCGGTGGCGTCTAACATTCAAAGTTACTTTTTCACAGCCACCGATCAATCAAAAAAACTATCACAAATTGATATTAAAGTTTCTAATGTCGGTACATTCAAAATGTAAATTTCACTAATTTGTTTTTGTAAAACTGTATAACTTCTGTATTCTTAGTTGCAATAATTAAATCATCGACGTACAAAACTATATACACATTTTTATCTATGCATTTTTTTAATCTAAAATATATAAACATGGATCAACTTCAGAGTTTTTAAAACCCATATCTTCAAGAGCAAGATCGAAGCGCTCGTACCAGCATCTGGATGATTGTTTTAAACCATTTAATGTTTTATTTAATTTACATACTTGGTTATCTTTAGCGATAATCCCTTCTGGTACTTTCATGTAAATATTTTCTTTTAATATACCATTGAGAAACGCAGTTTTTACATCCATGTGATGTAAAAGTAAGTCAAATTGATTTGCTAAAGCTAAAATAAATCCGAACGTATTCATCCGAGCTACTGGTGCGAACGTTTCGTCATAATCCTGTAAATACTTTTGGGTAAAACCTCGAGCTACTAAGCGGGGCTTATACCGCGTGGGTTCACATAACTCATTGTTTTTAATGGTAAATACCCACTTACAACTAACGATATTTACATCTTTTGGGGTTTCAACAAGATCCCATGTTTTATTACTTCGAAGTGAATCAATTTCACTCTGTATGGCTTTTAACCATTTATCTGTGTCGGGTCTGTTAAAAATATCTTTGAACGATGATGGTATTGAATTTACAGATAAGAGCGATAAAAATAAATCAGGGTCGTCCATTTTCATATAATCTACAGGCGTTAGTTCCTTAATTCTTTCGCTACGCCTTAGATTACTGTTTGATGAACTATCTATTGACGAGTTTTCAGAATTTTTGTTCAAAGGATCTTTATGTTGACTTTCTATTAGTTTTACCGATTCAAAGTCAGGTTTACTAATTTTTGTGGGAACTTCAATGTTTTCACTAATGCTACGTACACGACGCGTTTGACTGAAATTTAATTCATCAAATGTAACATCGCGAGCTATAAAAACTTCGTTTTTATCAACATAAAATAATTTAAATCCGTTTGGATGGTAACCAACTAATATTGGTTTAAATGATTTTTCGTCAAATTTAGTTTTACGCGTTTTGTTATGTACGTATGCAGTAGCACCAAACATTTTTAAACGATTAATTTTCGGCTTTTTACCATGCCACATTTCGTATGGTGTTTTATTTGTCAGAGCTTTAGTGGGTAGCAAATTTGTAATATAGCTGGCTGTTAAAACAGCTTCTCCCCAAAATTGTGTATCTAATTTCGCACTTGTAACCAATGTACGAGCCATTTCAGTTAACGTACGATTCATACGCTCCGATACACCATTTTGTTGTGGGGTATGAGGTACCGTCGAATGATACATAATTCCCTTGTCAACACAAAATTCTTTGAACTCATTCGAAAGATATTCTCGTCCGTTATCACAGTATAAATTAACTACTTTAGAGTTTAGAAAATTCTCACTTTTTGCAACATAATCTGTAAAACATTTAAATACTTCCGACCTAGAATGCATTAAATAAGTAACTGTATAATGGGTAAAATCATCAACGAAGGTAACAAAATAATTTTTATCATCGAAGGTAGTTGGAGTTATTGGGCCACAAACATCGGAATGAACAATGAATAGGGGTCTATTTCGAATTGATTTATCTTTTGACTTTGCAAAGGGACTGTTTACTAAGTACACAAGGTTCACACAGTTCGTTATTTGGAATAATATTCTCAATTATATGATAGTGATCAATAAAATTTTTAAGAATATTAAATTTTTGTTTGTTTATATGTCCAAGACGTTCATGCCATAACTTATAAGAAATGGAGCTCTTAGTTACATTTAATAAGGATTGAGATTGATCAACTTGAAAACACAGTTTAAAAAGATTATTGTCACGCATACCCGTTAGTAAGATTTTGTTATTTTCAGATATATGAGTTTGATCATTTTCAAAAATGACCGTCTTAAATACGACTTACCGATAACAAGTTATATGGAACATCTGGTGAATACAAAATATTTTCGATTGTACCTTGCAAACCTGAACTAGTAGTAACATTTATTTTTCCTTTACCAAATGCAGCAATGCAAGTACTGTTTTTAAGCCACGCCAATTTTTAATGGGGTTGTAAATTCGGAATATGATGAAAAATAATCCTTGGTATTCACTATATGGTCAGTTGCTCCCGAATCTAAAAGAAAATAAATCATATTAGTTGTTGAGTTCGTGTGAGAATACTTACAGTTTGAAAACATAAATGCGAAACTGTCCTCGATCTTGGCTTGATCATCGATCCTCATTGTGTTTGCATTAAACTGGTTACTAGCGCCATTGCTACGACCGCTACTGCCGCCATTTTGAATTCTATTGTAGAATCTACAGTCTTTTAACTCGTGATTTCTTCTGCCGCAATGATCACAATATAACTTCGAGATCTTGTGGTTAGAAATTCCAGGGTATGATTTTTTCTTAGGTTGTGTATTATGATACGATTTCTTCTTATCCAATCTTTAGCTGTAAGATTTTTCTTCGTCCATTCTTCGTCTGGATCGAGTGGTATTTCTTCATCAATAACTTAACACTTGCAGCTCATCTAAAAGAGATCTTATGCGAAACTTCCACGTGCTATAACGATCTCCGTTGAACGGTTGAATATTCCTTTTACTTCGCGACTCCATCTCGTATTTTATTTAAATTTTTTATTTTAAATTTTACGGTTGACTGTTTTTCCACGAATTTTAATTTAATTTTTATTTTATTTTAAAAGTGACCTGGCCCCATAACCTGTTGGTATATGAGCTCGTAAGGAAAAGAAAAGACGTCTGCACTGTACGACTGTCTGTTTAATAATAATGAAATATTGTACAGGCTACAGCAAAGAGCAAATAAATGGTGAATGATTGTTTAAGTGAGTGAGAAGAATGTATGAGAGTGACTGAAGGAATGAAGTATGAACTACGTCCATAGACAACTATTATGTTGTGTCATTACAGACTTTTATATCATAGACTAGTATTTTTGCTATATTCCAACAGTAAGGCTCCATGCTAAAACATTCAAACCATAGTTTATAATATTAGTGATGATTATGATTAACTAATTACTTACACTAATTTTACACAATAGATAGTAGTAGGGGATTCGCCGGTTCTAGGACACTCGATCGTGATTGGCTTTCGGCCCCCTCTGTGGTCTCGAGGAAATCCAATCCAAAAAAAAAAAAAATTGGACTTTTTTCTTAAGTTTTCGGGCACGCTGAATCGATTGCGCTGACTCCCAGCTTCGTATCTTTATCGGTTGCAAACTTAGGATTTCTGTACAAACGATCCCTAGATGATTTACTAATTGCTAATCACGTCCTAATCACCTCACTCGACGGTTACAAGCAGCATTTCGTAAAAACTATCCGTGAATGATTAACTAATTGCTCTTTGTTAAGTTACTCATTGCTTCTATGAGGTTCAAAGGAAACTTCTTACCTATCATGGCTACAATTTATTCTCTTTTAAATGTAGACTTAAATAAACTACTCAACAACATATCATTCTCTAGTGTATTACTATTAAATAAATCAAAAAAATCACAACTTCTGTAACCTCTAAACATAACACAAATACATTATACAATATTGATTATTTCCACAAACTGACGTGTAATCATTTTGTATCCTTCTAGTATTGCAATACCACATTCTTGTATTTCTTTTCAGAAACTGCCTATGATATTTACTTGGCAGTCATCCATATGAATCAAAATATTGTCCAACGCCATTTATGTCTATATACAAGCCTACCCAATGAGACCCGGGCATATAGCAAAAATTTTTCCTGATTAAATATATCACCATGTAGATGTCCAATCATTTCTATTTCTTTGCTTTCGGCTGCGAGACTCTGCCTTTTACTAAAACCTATATTTTTTTCATCTACGGAATTCACCAAAAGTTGAAAAACAAAACAATATAAGTGTGAATGTTTTTGGGTTAGAATATAAGAAAGAAAGAAAAAACATACTGTTATAGGTCCACTCTACTTCACAAAATGTCGTAATCGTACTCATGTTAATTTATTATTAATCTCAAACAAAACAAATTCGCACTATTGCTATATTAAAAATATGTCACGCTTAGTTAGCAAGCAAATTTCAAATCAAGAACATGCCATTTATTTATGTGATGGATGTCTACTACATTTTCCTAACCTTGAAAGATTAGAAAACCACAAAGAAAATGATTGCTTCATATCATTATTGAAATACCAAACAGTGAACCGACTAAAAAAAAAAAATTGGCTTGGGCAGCTATCATCAAACAATAAAATAAAATTTGATAAGTTCAATAAAGAAGTTAAGAATACCATTTGTAATATATGCCGATTTCGAAGCGTTTTTAAAACCAATAAATTCATGCGCAAATAATCCTTCTAAACCCTTTACTGAGGGGGAATATTCAGAAATATGAGGTTTTGGATATTATATTAAATGCTCATATAATGATAGACTTTCAAAATACGAAACATATACTGGACCAAATTGTACTAAAGTATTCATGGAACGGCTCTATGAGGACATAAGACTAATATGTAGAAAGAACAATTTTCAAAAACGCCCAAACACACTAACAAATGTAGATGAAATTAATATTTTGCAAATTCTAACAAGTGTCATATATGCGAATCAAGTCTGAATGGTGAATCTATTCTGGACTTTGACTAGCATACTGCAAATCTAAGAGGTGTGGCACATGAATCGTGTGTTGAAAAATATCGAACCCCTCGGCACATTCCTGTATTTTTACATAATCTTAGCAATTATGATGCACATTTTATTGTTCATTCATTAAATTTTATAGAAGGTGAAATCGAATTATTACCGCAAAATAAAGAAAGATACATTTCGTTTACAAAAAAAAGCTAAATGTTAATAACCAACAAATAAGTTTGAGATTCATAGATTCTTTCAAGTTTTTGCCTTGCAGCCTTGATCAATTAGCAAAAAAATCTCAATGAAAATCAATTTAGATCTTTAAAAAGAAAATTTATTAATAACGATGGCTTTAGACGTTTAAGAAGAAAAAGTATTTATCCTTATGAATATATGACTTCTTTTGATTGTTTAAAATCATCATCACTCACATCCCAAACCCAATTTTACAGTTCTCTGACTAATTCTAATGTTTCCGATGATGACTATAATCATGCAGAAGATGTTTGGGATCATTTTTCTTGCCAAAATATGATGGAATATTCCAACTTGTATTTGAAAACTGATGTTTTGTTATTAACGGATATATTTGAAAATTTTCGTGATCTTTGTATCAAAACATATGGTTTAGATCCAGCTCATTACTATACAGCACCTGGTTTAAGTTGGGATGCTATGCTTAAATATACTCAAATTGAGTTAGAATTATTAACAGACTTTGATAAATTAGCATTTATTAAGACTGGAATTAGAGGAGGCATACCCCAATGTAGCAATCGATATGCAAAGGCAAATAATCAGTTCATGGAAGATTATGACAAGGATAAACCTAAATCATACTTAACATATTTAGACGCTAATAATCTTTATGGTTGGGCGATGTGCCAGTACCTTCCAACAGGTGGGTTTGAATGAGTGAACACTGAAACAAACTTTGAAGTATCAGATACATCGGAGTTCGGTTTTATTCTTGAAGTTGATTTGGAGTGTCCGATAAACTTCATGATTTGCATTCAGGCTTACCTTTATGCCCTGAGAATGTACGCATTGGGATTTCAAAAGATATTAAATTAGTTCCCAATCTTAATAATAAACCAAAATATAAAATTCATTATAGAAATGTAAAACAATATCTTAGTATGGGTATTAAGTTAACGAAAATTCATAGAATATTAAAATTTGATCAAAGCCCTTGGTTGCAAAGATATATAGATTTAAATACGAACATGCGAACTTTAGCTACATCGGACTTTGAAAAAGATTTTTATAAACTAATGAACAATTCCGTTTTTGGTAAGACCATGGAAAATATTGAAAAGAGAGTCAATGTTAAAATGATAACACATTGGGAGAACCATGGTAAAGTCTTGGAGCACAAGACTTGATTGCTAAACCTGAATTCCATAGTTTATCCGTTTTAAAGATGACTTGGTTGCGATACAATTGCAGCGAACCAAATTAACTTATAATAAACCGATATATTTAGGTTTTTGCATTTTAGATATATCTAAAACTTTAATGTATGAGTTCCATTATAATTACATGCTAAAAAAATTCAGTAACAATATCAAGTTATTGTATACAGATACGGATAGTTTAATTTACCAAATTTTTACCGATAATTTTTATCAGGATATCAAATGTGATCTCATTAATCATCTTGATACATCTGACTATCCTCAAGATAATGCTTACGGTTATCCAAAAATCAATAAAAAAAAAAAGTTAGGATTCTTCAAAGATGAAAATAATGGAAAAATTTTAAGAGAATTCATAGGTTTAAGATCATAAATGTATGCACTAGATGTAGACCAAAAAACTTTCGCAAAAGCAAAACGAGTAAACAAAAGTGTCACAAAAAATATGACCATGGAAAATTACAGATTACACTCTAGAAAATTATGTGTTTGATGGAACGAAACCTAAGCATATTACAATATTGATTTTTTTTTTATTAAGTAGACACAATACCCTCATTAGTTAATCATTCACGGATAGTTTTTACGAAATGCTGCTTGTAACCGTCAACTTACTTCACGCGGACGAAGTCGCGGGCATCTGATAGTTATACTATAAACATACTATATCAAGCAATTTTTAGTCTGGTTTTCGTTTTATTTGGAGTCCATTTTTCTATTGTACTTCTTTGAGTGACTCTCCGATTAACAAAGATTGGCAGTCAGCTTGGTCAGTTCTCTTATTAGGGAAATAACATGCTCCTATCAATTCTGGCCGACCTTAACCTTCATTATTGACAAGTAGGTATCGAATACCTAACTATAAGCGTTGAATTGCAAAAACAAGGCCCGTTTTAATTAAGCTATGAACATACTAAACTATAAATAACTATAACTAAATTATTATTAATATTATATTATCGGTTAGTCCAGCTACGTGTCCTCCCGACACACACTAGGCCTCTTCCAGCGTGTTTCAGTTTTCTCTTTTCCTCGCTATACTTTTCCTTGTTGGTCCTCCTACTTTTCTTAAATCATCTTTCTGTTATTTATTAACCCTCCTGTTAATTTAGTACTTTGCTAGCTGCTTTGATAGAATTCGTACAAAACTTTTTTTGCAGCTACTTTGACAGAATTCGTATAAAACTTCTGCCAAAATTTCAAATTTATTTCTGGGTTGAACCGGACCCGGAGTCTCTGCAACTTGCAAGTGGACCGAAGCGTTTACTTTTGACAGTTTTTGTTGTTAAAACGAAATATCATGCGTTGTAAGTCTGAGAATAGAATAGGTACAATACTATAACAATACACTCTATTGTGTCACAAAATGTGTGTGTGTGTGTGGGTGTGGCGACGTGGTTATTGTTGACTGTCAAACCAGTTTCACCACCTCGGATGCTTCTTGGCTATTAAAGTTCTGTAACTTATCCATTCCAAGTTGGTTGGGGTGTTTTAAGTTTAACGTGTATGTATATCACCGTAAGATTTTAAAAACCGTTAGATTACAATCTAACTCACCAAATTGCAAACTGTCGAAAGATTACAATTTAACGCATTATTTTTCGGTAGATTGTAATCTGTTAGGTATATTAACCCGATAGAACCTACACTAGGCACTACCTGATCATATATGTCGAACCCTAACCTAACCTACAAGAAAGACACAAGAAAACGGAAATACATATAATATTTCAAAAATTGACACTCAGAACATTGAACATTATTATCTAACGGTTTTTACAATCTTACGGTGACATACCTATCTGTGGAATCGTAGCTCCCAATTGGAGGAAACGATTTTGATTTAATTTGTAGGATTTCGCCCCTCAAGAGCTGTTACCGTATCTGAAGAGGTAAAAAGGAACCCTTATAATAATAATCAAATTAAATTCATGTAGATAATAATAACTCTTTATTTCGAGCAACAATGACTCATATTTTGTTACTTATACAAACTTATTTCCCATGTTAGTACTTAACCTAAAAAACTAAAACTAAACTATAGGATCACTTCGTTATCCATCTGTTTGTCTGTCTGTCAACATCCCCGTCTTTGTGTCTGTCTGTCTGTCAACAATCAACATCCTTTTTTCGGAAACGCGTGGAGTTATCAAGTTCTTACCTTTATATCAACTCTCTGTCAACGCACAGCTCAAACCACTGGACGTATCGGCGTACAAATAGCTTTTATGACGTAGTTATCCGCTAAGAAAGGATTTTTGAAAATTCAACCCTTAAGGTGGTAAACTAAGTGTTTGAAATTTGTATGAAAATCTAACTTAACGTGAGAGAAGATTCTGGCAAAAGCTAGTTTGTTAGTTTCTAATAACAAATTTTAAATTATAGATATGAAATCTCGTTCGCGTGAGCTAGACCGGACGTTGCAGGCGAGTTTGCCGGCGCGGCTGTTATAGCGATTGTTGTATATTATATTATAGTATACTCATAACATGCAACAACATAGGTATACATAACGTAAATAGAGATTGAAACCATAACGGAAGTGTTTTACCGTGAAAACTGTGATATTTTACTGTTTTTAATTAATTTTGAACAGTTTACTGCTGGTTCAAATATCATTTATTGAGCCTAGCCACTCGTAATTGCGAAATAGCAGCAACACACAAAACCTGTATTAATCAATAGCTGACATCAATGCAAGCAAGTAGGTATTATACCTATGAGACAAAATCTTCTAAAGGGGCAGGTTTCCAAAATATAAGCTATAGCTTGACACACAGGCTAAACTTTTAGCGCGGACGAAGTCGCGGGCATGATCTAGCCTACTAGCTATATTATATGACAGCAACACGATTGACTGCAGTTTTCTCGATGAAAAATATTTTCAAAGAATGCTCTAGTTTTTAAATTTTAAAGTTATACTCCAATGTTAAAGATTCTTTTTAGTTTCATTTGATTTTTCTTTGCGGCCAATATTTCTTTATTGCCATTTTTTTCGCTATACACGCTTACGGTGAATAAAGCTACCCTTTTTACGCTCTTCGCATCGTTTTGGTCCGTTGAAAAAAGAAAGAAAGAAATCTTTATTCGGGGATACAAGTAGGTACAAGAAATAGAGAAAAAAAATGGAAGTAACTTCAACAACAATATCTAGAAAAACACCTATTCTCTAAAATTAGATATAACAACATATTTTTACTAAATAATATTATATCAACTAGGTACTCCATCGCTATATTATGTAGGGCAACCAGGTTTAAAGAAATTTACAGGATTTGTCCCAAATATTTTTTCTTCCATACTATTTATCAAAGTATAAGTAAGTTTAATTTCGAATGTAGTATATTTATGTTCGGTCACACGAATCTGAATTTTTACCCCTACCAAAAAGTGCTCAACGTGCCTAAAGAAGTTTTCACTTCCAAATATGTATCAACTAGCTGACTAACCCACCCCAGTCAGTGGCGTGCACAGGTTTTGAAGGCATTCTTCTATACTTATTACTTATCTATACTAATATCTTGTCATACACGTCATAATGACAAATATGCATTGAGCTTTGAAAGCAAGGGTGAGCAGTGCTTTGATGCCTCTACGTGATGAACGCCACTGGCGTATAGCCCCGGTGGGATATATTATGGAATTACAATGCAGAATTTCCAAAGCCCGTCACAGTTGAGATAGGTCAGCTATGTAGATCATGCCTGGTTGGAAATCTAATCGAAATTGTCAATAGCTTGTGCATAGCGTAGAGTGAATCATCCCTAAAAGTGTTTATAGTAAACATGATAATCATATCATACTAATATTATAAATGCAAAAGTGTGATTGTTTGTTGGTTTGTCCTTCAATCACGCCGCAACAGAGCAACGGATCGACATGGTCTTTTGCATGAGTACAATTCAAGATCTGGAGAATAATATAGGGTACTTTTCATCCCGGAAACTTAAAGAGTTCCCCCGGGCATCAAAAGACTTTAGTCCATGCGGATTGCGGATGTAGTCGCGGGTATCAGCTAGTATACTATAAAAAAAAAAAAAATACCGAGTTCATCTACCGCCGACGCATTCAGTGGCTCAATCATGTTTACAATATCTCTGGCACTGTACACGTTTTAAACACAAAAACACAACAATGCACACGTTTGTTTAGTATATAAACAAATAAATGAATCACTTAAGTTCACCACTGCGCAGAAATCGATCAACACGTGAAGAAATATTTTTTAAAGAAAAAAAGAGCAGCGACACCCGCGTCCCTATGCGCCAAGCGCTCAAACCGGACTGGCGTGTTCGGTGTTTATTTTCGAAATTCGAACGTAAACAAATCGAATGCGTAGGCGCAGATTCCTGACAATATCTGCGTAGATGCTACTCGTTGGTTTACGTTAAATGTATTTGCAGTGGATCATTGGGATGATGAGGAAAGTATTTTCTCGGAAACGCTATTCGTGACTTGCTAACCTGACTTCAGTGGCGCAGTTTTCTTAACCTGCTATATTAGATATTACATGCATTAATAATACTTAAGTTTAACCAGTTTAATTAAATAATAAATATCTTATAATTTAATATAAGATACCTAGATGAGTCAGTAAAGTAAATAAGATTGTTCATAGGAAATAGGAGGATAACTTAAAAGCGACACGCTTTTAAGTTTCATCGAATTTTTAAATCACAATGATTGTAAAGAAGTTTCACTGCAAAATTCTATCAGGAAACGTTTTGATAAAGTAATTTAGCGAGAAAACTGGTTTTCAACATCCGCAAGGATTCGCAAAGATATTTCCAGTGCAAGGTCAAGCCTTAAGATGGTAAAATTTTCCTGTCTCTATGTTATAATAATATTAATATTAGTTTATGTAACAGCAGACTTTATCACATCCTGTTTTGGGGCCATACTGCCAACGCTTAAAGCCATATTTTTTCATTATTGTTGACTTTCGTGTTTTAGAATTATGATCCTTAGGTATTTTAGGAACGTCAAGGTACGTGACATCAAACTGTCATTTATAGTAATACAGCTGGGCGACCGCGTATCTCTGGCAGCTACAGTGTAACGATCGCAATCACCTCTGATTGGATAACACTCTACCACTATTGGACAAAATCCATTGACGCAGCAAGTATACCATAAATTCAGCCAATTACAACAATTGATACTGTAACAATGATTGATGCAGAAGATACGAGGTCGCCCTGCTGCGTAAGTATTGCCCTATGCATTGGCAGTGTGGCCCCTGGTGGTATGATGACCTTTATGAAGATCTCCCTGACGCAGTGTTGAGCACTGTTGCCTCAACGTGGTAAGTCCCGGGTTCGATTCCCGGCAGGGTAAATTTGGGTATTTATAATTTGAATTTTATCTGATCTGGTCTGGTGGGTGGCATCCGTCGTAGCTAATTCCCACCCTTCTGACAGCGAGGCCAAGCGATTTAGCGTTCCAGTACGATGCCGTGTACAAAAATCGGAACTAGCTGATGCTCGTGACTTCGTACGATCGTGGATTAAGGTTTTTGGATTCCCGTGAGAACTCTTTAATTTTCCAGTATAAAAAGTAGCCTATAGAGTGGAGGCCTCTCTCCTAGAGATGAGAGGCCTGTGCCAATAAGTGGGACGTTAATGAGCTGTAGTCATTATCTTGTACCAATAAATCGATGGCTATAGTGGTAGATGTGATTGCGATCTGTATCAATCACTTTTACCTAATAAGGCCCAGCCCTACGTCACGTTTGTCGGACGTCAGCACTATATGACTACAGTCACGTTTCAGTTGTATGATTAACAAACGTGGTCGTATTGTTAAGAATGTAATCATTATGTTTGTTATCGTCCATCGAATTGCGTTCTATATTCTACGACTCTACATAGTTTTCTTATCTATGCACTTGAGAACTTCCGACTTATCTACTTCCTAATTAGTGAGGTAATAAAAACCCAATCATTGCTATGGGCCCTAAGATGGTAGCGGGCTAACCTGTTAGGAGCATGGCAGTTATGTTAAACCCATACCCCTTATCGGTTTCTACACGACATTGTACCACGAAGCGTCCCACCAGACCAGACCAGCAGGCCGATTCACAACATTTCGATAACATACCGAATCGATACGATTAGATATTGATCTCGAATCGAAAGTTTGTTGTCGTGCAATTCAGAACGTTCGGTTTGAGGATACGATTCGATGTCGACTACGTTTTCGGTATCGACAAGTTACATTGAGATTACATATTGTGCATTTACAAAGTTTGTTATTTTACCAAAATTTTACTCATTATGAAATTCATTTTAAGCTATAAAAAAATAGGTTTAAACCATTTTCTAGGGTAATTAAAGTCATTATTTATGATGACGACCTATGAAGTTATTGATTACTATAGAAAAACATCGAAATGAACTGCTAAACATTTTAGGTTTTTAATATAGCTATCCTCGTAAATACCACACTGTCAAACATCAATGTCTGTCAATGTCAAGTTTCAATTTTGACTGGTTCATCTGTGGTTCATAATAATTTGTTTTAATGTTGTGCTGTACTTAGATTTTTGTATTTAAATACAATAATATAGTAAGAAACCTGGGCCTAACCTCCCTGAGGAGCCTGCACCCGCAGCTTCTGAAACCACTGCAAGCCCTGAACCACCAAAACAAAAAAAGAGGAAGAGGAAAATAAGGAATGAAGGTAATAATAAATTTCGCAAGTATAATAAACTAGATGATTCCCGATTTTTGGATCGATTTGATTTTTGGATTCCCGCGGGAACTCTTTAATTTTCCAGAATAAAAAGTAGCCTATTTCCTTCCCGGGGATACAATCTACCCCTGTACCAAATTTTATCAAAATCGGTTACCAATTGGCAGATGCAGTTAATAATAATATGTGGGCCCAACAATAATTTATAAATAGGTTAGGGGGTTTGTCAATATTATATTACTAAACTTGTGCATAACATTTTACCAATTTTAATTTTATTCCATTGAGACATTGGACTGAATTATGTCATGACAGTTATTTTAGGCAAAGTACAATTTTCAAGTAATCTAGATACCTACTAATAACAATAATAACTGTTACCATAAAATATAGTTACCTTTTATTATGATTTCCAAAGAAAATTTGTGCTACTAGCAAAAATTAGGTACCTTGTAGTACTACCTAGCCTTATTTATAGGTTTTAATATTTATCTTGTACCATGATTGTGTGATTCCTACTGCTGTGAAATTAATGTATTGACTATCTAGTAGGTAACTCATCCCATATTAAGTTAAAAGCTTCACAGCTGATTGATATCGGTACCTATACTATATTTGGCTATAGATTCAAGAGCCTATTATTAATTATAATATTATTTTATTCCTTTGAGACTGGCACTGAAGACTGACTATATTATATCATAGATTAATAATATGATTGTCATGACTGAGATGTTATAGGCCAAGTATTATTTTTAAGTAATCTAAGTACTAACAATAACACTGTTACCAATAAAACCATAAAATATAGTTACAGAAGTACCTTTTATTGTGATTTTCAAAGAAAATTTGTGCTATTAGTAAGAGTTAGGTACCTACTTGCCTACTGGTAAAAATAGAATCTTGTTCTATAATTTATAAAAATATTTGATTCAGTAGTTTAGATTTATTTGTTAATGTCTTACTTATTGGTTTTAATATTTATCTTGTCCATTATTGTATTATTACTACAGCTGTGTAGTAATCGTACCTATGCACTACCTACCTAGAGTACTCGTCCAACTACAACTTGTCCTTATTAAATATAAAACTGTTTTGAATTTAGAAATGATTTCATTTATTTCACTATTGGCCATGCGCCAGATAACATTGCTCCTTATTTGTATGACCCTCGCCAATTCTGCTAGGGCAGTGAAGGCAGTTGTCACTAAGTGGTCATCGGTCTCACTGTCTTGCAGATCTTTCACATTTGCGGGCAAATGAGCCAATACGCACATATTATACAGCACAGCGCAAGCGTTTATGATCTTGCCTGCCTTTACAGGGTCATACTCCAGGGTTCGATGTTTCAGAATACATCTGAATCTGCCTTTCAGCACACCTATGCATCTTTCCACACAATTTCGTGCTTTTATGTGGCGAGCAGTATAAAGTGCCTCTTGGCTACCATATGCTACATGCAAAATTGAAGTAAGCAACCAAGCTTCTGATGAATAAACAGTCTCCTGAAACTAGAAAAAGTTCATAACATAATGATATTTAAGCAGAAGTTGCATAAACTATCGAATTATTGTAAGATTGTAGGATAGCTAGTAAACGTAGGTAGGTACAAAATATAAAATTTTTCTAGTATCTCAAGTTTCATAGTTTTATCTGTTTATTTGTCTACTAGTTAACTGAATATGTAATGATTACAGTAATTTTTTCTCACCAAGCAGTCAGCATGCTTCTCCATTCTCATTTAAATACTGCATTTTGCCCCTCAACACAACTGCTACAAACATTTTTTCACGAAAAAAGCAAACGGAAAGGATACCGAACACAATACCGAATGCCCGCCCCGTAGGTTTCGTTAAGTAACCAACAAAAATTATCGGACGTTCGGAAAATCTTATTCGATGATTAAGTCGTTGTGAATAGCGTTTGATAGAAGAAATCGACCGATATCTACGTCGGTTCGATTCGGTTTCGGTTTCGACAATTTTACTGTCGATACGATTATTCTGAATTATTGAAAATACATACTTATCGTACGATACCAAACCGAATCGATCGATAACTAAGATATCGTAAGGTTCTGAATCGACCTGCAGGGAAAAATCGGAAATCATAAATTCCTAAATTGACCCTGCCGAGGATCGGACCCGAGACCTCCGCACGTCAAGACAACAGCGCTGAACACTGCGCCAGGGAGGTCTTCAAAGCTAAAAGATTTGTGAAGATAGTGAATATTTTCGCGTGACCGCCAAACTTCGTTTTGATGACACGGTATAATGTATGATGATGATGACATTGTTTTGTGTTATCTATCTATGTGTACCACCAAACGCCTTTGATACATAAATCCACCTTGCGCACAGGTTCAAGTTCAGAGGTCTTTTGACGCGGAACAAACCGAAAGCATCAGGACCACAGGACATACGAAGATAATAAGTAATTATAATCTTCCAAAGTAACCGACTTGCGCTTGAATCAGATACGAGACACTTGTTGTTTACTCCCCCCTCTCCCAACTTCACCCCTCGAACAGAGAGCGGACAAAGAGCGCGCATGCGCACTGAATCACGTATGCCCTTCACCTCACGAGACGATGAGGTTACAGAGTACAGACAGATGAAGGCATTATTTATAGCGGACCAATTTCGGCGATGTTTAATGAACTCATAATAGTAGGGGAGGCCAAGAGGGAATTTTTGGATTTACTCCAGCGCGGCAGATTATTATAAAGGGGGATTCTTTGGACCCTGTAGAGTACCTTCACCATATATGAGCCCTGTATATTGGTGGGTCTGTCTAGGACAGCAGATCAAATAATTAGATAAATAAAATCGATCATAAGAAATACTCGAGCACGTCAGATTAAGGTAGAGTGAGTTAAATACATGCTGAAAAGTGTACGTTCAAATAATCTGACGATTTGAGCGAGACCCAAAGGAGTTGGAAAGTTACAAACTTTAAAAACTCCAAGTCCTTTAGGTCTCGCTCAAATCATCAGATTATTTGAATGTACACTTTTCAGCATGCAATTAACTCACTCTACCTTAATCTGACGCGCTCGAGTATTTCTTATGATCGATTTTATTTATCTAATTATTTGATCTGCTGTCCTAGACAGACCCACCAATATACAGGGCTCATATATGGTGAAGGTACTCTACAGGGTCCAAAGAATCCCCCTTTATATTAATCTGCCGCGCTGGAGTAAATCAAAAAATCCCCTCTTGGGCTCCTCTACTATAATGCCGGAAGTACACTTTTTACCCGACTACGATGAAAGGAAAGGTAACGATTTTACCAGAATATAATATATGTATTCATGCATGTTCCACCGTAGCGTCTTAACTCTCTCTCTGCGTCATTACCGAGGGTCGTGACTCGTGACCCCTTTCCATATATCAAATAATGGTAAGAGTTTTCTTGGGATAATAATGCGATGGGCTCGTAGCTCGTAGGTTTTTGTAACGATTATTATCAGATGTTAGTGATAATAACCGGGACCGACGGCTATACGTGCTCTCCGAGATACGGAGGAAACGAAAAGGCCAAATTTGAACCTCCAAATTCGGTCACCCATCCAGTTACCGACTTGGGTCAACGTTGCTTAACAATCGCAATCAAATGATATGCGTTATCACAACTAGGCCACTCGTCCCTAATCTCACGTCTTAACAACTGGGCCGATTTTGTGGGATGTTCTGAGTTCTTACGAAGTCAGAATTATTAATATGAATATTGTAAAATTTTAAAATATACCAAGCAACAGAAAAACAATTTGTCAATATTATTTCCGTGTTCGAGACTCGGGTTAAAGTTTTTTAATTATAAACCTTTTCGACCTTTTTGAAACGATGCCCGTGACTTTTTAGTTCGTAATTCGTACGTGTGGATTCAGGTTTTAGAAAATATCTCTGAGTATTTTCAAATTACAAATTCTCCGGGATAAAGGGTAGTCTACGACCTTCCACGGGATACAAGTTACGACATGTCTCTACCAAATTTCGTCAAAATCGGTTGAAAACATAAGCGGTGAAATCGTAGCAGACAGACAGACACAACTTTCGCATTTATATAGGAATTTGACGTCAAGCATGTATCTAAATTAACTGATGATAAACCTTATGTACTAGGATAGCACGTGTACTAAAGAGATACTATGTTCTGGCACGCTCCCAATACAACTCAAAGTATAATGAACTATAATGTAAGAGTCGCATCAACCTCAATGGGTCACTGTTACTAGAATAGGGATAATGACAACTCATTCAAATCAGCAACTCTTTAAAAAACTTAAAAACGCGCTGCTAATATGGAATTTTGTATGAAATACATAGTTGTGAGTTGTGACGTCATCAAATTAATATAGATTTAATTAATTTGCGAGATTTTGTGAGATGGTGATAATAAAAAAACCCCGGCTGAGTTTGATGTGGGCTCTTCTTAGGCCAGGGCAGGTTTGGAATTTCGTAGCGTTAGTTATACCGTCGTTAATTATCACCGTCACGTCTTATAAAGTCTTACTTTAATTGAAGTTCATAAAGTTTACTGTGTAGGTAATAGCTGGTATAATTCTTGCAGTTCACGAGCGCGCGTGAACTTTACTTGTAGTTATGCACATTGCACAAGTGTGCGAGCCTCTCGGAGTGGACGGTCGTACGCGCAATCACGTACACGCACACATTCACACGTATACTAATGTATACAGAATAAACATAAAGGACTTTAACACAACCATGAGCCACGCGCACTTGTGAACTGCAAGAACTATACCAATTATGGATAACCAATTCTATCTATACTTAAATTATAAATGCGAAATTTTGGATGGATTTATGGATGGATGTTTGTTACTCAATCGCGTCGCGGCTGAATGGACCCGAAAGAAATTTGGCACAGAGATAGGTTAGGTATCTGGAATAACACATAGGATACTTTTTATCCCGGAAAATCAAATAGTTCCCGCGGGAACCAGAAAAACCTTAATACACGGGGACAAAATCGCGGGCAGCATCTAGTTTTGAATAAACATTTATGAAGTATGTAAACTTTGACTTGCTTTAGGTTGAATGCTCCAAGGTATAAACAATGTCACACAATCTGGCCGTGGTAAGTTCAGTAACAAAACCGACAATACCAGGATATCACGTATACAAAAGAGATTCCATGTTCTGGCATCCTTCCAATACAACTCAAAGTATAATGAACTATATAATGTAAATGTCTTGCATCGACCTCAATGGTGCAGCGATGCTAAAAAGTACCAGATTCAATTACTGGCTGCAATTAATATGTCGATACTACTACAGTACTGGTAGAGGTCCAGTTACAAAATTGAAAATACCGGGGTAGTATAATAATTTTGCCGACATCGATAAGTCAGAAAAAGATAATAATTTTTACTGCGGTGCTTGCTTACTTCTATGCTTAATTATACTAATCTTACTTATCTTAGTCACAGTAAGATTGTAAAAACCGTTAGATTATAATCTAACTCGCGAAATTGTAAACTGTCGATAGATTGTGAACCGTTCAATGTTCAAGTGTCAATTTTTGAAATATTAATTGTATTTACGTTTTCTTGTGTCATTCTTGTAGGTTAGGTTAGGGTTCGACATAAACAATCAAGTAGTGCTTGGGTTCAATCGGGTTAATTTAATATACCTAACAGATTACAATCTACCGAAAAATAATGCGTTAAATTGTAATCTTTCGACTGTTTGCAATTTCGCGAGTTAGATTATAATCCAACGGTTTTTACAATCTTACGGTGACATATAATTATATATATATAAAAGCGAAAAGTCACTCACTGATTCATCACGATATCTCAGGAACTACAAAGCATACAGACTTGAAATTTGGAAGATAGGTTCCTTCTATGCTGTAGACGTCAATTAAGAAACGGTTTTGAGAAAATTCACCCCTAAGGGGTTAAAATGGGGGTTGGAAGTTGTATGAAAGTCCTTTGTTTTTGAGATCATAGAGACATGAAAATTGGCAATTAAGTTAATTGTTTTATATAATAATAAAAACCCATGTAAGCAATTTTACGAAAATTCCCCCCAAAGAGGGTGTAAAGGGGGTTGTAAGTTTGTATCAAAGTCCTATGTGTTTGAAGTTACAGACCTGAAAATCGGCATTTAGGTTATTAAATTTAAATAAATAATAACCTGCTTAAGCAATTTTAGGAAAATCTACCCTAAAGGGTGTGAAATTGGGGGAGATTGGAAGCTTGCATGTAGGTTATAAGTTTTAAAAATCGGCAATAAGGTTATTACTTGTTAGTTTTAGCCGCTATATGTACCTAGGTTTTTTGCAGCGGGAAAATCTCAAAGGAAATCAGAAATTGTACGCGGACGAAGTAACGGCTCGATGTGACTTTTGGCATGGTTATAGTTGAGGGCTTGGAGAATGACATAGACTTTTTATCCCGGAAAATTAAGGAGTTCCCGCGGGCTTCAGCTAGCAATATCATAAATGCGAAAGTTTGGATGGATGGATGGATGTCACTAAATCACGCCAGAACGGCATAATGGATGAAATTTGACATATATATTATAGTCGTGAATGACACATAAGGTAATTTTTATCCCGGAAAACCACGAGTTCCCCTGAGAACACAAAAACCTCAATCCACGCGGATGAAGTCGCGGAAATCAGCTAGGTATAATACAGGTATTATTAGGTTAGGT
Organism: Erebia palarica; assembly: GCA_964035005.1. Taxonomy (NCBI): domain Eukaryota; kingdom Metazoa; phylum Arthropoda; class Insecta; order Lepidoptera; family Nymphalidae; genus Erebia; species Erebia palarica. The sequence goes on along the minus strand of OZ035993.1, from coordinate 11,583,700 downwards.
AAACTAGTAAAAATTTAGGCCAAACTAATACGATATTAATTCTGGGTTCTACAAACAGAGCTGTGAGTAATTGGGCAATAGGTACCAAACTAATTACCAATAGGTACGATTACGTCGCCTTTGATTTGTACAGCTAGGAATCGAACCGGGGACTCCGTTTCCTTTCAATAAAAAGAAAGAATGAAACAAGGAAAACACCTCATCATTTACCATCAGGTGAGTTCGCAGTCAAGGGCTAACTTGTAGTGAATAATAAAAAAAGAACCTTTATTAAACAATGGTGACACAGACAAACATTTAACATACAATTGGCTATTTGACAGTTTTCGAAAATATACTTAACAAGTCATACTTAAAAAAATTAAAAAACATGACTGCCCTGCCAAAAAACAAACTAAAAAGTTAAAAATCTAAATTAATCTAGTTAAATAGAATCTTATTCACATTTTTATTAAATGATATTTATTTGTGAATCACTGGATATTGAACTATAGTATTATATATTTTTGGAATCTACTCATCATTTTCTAGATGACGATTATATAGATAAACTTATTTTCGAATTTATTTTTTTCAACTTTAGTCTTTAATACGGGACCATGGTCACCCCATATTTTTTTTTAAATTTTAATAGCCTATGTCACCCGGAATAAGCTAGGGATTTCAACGATACCTCATTTATAAAAATCGGTTCAGGCGTATAGAACCTGACCTGATAGACGTATTAATAACCTTTTTTTTTTCAAATCGAAATATATTATGTTAATTTTCTAAATAAAACGAAAACGATCTATAGGTATAACACACGACCACACAGTGACGTTTATTTGAGATAAAAAGTAGGTCTACTCTGTGGTTAGAGATGTGAGCTGTGACGTCACACAATGCTAAATCGATGGCGCCCGCGTTTCGGGTCTTGCAATACACAGATACAAAAGCCCAAATTTATTTCGAAAAAATTAAATATTCACAATTAAATTTAATGCAAACAACATATAAATTAATAATTGTTAACCTTTAAACTACCATATATATCTAACATATTTTATATTTTATCGTTACAGCTGTCGAGTAGCCAATCTTCTATATATATGTCACCGTAAGATTGTAAAAACCGTTAGATTATAATCTAACTCGCGAAATTCTAAACTGTCGAAAGATTAGATACATGAAAATTTGGCAATTAAGTTAATGGTTATAAATAATAAAAACTTATTTAAGCAATTTTACGAAAATTCACGCCAAAGAGGGTGAAATGGGGTTTGTAAGTTTGTATGAAAATCCAATGTGATTAAAATTAAACTTGAAAATCGGGATTTAAGCTATTAGTTTTAAATAATAAAAATCTGCCTATTCTATAGTCGCTATAAGTAGGCCTTTTGCAGCGGGAAAATCTCATAGGAAATTAGAAATTGTACGCAAACGAAGTCGCGGCGACCTCTTTGTGCGAGTTGCGGCGAGTTGTTTCAATGTGACTTGAGTTATATTGGAATTCACTGATGTTTGTTTAAATTAAAATATAATTCCCGCGGGAACTCCTTGATTTTCCGGGATATGAGTAGCCTATGCCACTCTCCAGGTCCTCAATTATAACCATGCAAAAAACACGTTGATCCGTTGCTCTGTTGCTGCGTGGTTAAAGGATAAACCAACAAACAAACACACTTACGCATTTATAATATTAGTCAGGATTGCAGTGATCTATACTTTTATTATAAATGCTAAAGTTTGGATGTATGGATGTTTGTTACTCAATCACATCAAAACGGCTCAACGAATCTCGATGAAATTTGGCACATAGATAGATTATAGTCTGGCATAACACATTACAACTTTTTATCCTGTAAAATTAAAGATTTCCCGCCGGAACCGAAAAACTTCAATCCACGCGTACGATGTCGCGGGCATCAGCTATTTTATTATTTCCACGAGTTTCGTAACAAATAAGATATTATTGTTTATTCATATATTGTGTTATCCTTATCAAACAATAGTGAAGTAGACATATTATAATATTGTACCTAGACCTACACTCGTGCTTGGGGGGCAGCAGTATAATCAATACTCGTATTACTTTAACTGCGAATGTGTGTCTGTCTGTCTATAAAGCTTTCGCAACCTATCTTTTAACCAATTTTGTGTAGAGATAGGTTGTAAGTATCCCGATTCCCGGGGGAAGCCATCTTAATATATAAAAGGAAAAGGTAACTAACTGACTGACTGATTTATTAACGCACAGCTCACAACCACTGGAAGAATCGGGCTATTTGGCATGCAGATAGCTATTATGATCTAGACCTTTTGACTAGACATCCGGTAAGAAAGGATTTTTTGAAAATTCAACCCCTAAGGGGGTTGGAATATGGGTTTGAAATTTGCTTAGTCCACGCTAGGCTAGTCAAACTCAAACTCATATTTTTTTTATCAAATAAATTTATTACAAGTGCTTTTGAATCGCGTCGAGTGAATCTACCACTGGTTCGGAATGATATTCCTCACATCAAGAAATTCGGTGGTTGCTCTTTAAAAAAAATAGTATCACATTTATTAACTTTTATCCTGAAAAATTAAAAAGTTCCCGCGGGAATCAAAAAAACTTAATACACGCAGACGTTAATGGTACAGGTGCGATTCCACCAAAATTATGTACAGCACATATTTTGTGAACGAACATTTTAATTTCGAGTAGATGGGCAGAAAAGTGAAGCCACCGAGGGATACATTTGTGCCGCGCACTGGTGGAAACGCACCTTAAGGCTTTAAGAGATGACAAACTGCCTCAGTATTAGGATGTTTAAGTCAAATTGTCTTAATAACTGATAGTTGAATCCGTAAAGAAAAAATATGTAACGGAAGATATAGGCATAATAAACATTTCTACTGTAAAAAATGATTACTTTTTTCAAACCCTCTTTCAGAAAAAAATTCCCAAAGAGTATCTACTTTTGTCATACTTTGAAAATTTTCTGCAAAACGGCACAAGCTTTTTAATTAGTTCTTGCACACAAAAATAGGTCTTAAAAATTACAATATTTTTAACGGCGAGTTTTATTTTTACTCCCTATAACATTCGTGTAAAGTAATTTTTCCCCGAAATTTAAGTATATTAGTGAGAACGTGGCTGCTCCGTCGCCCTGTAAACACCCGCGAGCCCTTCGGCAGTCCGTTTCGGGACATTGTCGAAGGTGGACTGCACGTCGGTGTCGGAGCGAATTTTTTAAAGTTAATTTTCGATTTTGAAGGGTTTATACTCATTTGTACATATTTAAAATTTTAGAAATACTTAGTTCAGTATTTATCTGTAAATTAGTAGGTGTAAATATATTTGTTTTAAGAATTTAATTTTTTAAGTGTGCAAAGTAGGTGCAAAGACTAAATAAGGTTCAGTAGTGACAAGTGATTGTAAAAATTCAAATCAAGATGATTTTGATGAGGAACAACCTACCTGCACTCGCTACTTAAATTTTGATTGTTTTTAAAGCTAATAAGCTTTAATTTGAATAAATAACTTGCACAATGTAATGGTTGCTTTGATTTTTTTCCTCCGACCCGACGGAATAGATTATAATATTTTTAATGCAAAATTACTTACTAATAATATTAATGCTACTAATAACTAAAATACATACTAATAATAATTATAATGTATGCGTAAGTGTGTCTTTCTGTCTGTCTTTCTCAGATGTAAATGTGCCATTTTTGAATTCTAACAACTTTTGTTTTAGTAAATCAATTATGCTACCGAGACAAAATTATTTTGTCTGCGACTGAGAGACTGCGGAAAAGCAAGCGTTATAATTTCAGCGTGTATAATGTGTATGTATGTATGTATGTGTATTCTTTATTGTACACCACAAAAAACACAAAAGAAAAAGAACAAACATGAAAACTTAAAATGTAGGTACAATAAGGCGGTCTTATCGCTAACCAGCGATCTCTTCCAGACAACCTTATCGATAATATCATAATATGGAATCGAAATTCGTGATGACAAGCTGGGAACACCTGCACTCCTATTCTCTAACTCCGTGGCTATCATCATATATTAATTACCATATATTTTATATTCATCAAAATACATACATATACATATACATAGTCATGGAAACATAATAACAACATGAATTTCAAAATGGCGCTAACTTTGTTAAATTTTGGTAACAGTTTCCTGTTTTGTGATCCCAGTAGGTCTAGGATGCGCACAACGAGATTATCTCGCAACGAGAGAGAGAGAGATATTGTCGTTGCCGATAAATTTTTAATTTACCCTACATGCACAAAATGCAGTATATTACAAGAAAAAAGTAGTCGACATGTAAAGGCTCGTAGAGAAAAATACCACAGATTAGAAATATTACTTTTATCTCTACTTTTGACGTAACGAGACAAGTAACCATGTTAGCTTCGGTAGACAGAGAGAGATAACGGGTAGACATAATTTTACTCGTAGTGCGCATGCTAGCCGTGCTGAAAGCCGTAAATATCGATTTTGAACGAAATCGGTCAATTAACAAAGAATTTCAAAATGGCACCGACTTTTTTAAATTTTGGTAACAGTTTCCTGTTTTGTGATCCCAGAAAGCCGTAAATATCAATTTTGAACGAAATCGGTTATTTAACAAAGAATTTCAAAATGGCGCTGACTTTTTTTAAGTGACTCTGTGCTGAGAGCTGCGCATGACGTAGTACTGCACATAATTTTTCATACTACAGGCTCTTACATATGAAAATTGATTCTAAAGGAGTAAACTCACAAAAAAACTACGCAGCTCCGGCAAGTGGGGTTTATTGTGAGCAGTTAGTACCTGATTCTCTATCTCCTCTCCCTGTACCCGACTCATCCCTCGGTGGAGGTAGCACGTTTCAAAACTTTTAGCTTGATGTCAACTATCGATACTTCTGCAACACTAACTTGAACTACGTACATTTTAGCATTGATCCAATACGAAATATTACTTGTACCTATACCTAAATCTGTGCCTACTACAAGCGCAAACAATATTTAGTATCGGATACGATATCGAACATTTCATGGCAAGGTTTCAAAGTAAAGCTAAAGGTAGGTATTAAAGAAAGTTTACGTATTTGTGACCTATGATATTTATGCGCAAACATAAATATAGGCATTATCCTTTAAAATAGCACTTGTTCCCTCTGCAGTCTAGTCTTTGGCCTAGTTTGCGTAGTTCCGGGCGTGGCCGCTATACGGCATTACCGTCGGCAAAAGTCCCGCTGGTCTGCGTTTCGTCAAGGTCATTCGGCCTTCTTAACCCCCAAGTCTCTGGAAAAGCATTCCAAAAATTGTTCATCACGACTTGCCTGCCACGTGGAACATAAAGAGCACAGAGTACATTATATATACTGGTATAGAGTTGCTACTCGACTTTCCATGTACAGCGACATCTATCGGGAAGTTGTCCAACTAAAATATGTATATACATATATAACCATAGCACAATGCTATAGTACTATATTAGTACAAAGCGTATTGTATAATAATTTATCTTAATTATTACAAGATCAGCTAATACTGCAACTATAGAATTATGTGACCTTGTAATAATTAAGATAAATTATTATACGATAAACACAAACTGTAAAGATGTTCAGATGTTAGTAAATGAAACGCATGTTGATTATTTTCTCTTATATTCTCAATTACAAAAAATATCATAAAGTATAACAATTATTCCACAGTTTCATGTTTTTCACATCGTAAACACTTAATACACACTCTATTATTATAGTTTCACATTGTAACGAATTTATCAAAAAAAAAAAAATTTTGTCCACCCGGCATCCGGCGTGCCAGAAAACGGCATGTCAATGTCGAATTTCAAACTTTAAAATGGCGGTTATCCACGTTTGGAAATTAAAACACAAATGTTTCATTAAACTTCTAACTCATTCCACTAAACTTAATTTATAACAGATACATCTTTATAAATTATCCAAGATAACTCATATTCTGCTCAAAAAAAAAAGTTTTATATATTATTATAGCTTCGTGTTTATATAAATGGCAAAATCATTAATTTATCTAAAACATGAGCTTCTGAACGAACACTTAGTTCAGCGCCATCACAGACCCTGATCACAGACTTTTAAGTATACATACTTTCAGTACAAGATAAGCTGTGGAGTTGAGTTGTGGAACTAACATCCCCATACAACAGAAAAATGTTCTAAGTGCAAAGGCCCTGATAAAGAGGAAATTGTTTATTCATGTATTGTTTAACAATTATCACTCGGGCAATAAACACGTCCTCACGCGACCAAGGCCGCGTAAAGAATGAGGCGCGTACATTGACCGAGCGCAGAATTCGAATTTCGTATGCGTGTTGCACTAATCTGCGTTTTTTGAATACCGCCAATTAATTCAACCGTTATGTAGGGCTGCCAAAAGCTGAGAGTTCGATGGCTAATAATTATAATAACAATCGACTTTCTTTATGGAGAAGTTTTAATCGATTTGACACATTGATATTTATCTCTGCTCAACCTTTTTTTTATTGTTTTATAAACATACAAGCGTTTAAATGACTAAGTATATGTATATGTATGTATTAAGTAAAATAAATAATTTATATACAACAGTACAGTAAACGTACCTACATGAATCCCTCAGGTCATAGAAACCGTCCGTCGCCAAAGATGTATGGCGCTTTAACCCAGTCATTTGGTAGCCTGGAAAGTTTCTCGGGAATTTTGAAAATTGGTGTATTTTATAGATTTGGACGTGCTCTTTCCGAATTTTCACTTTGCCACCTCGTATCTTTACCACTCGCGCCGCCATATTGGAGAAATGGCGCCCAAAAACAGTTTTTTTACAATGACTCCTTTCGGGCTCATTGTACAATGAATATGTAATAAATTAAACTAGAGAAAATTTCCTACAATTTATGTAGTAACCTTTTTTTTGTAAAATCAATAGTTTCATCGTACGTGAGCCGAAAACCGAAACCTAAATTCACTTTTCAGAGCTGAAATAAATTTGTATTGTGGGTGTTTTACAAGATCTTTAAACTAAATTAGATTGACATGGCTAAATCTAGCTAAATCTGGTGATGCTATTTTATTGTTCTTGTAAAACACCCAACCCCCTTTTCGAGCACCAAATGACTGTATTAAAAGGACTATCAAGAAAGCTTGTGTTGCAGCTCAGTAACCCTTTTGGAAAGGAAAGTCGTACTTGTAATTAGTAGATGAGTATACGAGTTGTGAAGTATCAGATAAAAGGGCAGGTCGCTTCACTATTGTATGGAGTATATGGTATGTCTATGGTATGGAGTATCGCATTTTTTTGTCGATGGTTGCCTGTCAATTTTATTAAGACGCTTCATAGCCTCATAGGCGTGCTTATGTCAAAAGCAAAATAAATGGTTCGACAGAAGGTTTCCCCGTCCTATGAATGTTGAGTGTGTCCTAATGTTAGCCCATAGCCCTTATGTTAAGTATCTTTGTAAATATTTTAAAATTAACAAACTCAAATTGTAATTTGTACATATTATAGTAGATCCCTATTATAATTTTTATTTTTATTTGTGTTTGTCTCTTTATGGTAAGTCTATTGTTCTATAGAGTAGTTTACTAACAAATAGTTTTTAGTAATTTTGGCACTCTATAACCGGCCAATCTTCTTCGTGCCTCCCTCAAGTTACTCGACACTGGCGAAGTGCATTGTGCTGGCTTGGCACTAATCAAAGCCATAAACCAAGAAAAGAAGAAGAAGACCAGCGTCTATGACGCCTAACAATCATTAGGTCAATATTCTTTTATCAAACACGTGTCTGTCTGTCGGCTTTATCATTGTTATCAGTAATATTGTAGCTACGAAACTAAACATTTCGTGATGATAATACTCGTAACTCAATCAAATTATTTTAGTTATTTTGTACTCATTTTGTATTTTCTACATTGATGTTTAACGTTACTAAAATAGAAGATTATCTAACGTTACGATCGATTTTCATACACATTTAAAACCCCTATTTTATCCTCTTAGGGGTTGAATTTACAAAAATCCTTTTCCAAAGATCAGTCAGTCAGTCATTTAGTCAGACCCTTTTACATATTTAGACTAGTTTTTGCCCGCGACTCCGCTGACGTTGGGATCATTTTTCATATAAAATTTGAACCCCAATTTTACTCCATTTAGACTTGTTTTTGCCCACGTTGTGATAAATTTTTTCATAAAAATTTTAAAACCCTTATCCCCTCTTATATTACCCCGTCAAGGGTTGAATTTCCAAAAATCCCTTCTAAACGTCTTCTTAACGGGAGTACACGCTAGAAAACACTTGTTAGAGACATCATCAAAATTAGTTTCTTTTCGAAGAGAATGTTTATAATTCCCTTACTAGTAGGTATAGATAGATTTTCTTTTTGTAAATTGATTTCCTACATCAATAACTTACGCCAAACAGTTATTCCGCAACATGGTAGAAGGTCAAGCGTACTTTTTTGTCAGTTTGGTTACTCACGTTTTCCTATTTATTTTAGAAATAGATAAAAGAACACGTATATATTAAATAGCTAATTCCGCGTACCACCCATTTCGTGAGATTTACTTTTATTGTTAACTAGCTGGTGCCTGCGACTTCGACCATTTGAATTGAGGTTATTTGCTTCCCGCGGGAACCTTAATTTTCCAGGATAAAAAGTAGCCTGTGTTTTTCGAGACATCGACGACCGAGATCGAGACGATCTTTATACCAAACATTATGATCCGTTCAGCCGTTCTGGCGTGATTGAGTAACAAACATCCATCCATCCATCAAAACTTTCGCATTTACAATATTAGTATAGTTTATAGTATATAGTTATAAACTATTCCATAAAAGTAAGAAGTAGTTTAAAGAAATTATATAATGATATTGAAGGTCTGAATGGTAGTGAAGTCTGCCAATATGCACTTGGCCAGTGTGGTGGACTATGGCCAAACGCTTCCCATTCTAAGAGGCGACAACTAGTAGGCCGTACGAGACAAAAAAGCGAAAACATGTACCTTAGATGTATTTGTTATGAAATTGATGTTTAAGAAAAAAAACAACAAAGAAAGTACCTACTAGGATAACATAACACCCAAAAAACAGGTATTGATCGGAGGTTGCTACATACAAGTAAATGTACCTATACGTGTTCGAAGGTCAAAGGCACCTAGACGTCTCGACGGGTCAATGGTCCCGGTGTGGATAAACTCTTAACTGCTATGGGTGCCTGGTACTTTCGATCCGTGCGTGATAAAAGGTTACTTACAGCCGAAATTAATCTCTCTAACTACTAATTAATATTATAAATGCTAAAGTTTGAATGGATGGACGGATGGATGTTTGTCAATCATGCCTCAACGGCACAACGGATCTGGATGAAATCTGGCACAGACATAGATCCCAGATTATCCCAGAAAATTAATGAGTTCCCGCGGGATCTCAATCCACTAGGACGAAGACGCGGGCATCAGCTTGTCAGCTAGTAATTAGCTATTTTAGTTGGACATATTGGCACAGAAAAGGATAAGTAAATAAGTACGTTATTATTAGTAAATATTTTGACATTGCTTGATAATAATAATGATGATTTCTAGATCGATGAAGATAGGTATTACGAGTATCTAATACTTTTAAATGAGCAATCCATGTATATTTAAATAATCTGAATCTCGGAAACGGCTAAAACGATTTTTATGAAATTTAGTATGCAGAAGGTTTCGGCGGCGATAAATCGATCTAGCTAGGATTCATTTTTAGAAAATGTCGTTTTATCCATATTTTCAATGAAAACTGCTACAATATCATTAGAATACGAAGGTAAATTTCGCTGTCATCTACAAGGTTATAATAGCTCAGATGGGAAATCGGGCGGTCCAACATCCAGAAGGCCCAGTTCGAGTCATGTCACCAGTCCAATTATTAATTTTTTCCCCTTTTTTTCAGGTTCCTTCTTTTGTGAGAAAAACTATTATTGGGAGCCCAAATGCACTCGTGGTTTTTTTATTTAAATACCTAACCAATTCATATTTTTTTTTATTATGTCGGTAAGATCGAAAAGTATTATTCATATTTCTTCAGTATGTAATTTGTATATGAATGTAATTTCCAAAAAACACGATTTTCCAAAAAAAAATTCTGAGCACAGCTTGGTCACCCAGGTACTAATAATAATAGTATAAAAATTTGTGGTAGAATGAATGAAATATTCCTATCAAAATAATATGTATTAATTATTTGCACGCCATACGAATATGTGGCAGATTGTGGATCGGAACCATACTATTATTATTGTAATAACTTAGTTATCTACTTACCTACAAATAACAATCAGTAAAAAAAAATGATTATGAATATTATCTATGTACTTTCAAAGGCCCATATTTGATTTGTTTACATGGAATGTTTTCGGTGGGTTATAATACAGCATCACTGCGTTGCCCACTTAGCAACCGGTGCCCCCGCGACTCAAACCGGAGGAGTAGAATTGAAGTCAATTACTAAATTGCGAGCAAAGACCCAAGCTATATTTAGACACTATTGAGTACCATTTTAGACCCATCAGGGACCAATTTGGTAATAACTTTGACTAAGTCTAAAGTAGTGGACATGATATAAAAATTAAAAACATGACAGCCCTGACATAATCGTCTGAAATTGACTAGATTCGGAAGGCTCAAAAGGCATTGATACTCACACATTTAATGTAGATTATATGAAAATCATTGAAACTTTTACATGTAGAATATTAGTAGTGTTTACCTTAAATCGTTAAAATTCAGTTGCAAGATTTTACTGATTTTGTGATAGACACACAAACATTGCACGTTAAACAAGTTAAATATAAACTTGTAAAAAAGCAAAAAACCCTAAGTAGTAGTCATCCAACAAAACGTAGAAAAAGAGACACCTGTATGTCCCCCACATATAAAAAATAAATTGTGTATTGAGTATAACTTTTTTTTGCTGCGAGCTATTTAATTTCGGTAAAACAATATAGCTTAACCGAGTTGTTGAGTCAACGAACCGTGTTCACAAATTAAAGCATCTCTATTCGATATCCGATAGTTGGACATAAACTATGGGTAGGCATGTATCTCGTTGCAGTAAATGTTTAAACTTTAAATGTGTACGTATACATTAAACTAATATTATAAATGCGAAATGTCTGTCTGTCTGCTACGCTTTAACGGCCCATCATTTCAACCGACTGTGATAAAATTTGGTATAGAAATGTGAAATTTCCTGCAAACTATCTCTTTATTTACCAAATTTCATCAAAATCGGTTGTAAATATGGGCCGTTAACGCGTAGCAGATAAACAGACAGACAGATACACTTTCGCATTTATAATATTAAGTCCTTACATATGAAATTGGCGTTCCGTAAGGGAGGAACATAAAGTCGTTTTTTTTTTAAATATAATGTATTTATTTAATCAAAGTACGTACCATTGCTATCTATGCACTTTTGCCATCTCATAGGTAGTTAATTGATCCCTTTACTAAAAAAAACCATTCGGACGGGAATCAAAAAATCTTTGGACTGCCCCATCGGAGTTGAATTTTTTCCCTTGCAAGAAGTTATCCAAATTTCGAAAAAAATGGTAATCTGTTGGAGCAAGGTCCGGGGAATACGGTAGATGTCTTAGACATTCCAATTGATGCTCCTCTAATTTGGTAGCCGTCTCTTGTGCAGTGTGTGGTCTAGCGTTGTGCTGAAGCAGCAGTGGCCTAGAGCGATTGACCAGCCTCGGTTGTTTAGCAGCTAGCTTTTCCATCATGGTTTGCAGTTGCTGACAATAGAAATCCGCCGTAATCGTCTGGCCAGATTTAAGAAAGCTGTAGTGAACGACACCGGCACTAGTCCACCAAACGCTCACAAGTAATTTTTTTTATAGTCAATTTTCGCTTGGGGCAGGATTTGGCTGGTTCGCCAGGGTTCAGCCATTGCGATGAGCGTTTCTGATTATCGTAAAGGATCTACTTTTCATCACAGGTAATAAATCGATTTAAAATCCCTTCATTATTGTGCCGGTTGAGTAATGTAACGGAGCAGTCGACGCGCGTTTGTCGGTTTGCTGCACTCAATTCATGAGGTACCCACCTTTTAAGCTTTTTCACCTTCCCAATTTGCTTCAAGTGGATTAAAACAGTTTTATCACAAACACCCCAGCCTGCAGCTAGCTCGGACGTGGTTTGGGATGGATCTGCTTCTACAATAGCCTTCAATTCTTCATTATCGACTTTGGCCTCCGGCCATCCACGGGGCCATTCTGCAGATCGAAATTCAAAGTGGCCAGTACGACAAAACGCCAATTTCATATGTAAGGACCTAATATTAGTATGGATTCAAGAGTGTCCTTGCATGCTAATTGGCGCAATCATAACAATAAATAAGATTCGGGCGCGACTTCGTAGATTTAGAATTTACGCTAACCAGCCAAACCGCATTGGAGCAACGTGGTGGGTCTCTAAGCTCTAAATCCCTCTCTTACGAGAGTGGAGGCCTGTGCCCAGCAGTGGGACGTTAATGGGCTGTAGTGAATAGCTGTACGTACTCAGCCAGTTAATCAGTTTTATAAAGCACCTAGTGTTTCCAAATTAGACTTGTTCAAGGCTAATACGTTATTGTCTTATCAGGTGATAATTACTAAAAAAAGAACGCGCGATTCTCTAAAGTCTACACACGATAACACGTAGTTAGTTGTGCAAAAACCTGCCAAGATATCTGCAACGTACATAGGTAGGTAATAGGTATACGTAGATTTTAATTGTTAGTTGAGTGTACACAACAAAAATAATTATTAAGCAGGTTTGTACTAACTGCCTGTGGTCAAGTGGTTAGCATGTTCGACTGCGGCCGACGAGGTCCCGGATTCGAGTCCCGGGTCGGGCCATAACTAAAAGTGTTGGTTTTCTGACTAGAAATTCTCAATACTAGCCCGGAGTTAGTTGGCGGTGTTTCATCCCTGTGTCTCGGAAAGCACGTTAAGCCGTCAGTACTGCGCCTGACCTCTCACCGGTCATGTCGGATTTTTCGTACCATGAAAGTAAAGAAACAGAGAGTGCACCTGTGTATGCGCACACACTTGTGCACTATAATATCTCACGCGCAGATGGCTAATCTATCTGAATGATATGCCGCCGTGGCCGAAATTCGGTCGGGAGGACATTATTTACCCAGGTTACGCTACGCCCAGAAATCTTATTTTTGAGTCTGATCAATGCCCTAGATTGATGAGGAGTGGTGTAATGACTGGTACCAAGGACCTACCAAATAATTTTTTAGCTTTTAGTACATTATGTACATCATTATTATCCTTCTCAATAAAACCGTTTAAATTAAAAAACAATTTTTACTCATTGTATTTATGGCGTATCGCATATTCGCATACCTAAGATTTGAGCATGTTTACAATTTGGTGATAGGTATAATATCATAGGTATGTACTGAGTACCTACGTTGTTTTTGTCGGAAGCAGTCAATGATCTGCGATTAGTTGACAGACACAGATTTGTTAGAGGACTTAAGAATGATTTTTCCAGAGAAGAGAAACAGCTTCATTTTATCTGTATACTGTCGAGTAGACTAACTAGACCGCCATCTTTGGGAGTCGGCCATATTGGATTTAGAATGACGTCACATAGCTAACCATGCCATGTGGCCAATTCTAACAAAAACGACAGTGCTAAATTTAGGTCTGTCCCTTTCCGCAGGAAGTATTATGAAAGAGTTAGGACTTAGGATATAGGAATATATTTAATGCTGTCATTTTAATTCAGAGCACAATCTCTAAACTAAAATGACAGCATTAAATATTACAGCAAAATTTACCTCAATGTCATCCAAACTAAACGTGTATGCAACAAGTCATAATTAAAAAAATTCAAAAACACGACTGCTCTGCAAAAAAACGAACTAAAAAGTTAAAAATCTAAATTAGTCTAGTTAAACTAATAAAGTCTTATTCACATTTTTATTTAATGATATTTTTTTGTGAATCACTGGATATCGAACTATAGAGTTATATATTATCCCATCAAAACCATAAATGTAAAATGAGAGCCAAGTTCAAAATTGTGATATATATGCCTTGGTTGTTGACTTCAGCGACAAAAGAAGTGAGATCTAAATGGGTGCCAAGTTCAATGGTCAGTCCTGCAATTTATATATCCCATCAAAAACATAAATGTGAAATGAGAGCCAAATTCAAAATTGTGATATATATGCCTTGGTTGTTGACTTCAGCGACAAAAGAAGTGAGATCTAAATGGGTGCCAAGTTCAATGGTCAGTCTTGAAATTTATTTATAACAACATATAATATTTTATAACAACTTAAAATATTCCCCACCCACCAGTAATTCTATTGTACGACTCATTGTACAAGATAATTAAAGACGAGAATTCTCAAGAAAAATATATAGTGTACCTAGAGTTACACTGACATTGAGATTACATCTATGGTCAGACTACCTCTACAGCACATTTCTACATCTCATCAATTTTGATTGCAAAAGTTCAAAATCAAAAGTTTTTAGTGAAACATTGAAAACAAGCACGGTAAACAGTCGATATCGCTAAAACCACTATAAACAATGAATACAAATCACAATGACTGACAGCTTGAACTGACGACTTCAAATACGTTTCTTCTTCTTTTCTGTCAATGACGTTTCGTTGCACAAAATGCATGAATACGAAGGTAAGGTTTTAATGCAACTATATTATTATTCATTATTATTTACATTAAAATAATAATTATGTGTCATTTTCAATAGTTAAGGAGTTACTACCACCGCTTAAAGCAGTATTGTTTCAAAATAACGGTTGAATGTCACGTACTTTGACGTCCTTAAAATAATGATTATAACACTACAACATAAACGTCAACAATATTAAAATAATACGGCTTTAAGCAATGGTAGTATGCCCCGTGTCAGAGTTTTGATCTATACATACCTAGGTAGATCATAAAAATGACGATTTTTGTACGTTTATATCTAAATAACCATTTGAGGTGTGCTTATGAAATTTGGAGCACATATGTATCTCACGAGTCTCAATATATGCGCCAAATTTGACATGTTTATGTGAAATAGTTTTTGAGTTATGAGGGGGTCAAAAGTGGCTCCAAATGGTTCGTGTAATATTACACACGGTGCTGCTTGCCAGTTTTTTTGAACTTTGGCTGGACACGCTTCCGCGTGTCTTGATGTCACCGTAAGATTGTAAAAACCGTTAGATTATAATCTAACTCGCGAAATTTTCTAGATGATGATTATATAGTTAATCTTATTTTCGTTTTTTTTTAACTTTAGTCTTTAATGCGGGACCATGGTCACCCCATCAATTTTTTTTAAATTTTACTATCCTATGTCACCCGGAATAAGCTAGGTATTCTAACGATATCTCATTTATCAAAATCGGTTCAGGTGTATAGAAGTTATGGTGGAATATACAAACTCACATACATACATACATACATACATACATACATACAACAAAACAGTCCTCCTTTTTTCAGGCAGTCGTATAAAAACTGATTGAGCTGAAATCAATCAGTTGGGGCTAGCTGTTTTAAAATTCAGTTGCAAAAGACCAAATTAAACCTAACAACCACCACCACCACCACCACCACCACCACCACCACCAACACCACCACCACCACCACCACCACCACCACCACCACCACCACCACCACCACCACCACCACTACAGCCCATTAACGTCCCACAGCTGGGCACAGGCCTCTACTTTCATAAGAGAGAGGGAATTAGAGCTTAGACCCACCACGCTGCCCCTATGAGGTTGGCGGGCTTTAACGACTGTTATCGTGTTAGTGATAATAACCGGGACCGACGGCTTTATGTGCTCTCCGAGGCACGGGGGTGAAACAACCCCAACTTCCTTACTCCGGGCTAGTACTGAGAATTTATAGTCAGAAAAACCCAATTCTTGTTATGGCCCGACCCGTGACTCGAACCCGGGACCACGTCGGCCGCAGTCGAACATGCCAACTACTAGATCAACGAGGCAGTTAACCCAACAAACATTGCAAGTTAAATAAAAGCTTGCAAAAGCAGATCACGAGACATACCTTTAAGATACCAACCGGTAGTCTGAATCGGGTGATAAAACACAAAGTAGATACAATAATAGTGGGCGTAACCGCCTACGCTTTGGGAACATATGGTTACGATTTACGTTTATTATCGTGAGGACCTTGCTAATACGAGTTGACGCGCGAAAGGAAAATCGCATATTATGTGTGTGATGAGAATACCTAATGATGAATGAGTATTTCATTTAAATCGTATCTTAGTGTATCTTTTTTATGCCTATGTCACCGTAAGATTGTAAAAGCCGTTAGATTATAATCTAACTCGCGAAATTGTAAACTGTCGAAAGATTGTGAACCGTTCAATGTTCTGAGTGTAAATTTTTGAAATATTCATTGTTTTTACGTTTTCTTGTCTGTTTCATGTAGGTTAGGTTAGGATTCGACATAAATAATCAGGTACTTAGGTTATATCGGGTTAATAAACCTAACAGATTACAATCTACCGGAAAATAATGCGTTAAATTGTAATCTTTTGACAGTTTGCAATTTCGCGAGTTATATTATAATCTAACGGTTTTTACAATCTTCCGGTGGCACCTACCTATCCACTTAGAATATGTTTTGACACTTATATAATTATTTACGTAGTATTACCATAATTAATTATTGGGTTTTTCTGACTAGAAATTCTCAGTACTAGCCCGGAGTTAGTTGGCGGTGTTTCACTCCCGTGCCTCGGAGAGCACGTAAAACCGTCGGTCCCCGTTATTATCACTAACTTCTGATAATAATCGTTACAAAAATCGAAGAGTTTAAATACTCTTAGTCGAGTCGTATGCGGAAGGACGTGGGAATCTACCGCATTATTATCCCAAGAAAACTCCTTCCATTAATTTGATTAATGAAAAGGGGTCGCGACCCTCAGTAATGAGGAATACGACGCAGAGAGAGAATGGATGGGTTGTTTGGAGGAGATCACTTATAGTGATAAGATCCACCCTTGCACACTTTGTTTTCTGTCCGCTTTTTAAGTGTTTTACATAATGTTTGTGTGGCAATAAATAATTTATCTATCTATCTATTTCTCAGCTCTCAAGTGCTTAGGACTAAAGTATTATCTACCTAAAGGCCTAGGCTGGGTATTAAAAGGCTTATAGGATAAAACAAGTGTACAATTACATGCTTACTAAGCATTTGTTAGTTAGTAGTAGTTAGTTTGTTACATAATAGTATTTGTGGACTTAACTCGTTGTCCTAGGTGAGCGACGAAAGAGACGCGACGCGACGGGATCCATACAAAATGTCAATTCAGAGTCAGTAATTGTGAATTCCCAAATTTACTGTGCCAGAAATCAAAACCGGGACCTTCCACTTCTAAGACAACAGCGCCCATTGCTGCACCATAGAGGTCCTCAAAAGGGTTTAAATATTTTGGCCTACCATTCAACCATTTTTATTTTTTTATGGAATACAAGTTTTATGCGGTCGCTCATAAAACTTGTATAATCAATATCTGGCTTTAATACAAGCTAGTATTACATGAGACAATCTTCTAAAGCGTCAGGTTTCCGAGATATAAGCTATCAAATTTATAATCTATAATCCATACTAATATTATAAATGCGAAAGTTTGGACAAAATCGCGGGCATCAGTCAGTACACAATAATTATGGCACGATCCGCACAGCTTTAATAGTTTAGTCTCGTAAATTACTTGCTAGGATTGATGCCAGCTTTTGATTATAATACATTTACATTTTATCAGTGACCATTATTTCGAAAAAAAATTACAATAGGGGAACGGCCAGGCTTGATACAAAAATATGCAATACTGCATTTAACAAAATTAAGTTTAGTTGTGATACTTAATTAGATGCAGTCTAGATTATCATTATTTTCTACTAGATGATGTCTGCGTGGATTAAGTATTTCAATTCCCATAGGAACTCCTTAATTTTCCGGGATAAAAAGTAGCCTATGTCCTTCCCCAGGATACAAACTATCCCTGTACCAAATTTCATCAAAATCGGTTGAACTGGTGTGCCGTGAAAGCATGGCAGACAGACTAGATATTTTTTTTTTACTTAAGTAATATCTTTGATTGCAGTAAGCTTTATTTTTTAAAACAATTTTGTTTAGAACTTTTGTCTGTCTCTCTGCCTTTTATGGCATAACACTGAATTTGCACACTTACAGCTAATGCTCTGTGTTAACAATATATAGGATATTTTTTACCCAGAAAAACCACATGGTTGCTTCAGGATAGGGAATAAGTCATGTCCGATTTTATTTCATAGCTCCATCAAATCTAACCCATTGTCCTAGGTGATTCGACGCCATAGAAAATGACAGATGTATCAAAACGATAACGTAGACGTAACGTCATTTTCTATGGCGTCGCATTGTGCCGCGTCGCTTCTGTCGCTCACCAAGGGCTATGGGTTAACCAATTTTGAGAATAGGGAATGAAGGATGACTAGTTAGAATGAAGAATAGATGTTGTGTGTAGCAAGTAAATGAATTTCTTAAAAAGAGCAACCACCGGGTTTCTTGCTGGTGTTTCTCGGCAGGAATGGCATTTCCGAACCAGTGATAGATTCACTTGACGATTTCAAAAGCACTTGTAATAAGTTTATAAAAAAAATTTGAGTTTGACGTTGTGACCTGATCACACTTTATTTCTTTAATCTTTAGTTTAAAATGGTTATCAAACTCAAAACTAATCGAGGATATAAATTTCAGGTTTTTTGGAAGATCCTCTATTTAATCATCAGTAAGAAATAATTTGTTTTTGACGTAGGCATCATCCCTTACATTCTTTGTTCATTAAAAAAGTTTATACTGCTAGATTGGTCCCATGTCAATATCAGATCAGTAGTTGGGAAATTGTGGTTTTAAGTAAATTATAATAATTATTGGTTTATGTGATTACTTAATTTACTTTATAATTAACTGAAAAGTCCATTTACCTAGTTAGTAGTTCTCTAAGTAAGAAATGGGTTTCCATGCAAAAATAGTCTATTTGATAGTACCAGGAGATTATACGTTGTACGAAGTAGGAGGCGATATGAAAACATCTGTTGCATGATGAAATCAAGATCTTTGTTTACGTTTTGCTTCAAGTAAGCAACCCATTAATTTGAAAGGTTTTTAAAGAGGTAAACAGTATTCTATCGCGTTTTAAGTAACCCCAAAGGCTAATACAGTCAATATAATTGTACGAATAAATACTTAGCTCCCCAAGGACGCAGCTGTTACAAAATACCTACTTGAATAACTGCGCAATTTACGTAGGAAATAATCGCAATTCGCACTGCCATGTTTACTCGTTTAAAATAGAAGATAAATTACAAGAATAACAATTAGTCATTCACACGTTTTGAAACAAGGAACTCTTGTTTTGAATCACAGTTCACTTGTGTTCACGCACTTGTGTTGTGAGCCATTGTTTATTTATGAAAAAGGATGATAGCTTACCACTTAAATCTTCAATCGTATTCAGCTTCCGAGCAGCCATTCTCGCTATTTCGTCACAACACTGATGCGAAAAGTTTTTACACAGCTAAATACACTTTCAAAATAAAGTTCCAAGGTATTTTTGCTTTGTATTACAAGCAAAGATATTCGCGGCGAGCGGTTTCCCAAGATTCACGAAGTTCTTTGTTTTCTGTTTTGATTTGGGTTTGTTGACAGAAAAGGTGCACGTACTATGTCGATTATTTCTCAACCAATAGGAGAGCGTGACGCAATATTGTCGTTTTCTGATTGGATATGAATTAGTAAACAAAAAATTAAGTTGCCATAATATGTCAGACTACAGCTTTCATAGACAATATTACTAATAGTAGAAATCAGTTTTTTTTTAACTTGCTGGTTTGAGAATCATGCGCGTGGATTTAGGTTTACCCATACCAAATCCCTGGGAACTGTTTAATTTCCCGGGATTTTACGATCTCCCTGGCACAGTGGTGAATGCTGTTTTCTTATAAGCGAGAAGTCCCGGGTTCGATACCCGGCAGACTCAATTTGTGAAATTATAATTTCAGCATTTTCTCTAATCTGGTCTGACGAGTACCTTCAGCCGTAGCTAGCCAATTCTTATCGGCAACGACGTGCCGCCAAGTGATTTAGCTTTCCAGTACTGTGCCGTGTAGACCGATTAGGATATGGGTTTTATATTTTATTAAAGTTAGCAACCGTACCCCTAACAGGTAAGCCCGCTTCTATCAGCTTGGACTGCATGTTTACTTACCAAGAAGTCAAGGCTAACTAGCAAGGAGCTATAATATATCAGTTTCAGGCTTCAAAAATATTTAAAAGATGTTATAGTCCGACTTCAAAGTTCATACGTGTAAAAGTTTTAATTAGTTGTGGAAGAAGGCAAACCCAAGTCAAAGAAAAGATTAGGCTCCTGCCTCATTCATTTATCTGTAAAAATGATAATAACCAGTAGGGCGACCGCGTATCTTCTGCATCAATCATTGTTACAGTATCAATTGTTTTGATTGGCTGAATTTATGGTATTCTTGCTGCGTCAATAGATTTTTTTCCAATAGTGGAAGAGTGTTGTCCAATCAGAGGTGATTGCGATCGTTACACTGTAGCTGTCAGAGATACGCGGTCGCCCTGCAGTGTCGTGATAACATTGACCGAATAAACTACCTCACCTTCAAGCTTCAGATTATTATTATAGAGCTTCAACAGATAGCACATTATAGTATTCATCCCAATATTACGTAAGAACTATCAAAGGAAATGACAAAAATATTGTTGGAGCTATTTTCAAGAACGGCTAACGACAGAGTTAGGGTAATAGTTATTAGATTTAATCATTAGTAATAGGTAAATAGGCAATAGGCAGCAATTAGGTTTTTAGTAATTAATATATGATTATAGTTAGTCATTAAAGTAATAATAATTTTTCATAAAATAATAATTGAAATTCCTAAAGATTGCTAATAATTTCCACTTAAACCAGTGGCAACATTTGTAAATTGACTTAGCTCTACTTTTTACCGCTTGTCTATTACATTCTTTTTCAACAATCGCCGAGAACCAAGAACCAGTCGTTGCCAAGCACAAGAACAACAATTTGCAAAGTTCGTGATGACGTTTTCTTGTTAAATTTTAGAGAAAAAGACTAATTTCTTAAACCCTAATCAACAAAATGAACACAACCAGCACTCAAGATGACAATCAACCTTCTCCAAGCCTGGATGTGATAGAAAGCCCACGGTAATAGAAATATTTCGTGTTTAAAAAGGTGTTTTCGCCGTCCGTATGCTGTGACAGCTGATTGCTTGGCGCCAAAGTCAAAAGGCGGTAAAAGCGTGTTAGTTAAATTTTTGTCCTGAAACTGCATTTAAAAGTGAAATTATTTGTTTTAATTGTAGGAAAAGGATGCGCTTGGAAAATTCGGCTCGTAAAAGTTGGAGTTTAATGGACAGAAGGACTGATACAGAGGTATGTAAATGATGCACGCCTATTCCCGCTCTTTTTGACGACACTTCTGTATTTAGTTCGTCTATACACGACTAAATAAGTAATAAATCATCGTATTCTAGTCGAATATTTCCTCGAATGCTTTTTTTTGACCCTTAAATAGTCTGATTTAGACTCAAAATGCTCTAAATTCACGACATATAGTGTATATCTTCGATTGACATTTATACGGTTACATCCAATATTTTGTTAGTGAAAAAAAAACAATAAAAAATTTCATTTTACAATCCTAATCACTGTATAATAGGACTTAACCTATTTAATTAACCTTAAATTCTGAAAATATTAGAAATACAGGTCAAAACATAACCTGGTTTTGTCAATAATTATCATGTCTTAATTTGGTACATCGGCGCTAGATTTAAGTAAATACGCAAATAGGTATGAGGTCTTGAGCTTTCTAAGTGCTTGTGCCAAACTTTGAACTTGCACATTAGGCCAATGACCTGTTGGTAACTGAAGTGAAAAGCAGTTAAAATTCATTGAACTGACTGCAAGTTATGGACGTTTTATGGTGTTAAAATTTATTTTACGGTGGTATAGTAGATTTATGTGATGATGTCTGCCATAATATAGTATGGATAGCAGTGGCGATTCATTTGGATAGCTTGCGCCGCAATACCAATACTTATGAATTATTTACTAAAAAATCTAACTAAGTCTATTTATTTATTATACTAATATTTTATGACATGAAATAGTTCACAAAATTCACAAAAATTTGATACACACTTAGACGCACTTTCACATCTAGTTATACTAATAATTATTATAATAAAACTTTAGCAGGTATGGATTACAACCATCATAGCAATTCACATTAAGAAGTTTTAATTTTATTACATTTTAATCTAATTTCAATGTTTTCTTGTAAAATAAATAAATATAATCAAAGTAAAGTAAAAAATAAATAAACTACAAAGTACAAGTTAGCCCTTGACTGCAATGTTACCAGGTGGTGGGTGATGATGTAAGTACTCTGAAGATGGTAGCGGGCAAACCTGTTAAGAATATGGCAGTTATATTAAACCTACCACTACAGCCTATTAACGTCCCACTGCTGGGCACAGGCCTCCACTCTCATAGGAGAGAGGGAATTAGGAGCTTAGACCCACCACGCTGCTACAATGCGGGTTGGCGGGCTTTAACGACTATTATCATGTTAGTGATAATAACCGGGACCGACGGCTTAACGTGCTCTCCGAGGCACGGGGGTGAAACACCGCCAACTTCCAACTCCGGGCTGGCACTGAGAATTTCATAATTGAAAACCCAATACCTAACAATTTTTATGCCCGACCGGGAATCGAACCCAGGACCTCGTGATCCGCAGTCGACTACGCTAACCGCTAGACCAACGAGGCAGTTACGTTAATTACACCTATTACCTTAAATTTAGATAAAGATCAGCAATATTTTTTTGTAGAGTTGGACATGTTTGTTGTTCCATATTTTATGCTGATCATCATAAGGTCTTCTTGGGTTAATGTCCCAAATACAAACCATAAAGATCTTTATTCAAAAGTTAGCTGTAGGTTTGTTGAACATCAATCCATACAAATATTTACTAATATTATAAATGCGAAAGTTTGGGTGGATGGATGTTTGTAACTCAATCACACCAAAACGGCTGAATGGATTGGTTTCAAATTTGGCACAGCGACAGCTATTACGACGTTGTCATCCGCTAAGAAAGGGATTTTTGAAAACTCAACCCCTAAGGGGGAAATTTGTATGAAAATCAAACCTAACTAGTTGATAATCCATACTTAATATTATAAATGCGAAAGTGTGTCTGTCTGTCAGCTACGCTTTTACGGCCCACATATTCCACCGATTTTGATGAAATTTGGTACAAAGATAGGTTATATCCCAGGGAAGGACATAGGCTGCTTTTTATCCCGGAAAATTAAGGAATTCCAGCGGGAATCTTAAAAATTGTGTCCAACACGGATGAAGTCGCGGGACTCATCTAGTAATTAAATATTCATGTTGTTATTCTTTGACTTCAAATTACATATGTACATTGATCTGCAAAACAGCCTACAAAAGATGTTTTGACAAATACTTAAGGGTCAAACTTTTTTTAAGGTATTACAAGAGATGGGTGTGAGTCTCTTGGACCCAGATGATGGGGACAACAATTGTGACACTGCTTCTAATAATAACACAGTAAGTCTCTCTTGACTGGTGTACATGCAAGCAACTATAGTTTAGTGGTTAAGATGCCTGTCCTCTTATTCAGGTGTTTAGGGGTTGATTCCCGGGCAACTCTAACTTTACGGCGTGTGCGTTTTAAGAAGTGTAAGAAGACATTGTGAGGAAACCTTTAGGATTGAGAGTTTATCATAATGATTTCAAACGCGAGTGAAGTCTGCCAAACTGCACTTGGCCAGTTTAGTTGACTATGGCCAAACCCTTCTCATACTTAGAATAGAATAGAATATAATATGTTTATTACATGATTGTAAGTAGGTACGTAGTACTGTGTTATTAAGTAATATGGTGAGCATGTTACAATCAGCCATGTAATGGTGTGCAAAATACTTAAAACTCTTAAGTATTATTAAAGTGACTAAACAAGTTGCAAGCTCAGACATTTTGTTTTTGTAAAACGGAATTACCACTTTAGTTCGTATAATACTTTCCTCATTCAACACCCACACTTCATGCAATCTATCTACTTTCATCTTTAAAGCTTAAGTACCTGCAAGGCAAGAGTGGATAGGCACCTTCTAGGCAAGCGCGCTCCAACCTAGACCTCATCATTGCTTTGTATTAGTCAAGCGCACGCCTGTTATTTGATAAAAAAATATATATTATATAGGTTGCCTGTAACAGATCACTCGCATAAGGCCACCTTTACGACAACCTGTAAATTGTGTCATGAAGTATGTATCATTTCTCTTTGTGTGTAATAGACTGTTTTTACTTACATACTTTACTTTTATTGTTCACAGCATAAGCCAAATCTAAAACGGAAGCGCGACATAGAGAACGTAAACCCCAATGTCAACAGTATTATAATGTCCCCGCGGGGTAAATACAGCCCCAAGTCCCCGCGGGGCAAGTGCAGCCCCAGCCCTGGACCATCGAAGGCTAGGCTCCCTAGGAGTACAGAAAAACGTAAGCCATGATATAAATCTATACTAATATTAAAAAAGCGGAAGTTTGATTCTTGATTAATAATATCCTAATATATATGTTACCGTAAGATTGTAAAAACCGTTAGATTATAATCTAACTCGCGAAATTCTAAACTGTCGAAAAATTGTAAACTGTTCAATGTTCTGAGTGTAAATTTTTTAAATATTCATTTTATTTACGTTTTCTTGTCTCTTTCTTGTAGGTTATGTTAGGGTCCGACATAAACAATCAAGTAGTGCCCGGCCTGCGGCCGGGTTTTATTAGGTTTTATCGGGTTTAAATACCTATCAGATTACAATCTACCGGAAAATAATGCGTTAAATTCTAATCTTTCGACAGTTTAGAATTTCGCGAGTTAGATTATAATCTACCGATTTTTACAATCTTACGGTGACATATATATGTTAACATGGTCTATCATGGTCACTAAAATACTCAAGTATTTGAAAACTACTTGAGTATTAGTGTTCCAAGGTATTTAAGAATCCCTTGAGTATTGTAAGTTTCGTATTGCTTTGTTTTTTAAATTCTAGAATCGAAATAGATTAATTATTGAAATGTCAGTTCACAAATTAATAAAAATAACCTTATGACCACCACTTTGTCCGTGTGGTTTAAGGTTTTTGGTTCCCACGGGAGCTCTTTAATATTCCGGGATAAAAAGTAGCCTATGCCTGTGTTATTCCAGACTATAATCTATCTCTGTGCCAAATTTCATCCAGATCCGTTCAGCCGGTCTGGCGTGATTGAGTAACAAACATCCATCCATCACTTTCGCATTTATAATTTTATAGTATAGTATAGATTAAGATTCTTGTTCCTTGATTATCATGGACTTCCGCA
Organism: Erebia palarica; assembly: GCA_964035005.1. Classification (NCBI taxonomy): domain Eukaryota; kingdom Metazoa; phylum Arthropoda; class Insecta; order Lepidoptera; family Nymphalidae; genus Erebia; species Erebia palarica. The sequence goes on along the minus strand of OZ035993.1, from coordinate 11,558,153 downwards.
AAGTAGCGCCTGCTTTTATCCAATAACAAAAACTTTTCTTTCAAGTGTCCCCAGTGAAACCGTTGCAACCATCAGAGATTCTGGAAACAAGTCTGAGCAATGCTTACTTGCTGGACGAGGAGACCCCTCTGGCTCAGTCGGTGAGCGCAGACTACTACATGGGGTACAGTGCCGGCTCGAGCAGCGGCAAGAAACGGCCAAGCGATGATAGTTTTACACGTGAGTACTCGACTGTATTGCCGTGATAGGCGATAGCCTATCGTATAAATTGTAGTTTAGACAACACAATTTGACATTAGCTAATGTTTTTTTTTTTCGCTTTTGTCCATCTGCGATCAGTCGCACAGATCTGTTTATATTCCTAGGACTATAAACTGAATGGATCTGGATGAAATTTGACACAGATATAAATTATAGTCTGGAATAACACATAGGCTACCTTTTATCCCGGAAATTAAACAGTTCCAGCGGAAACCGAAATACCTCAATCCATGCAGACTTAGTCGCGGGAGTTAGCTAGATATTTAAAATAAAACACTGATATAATCAGAAAAGCTCCTTTATATGGCAATTTTAAGTCTTTCATCCCATGCTCCAGGTCACAGCATAGAAGAAGACCACAGAGCGCAAGCCTCGCAATCAATCAAACAAGATGACGTCACCGCCGAAGGCGCGGACACATTCTCGCTGCTATCGGACGAGGTCATACTGGACGTGATGCGCTGGCTGCCCAAACGCACTCTCGCGCATTGCATGCTCGTGTGCAAACGGTGAGATATTATACAGTGAAGCAGGATGACGTCAACAGCGAAGGCGCGGACACATTCTTGCTGCTATCGGACGAGGTCATATTGGACGTGATGCGTTGGCTGCCCAAACGCAGTCTCGCACATTGCATGCTCGTGTGCAAACGGTGAGATATTATACAGTGAAGCAGGATGACGTCATCAGCGAAGGCGCGGACACATTCTCGCTGCTATCGGACGAGGTCATACTGGACGTGATGCGCTGGCTGCCCAAACGCACTCTCGCGCATTGCATGCTCGTGTGCAAACGGTGAGATATACAGTGAAGCAGGATGACGTCAACAGCGAAGGCGCGGACACATTCTCGCTGCTATCGGACGAGGTCATACTGGACGTGATGCGCTGGCTGCCCAAACGCACTCTCGCGCATTGCATGCTCGTGTGCAAACGGTGAGATATTATACAGTGAAGCAGGATGACGTCAACCGCGAAGGCGCGGACACATTCTCGCTGCTATCGGACGAAGTCATACTGGACGTGATGCGCTCGCTGCCCAAACGTACTCTCGCGCATTGCATGCTCGTGTGCAAACGGTGAGATATTATACAGTGAAGCAGGATGACGTCAACAGCGAAGGCGCGGACACGTTCTCGCTGCTATCGGACGAGGTCATACTGGACGTGATGCGCTGGCTGCCCAAACGCACTCTCGCGCATTGCATGCTCGTGTGCAAACGGTGAGATATTATACAGTGAAGCAGGATGACGTCAACAGCGAAGGCGCGGACACATTCTCGCTGCTATCGGACGAGGTCATACTGGACGTGATGCGCTGGCTGCGCAAACGCATTCTCGCGCATTGCATGCTCGTGTGCAAACGGTGAGATATTGTACAGTGAAGCAGGATGACGTCAACAGCGAAGGCGCGGACACATTCTCGCTGCTATCGGACGAGGTCATACTGGACGTGATGCGCTGGCTGCCCAAACGCACTCTCGCGCATTGCATGCTCGTGTGCAAACGGTGAGATATTGTACAGTGAAGCAGGATGACGTCAACAGCGAAGGCGCGGACACATTCTCGCTGCTATCGGACGAGGTCATACTGGACGTGATGCGCTGGCTGCCCAAACGCACTCTCGCGCATTGCATGCTCGTGTGCAAACGGTGAGATATTATACAGTGAAGCAGGATGACGTCAACAGCGAAGGCGCGGACACATTCTCGCTGCTATCGGACGAGGTCATACTGGACGTGATGCGCTGGCTGCGCAAACGCATTCTCGCGCATTGCATGCTCGTGTGCAAACGGTGAGATATTGTACAGTGAAGCAGGATGACGTCAACAGCGAAGGCGCGGACACATTCTCGCTGCTTGCGGACGGGGCATACGTTTGGTTTTAAAACTTATAAGTGAAAGGTCCTGGGTTCGAAATTTATAATTACAGAATTTTCCCTTGTCTGGCTTGGCTTGGCTGCTTGGAGGCTTCGGCCGTGGCTAGTTACACCCTACCGGCAAAGACGTGCCGCCAAGCGATTTAGTGTTCCGGTACGATGCCGTGTAGAAACCGAATAAGGGTTTAATATAAATGACATGCCCCTAAAAGGTTAGCCCGCTACCATCTTAGACTGCCTCATCACTTACCATCAGGTGAGATCGCAGTCAAGGACTAACTTGTAGTGGATAAAAGAAAGAAAAAAAATTGATTTTGATTTGTATTTTTCTCTATTGCAGCTGGTACAGGATAGCGTGCACGGAAGCGCTATGGCAACGCCTCGACCTGGGCAACAAGACACTGTCCAAAGACTCCGTGGGCAGAATACTGAACAGGAAACCTGTGATCGTCAGATTTGCGAGCTCAGAGGTAACATACTAACATAAATACATATCTCTCGATGTGTAATTTATACAGTAAAATTACATGTAATGTATGTCACCGTAAGATTGTAAAAACTGTTAGATTATAATCTAACTCGCGAGATTGTAAACTGTCGACAGATTGTGAACCGTTCAATGTTCTGAGTGTCAATTTTTGAAATATTAATTGTATTTTCGTTTTCTTGTGTCTTTCATGTAGGTTAGGTTAGGGGTTCATAGGGTTCATCAGGTCTTAGGTTCTATCAGGTTAATATACCTAACAGATTACAATCTACCGAAAAATAATGCGTTAAATTGTAATCTTTCGACAGTTTGTAATTTCGCGAGTTAGATTATAATCTAACAGTTTTTACAATCTTACGGTGACATATACATACAATACGTCTATTATGTCTTATATTATGTGCTTACCTATTAATAATAACGTGTAACACATCGTGACATATATTATTCGATCCTCTCACCAAAGGTTGCCTGGTAGAGATTGCTCAATAAGCAATAAGGCCGCCTTTGCATACCTAGTTTTTAGTTAACTCATATGTTTAATAAAGTATTTATCTATCTATCTAACTAAATTATTTTTGAATTAGATGATGCCCGGGACTTCGTCCGCGTGGATTAAGTTTTTCTATTCCTTCGGGAACTCCTTAATTTTCCGGAATAAAAATTAGCCTATTATATAGCCTTTTCTCTATCAAAATCGGTTGAAAAATTGGGCCGTGAAAGCGTAGCAGACAGACAGACACACTTTCGCATTTATAATATTAGTATTGATTGTGTTATCAGCAGGTAAGATGTTTAAAAGGTAATTAAAATATTTGAGTATACGAATATAGTGCAAAATTTCAGCTGCCTAGGTCCAAAGGTTTGAGCGTTTAGGCGTTGATGTGCTAGTCAACAAGGGTTAGGACTATTTTTAAATTTGAGAACACTAAATGCTCAAGTAGCGTAAAAATATCTGAGAAGTCTAAAATACTGAAGTAATGTGAAACATTTGAGAAAAAGAAAATAGTCAAGTAGTGCATGAAAATTGATAATACTAAAATACTCATGTACCTAATACAAACATATTTGACAAGACTAAAATACCCAAGTAGTGTAAACATATTTGAGAATACTGTATTCAAGTAGTGTAAACTCATTTGAGAATACTGAAATACTCAAGTAGTGTAAACATATTTGAGAATACTAAAATACTCAACTAGTGTCAAAATATTTGAGAGTAATAAATTAGCCAAGTTATCATCATCTAAAACCCATTGCCAGCTCATTACTGAGCACAAGTCTCCTCTCATAATGTGGATTCTGAATCAGGATATGTGGATCTCAGACTTCACACATCTTCGAGAACATTATGAAATACATTAGTTATAAGCTATACTTTAAATACATCCTCATAGAACTACCCCAGAGAGATTAACGATTTACCGAAAGACGCGAGCGAAGATAGTAAATAATTACCGATATAACTAAAATTACTTTAGTTACCGAAAATATGAATCACTTTTTATTGACAGAAAGTCCGGTTCGAGAGGAACTCATTAATGGCAGAAATATCTCAAAAAAATCCAAAAATTTTATTTTATTCCAGATAGGCGAATGGCATCCGACTTCAACGCCAACACAATCGCGCATACAATACCTAGACCTGAGCATGTGCTCAATAGACCATCATACACTAGAGCAATTGCTCGCAAGATGCTCAGGGCTGAGGAAACTGAGCCTCGAGAGCGTTCATCTGAGCGAAACCACTCAGGCACTTATTGGTGAGTGGATTTTTCTGTATAAATGGTGGCAATTTTACAATTAATTTTGGAGCTATCAAATTTCTATCAAAGGTAACATTGTGGCCGATTCTGATTATATAAAATTCATACTAATATTATAAATGCGAAAGTGTGTCTGTCTGTCTGACTGCTACGCTTTCACGGCCCATCTCTTCAACCGAATTTAATGAAATTTGGTATAGGGATAGTTTGTATCCTGGGGAAGGGACATAGGACAAAAATCCTTAATCCACGCAGACGAAGTTGCGGGCATCATTTAGTGATTATGCCCGCGATTATTAGTGCTGGAATGGTGCACACATTCTCGTTAGGAGGCCCCAAAGAGCCCTATAGATGTGCCGAGGCTTTAGATATAAGAGTAGGTTAGGTTAGGTATTCTTTTATTTTTATTTTTTACTAACATAGGTTATTTGATTTGTTACTAACAAATAATGGGCTGTCGGTTTGTAGAACTTGCCTGAAATAAAAAGTTTAAAAAATAATTATTAGCAATTATTAGATCGTCACATTATTTGCTATTAATTATTGTGAAGGCGTAAGAATAGGACAGCAATAAATTTTACGCCTTCATATATTTATTGAATATATTATGAGGGCGTAAAATTGCCTGCGGGCAGACCTTCACTATTGTCATCAGTGGAGAGCTCTACACCCAGCTAATACTGAATCAGCCATCCTGGCGATAGTTACCAAAAGTGCAGCTATCTCTTAGTATATTTGTTTTAGGTAAATGCAGTAACTTGGAGACCTTAAACCTAACAATGGCGCAAGGGGTTACAGCTGAAGGTTTAGCCGCCATATTGGAAGGTTGCACTGCGTAAGTAAATAGCATCCATACTAATATTATAAATGCGGTGTCTGTCTGTCTATCTGTTACGCTTTAACAGCCTAACTTTTCAACCGATTTTGATGCAAGTTAATGAAGATTTACAAAGCAATGCGGCACTATTATTACATATTTTCACACTATGCGCTAGTGTGAAAATAGGCAATATTAATAATAATGTCCTCCCGACCGAATTTCGGCCACAGCAGCCAATCTCAGATTAGCCATCTGCGCGGGAGATATTATAGTGCACAAGTGTGTGCCTATTCACAGGTGCACTCTCTGTTCCTTTACACTCATAGCCCGATTGGACGGAAAATCCGACACGATCGGAGAGAGATCAGGCGCAGGACCGACGGCTTAACGTGCTCTCCAAGGCACGGGGGTGAAACACCTCCAACTTTCTAACTCTGGGGCAGTGCTGAGAACTTCATGTCAGAAAAACCCAATACATGCAAATAATACTAAAAAATAAGCAATAATAGTTCTGTAGTGTGTAATGTATGTAACAGCTGTGGATTTAAATGGCTGCCATACAAATCCTCAGCTGTTACGATGCAATCTTTACCTAGGTACTTTATAGTTTAAAGTTTAAATAATTTTTAGGGTTCCGTACCTCAAGAGGAAAAAGGGACCCTTATATTATGATCACTTTGTTGTCTGTCTGTCAAGTGTCACACACTCAATCAGTTCTCGGGAACGCGCGAACGGGAATTTAATACCAAATAGTTATAGTATGCGCGCGAGTTGAATGCAGAGTAAATATATGGTGACACATACACTTTAGTCGGTTTTTACACGGCATCGTACCGGAACGCTAAATTTTAGCGGCACGTCTTTGACGGTAGGGTGGTAACTGACCACGGCCGCAACCTTCCACCAGGCCATACCAAGGAAAATTCAGAAATTATGAATTCCTAAATTGACCCTGCCGGGGATCGAACCCGGGACCTCCGCAAGTTAAGACAACAGCGCTCAACACTGCGCCACAGAGGTCGTCAAATATAGTTATAATAACAGTATGTGTTTGTGTGTCCAGGCTGCAATCTCTGAACATCTCGTGGTGCAACCTGAGCGAAGCCGCGTTACAGACACTAGTGGAGACGCTGCCTCAGAAGCTGCAGCGACTCAACCTGAGCGGAGCGAGGACACTAACGGATGACAGTGAGTTATAATATCCCACTTGCTATTGATGTTATTATGGACTAGCTGCTGCCCGCGACAACGTCTGCGTGGATTGAGGTTTTTGTTTCCCGCGGGAGCTCTTTAATTTTCCGGGATAAAAAGTAGCCTATGTGTTATTCCAGACTATAATCTATCTCTGTGCCATATTTCATCCAGATCCGTTCAGCCGTTCTGGCGTAATTGAGTAACAAACATCCATCCATCCAAAATTTCGCATTTATAATATTAGTAAAGATCAAAGTTGTATTATTTCTGTTCCAGTGGTGGCAGCGTTAGTGGCCCGCTGCCCACGGCTTCTAGAACTGGATCTGTCTGACTGCTCACGACTAGCAGTCGCGTCATTAACTGCTCTACTGTCGCTCAGTCGGCTGGAGCACCTCGCCTTAAGCCGCTGCTACCTGCTGCCGCCGCACGCCTTAACGTGAGTACATCTCCTAGCTAGTTATAGTGCCCTGGTACTAGTAGTTTCTAATAACTAAATTTTTAATACTTATTAATAGGGGTGATGACAACTCAACCAAATCAGCAACTTTTTTTTTTTTTTTAATTTATTTAGTACCAAAATGTTATAAAATAAGAAGAAAAACATACGTAGTGGACAAGGAAGCATTTATCTCTATAAGAGATCTCTACCAGTGACCCTTGGCAGTGAGAAAGGCTGTGGAGGAAGAATAGGTACAACAAGATATGAGATAGAATGAAACAAGATATTATATCATAAACTTACATAAACACACAAAAAATACATGCTAAATAATACATACAAATATATACTTAAATAAATACATACCAACATACATAGGATATATTATATAGTACATCATGATATAACAGATACATAATATTATTTATACTTATGATAGAGAAGAAATTATTTTATCAAACTTAAAAACGCACTTCTAGTATGGAAATTTTGTATGATATTCGCAATTGTGTCATCAAATTTCAACGCACTTTTTTTCTTTAATCTATATTTTAAAATAGACAAACTTAAAACTAACCGAAGATGGAATTTTAGGTCTTTTGGAAGACCCTCTATTTAATAATGAGTTAGAAAAGAATTTATTTTTGATCTAGGCATCATCCCTATTAATATTATTAATTTCAAGTAATTGGTGTACTGGTAGACTAATTAATACATACACGATTTTGAGTCAACCTCTTCTTAAATGTTATAAAGCCCTGGTACTGAGAACTTTAGAATAATACTTTAGGTCTTCTCATTCCGAACGAGTGGTTAATTCACTTGACGATTTGAAAAGCACTTTTAATAAGTTTATTTGAATAAAAACATATGAGTTTGAGTTTGAATCTCTTTGCTAGTTAATGCCCTAGTAATTTCTAAATATAGTGTCCGTTGTTAGATCAAACATGTGAATTTTGACTCAGCCTCACCTAGGTCATAAATAGTCGGTATCACATCACAAAAGTAAGGTATTTATAAAAATAGTATTAACTAATGTGGTCGCGTCGCTTACTGCTCTGCTACTCAGTCGGCTGGAGCACCTCGCCTTAATGGGCCTATTACGCTACACTTTGTCAAGGGACCCTTCCATCTGAATCAGTGTAGTGTAATAAGATTTAGGGAGAAAGGGTTTATAGGCCTATTACACTGCACTTTCCACAGGGCGCTTATTACACAGCCATAAGGATCAAATTAGGGACCCTTTCTCTCTAAATCTTATTACACTACAGTGACTCAAGTATTAGGGTCCCTGTGAAAAGTGCAGTGTAGTAGGCCTATTATTGCTGTTTAATAAGCGACGTCAAAACTAGCGGCCACACCCACCATTTCCACAGGGCCTTTTGAAAAGTGCAGTGTAATAGGCCTATAAGCTGCTGCTACCTGCTGCTGCCGCACGCCTTAACGTGAGTCGACCTCCTAGCTAGTTATAGTGCCCTGGTACTTAAAACAGCTATAGAACAGTGTTTTGGGTCGAATCTCGGCTATGTTCTCCGGACCGAATTTCGGCCACGGCGGCCTATCTTCAGAGAAATTAGCCATCTGCGCAGGAGATATCATACTGCACGAGTGTGTGCACAAACACAGGCGCACTCTCTGTTCTTTTACTCTCATAGTCCGATGGGACGGAAAATCCGACACGACCGGAAAGAGATCAGGCGCAGGACTGACAACTTTACGTGCTCTCCGAGGCACGCAGATGAAACACCGCCAACTTCCTAACTCCGGGCTAGTGCTAAGCATTTATTGTCAGAAAAACCCAATACTTGATGTGGCCTGATCTGGGACTCGAACCCGGGACCTCGTCGGACGCAGTAACAGCCTCGTTGGTCTAGTGGTTAGCAAAATATACGAGCGCATTGAAAATTATACTAAGTGTTATTTTTATTGAAAACTCATGTTTTGACTCTACCACCAGTTCGGAAAGAAGTTCTGCTGGGATGAGTTGGCAAGAAACTCAGCTCTGTAGAATAAATAACCATTGTGTGTGTGTTTGTTTGTTGCAGCAAACTGAGCAGTATGTCTGCACTACAGTACCTGGAAGTTTGGGGCATGTTACCCACCGCGTCGACAAACGCATTGCGCGCCGCGTTACCCGCGATACAGATCAACCAGTTCAAGTTTAGGTAACAGACTTATCTCTTAGTCGTAACTGCATTAGACTCATAAATAACACTTAACTAGCTTTATGCTCACGTTAAGTTCGATTTTCATACAAATTTCAAACTCTAATTTTACCCTAAAGGGGTAAAATTTGGGGTTGGGGGTTTGAATTTTCAGAAATCCTTTCTTAGCGGATCCCTACGCCATAAAAGCGGAACCCGGCTTGAGCTTAGCTCTAAGAGCCGCGTTACCCGCGAAACAAATCAACCGGTCCAATTTTAGCCAGTCAAATTATGTATACAGTATTAATGTTTTTTAATTTTACCATTGAAAATGGTTATCAGATTCAAATCGCCTGAGACGTATTTTTGACCGTAGCTCCGAGGATTTTGGGGGGGTCGAGATGGGAATAATACCAAGGGTTGAGAAATTTTTCGAGACATGCGAGCGTTTGAATTTTGTAAATCGGCTAGTAACTTTTTTCGAATTTTGAAAAATGAAATTAAAGTCGGGTTTTTGGGGGGTGGTTGTTTACTAAATTGTAAATATTTCGGAAAAAAAAACAGACTTAAGAAAAAATTTAAAACTAATGAAAAAAGGTTCCTAGGGTTATTAGTTTAACTACAAAATGGCGAAAAAAAATCGGTTTATAATTGTGATGTGGTCTCTTTAGATTTGGAATTGTAGAAAAACGGGTATTTCCGTATATAAAAAGCGATGTAGCTTCTATGACCGAACGTCATGAAAAAATAGTCGTGTTAAAAGATGTGGATGCAGGCGAGAAGTGCCTGTTGCAAGTTGGAATTTTAAAAACGGTTAATAAATTTTGAAGAGATTTTTATTTAAGTAAATTAAAATTACGTAAATTTTTGTATTCATTTTCAATGCTCAGAGTCTTATGCGGACTGCGAAATCTGTGATTTTTCATAGCAAAAGTAATAAACAGTGGTTTTTAACTTAATCTATTAATATTATTATACTTCAATTATTTAGCAATACACACAAACACCGCTGTAGAGACAAGTAACATAGGTAGGAATTAGGATACACCTGTGGGATACACGGCCGTGCCGCCATCTTGACGATATATATTAGAGTTCCTAGACTAGTGTTGCCACTCTAGCGTCCACAACCATAGATACAATAAGTCCATGAATGTAATGTTATAATGTTAATTTGCAGCCTAACAGTAACTATGCAAGTAACCTTCTTTCAGAGCAAAACTTGCAGCAAAATGTACTCTGGACACCTTGTCAGAGAATAATTTGAGTGCAAATAATAAAAGTGTGTGTGTGTGCAATTCGAGACAAATATATCTTGTATTTTATCTCATTCTCTCGCAGGCTAAATCCAATTAGGAATATGTCTCTTTTTCGTTTCATCGAATTTTCAAATTACGATTCTAAAGTTTCACTTCTAAACAATAACTATGTTCTTCCCAGCCCCGGATCTAGGGGGGGGGCAAGCCGGGGCCCATGCCCCGGGCGGCACGGCACCCATACCCCGGGCGGCACCCATACCCCGAGCGGCAAATTCAAACTTGGCAGCTCAACACACACACACACAAATTATCATTAACTTTGACCACTGAGACGTCCAGTACTTTAAGAACAATAAGTTATATAAAATAAATCATTTTTCGCTTTCGCGGGGCTATAAAGAGGAAATATTTGTTTGTTTGTTTGTAATGGATAAACTCAAAAACTACTCGACCGATTATAAAAATTCTTTCACTTATAAATAGCTACTTTATCAGCGAGTAACATAGGCTATCTTCTATTTACAAAAAAATAGATATCCTTACGAATATTGCAATAAGGTGAATGAAGTCGGAAAAAATCCTCTCATCTGAGAGCTTTCGTTGTGTGCGCTACGTAAATAGTAAAAGTTACACGAAAACAATGTAATGTGGAATTGTTCCCCTCAAAAAGTTCTAATAAAATCCCCGATAGCATCTTTTAAACTATCTTTTAAGGTTGCCTCACAATAACCATTTTTATAATTTTATAATTTACAACAAAGCTTTACTTTCGAAGGTATTTTTACTGTCATTGTATTAATCCTTATCAAAATAAAATGGTTGGTCATCTCAAGTATTTAATATAAACCAAATTCATTCTTTACACAATTTCATTCCGATGAATATCTTAGAAGATATCATAGAAATAAAATAACGCGCAACAGAAATAGGGGCGGCCGTTAGGGCGGAGATACCACAGTGCTAATGTAACTGATGTGCTGACTGCTGCCCAATGTCGCCTGGCCATTATTGGGTATGAACTATTATGATGATTAGTGCTACACGTGCGAAGCCGGGGCGGAGCGCTAGATAAAATACAGATAAAGAAAAATATTTTTTCAACTTAAAACTACAAAATATATTAAAATCTAAATAAATTCAAAAGAATTTTAATACCGCAAATTTTTTTGAATAAAAAAATGAGATGGTAATTAAAATATCTATTGAGAAGTTATCAAATCAAATTGGTATGTATGTAGACAAACTGAAGCAAAGTAGAAGTTTCTATCACTAATAGAAACAGAAAAAAATTAAGAAAAGTGCTGACGCGAGCATTTCGGCCGCGCGCTGATAAACAAAAGGCAGCTGTAACTCGGCAAAAAATCAATATTTGATATACCTACAAGGACAAAAATTGGCCAGATAGAAAAAAATTTAAATAAAAAAATAGCAAATATAAAAAAAATTTAAACATGAGAATCAAAGGTAAAATATAGGCGGGCGGGGGCGGCATTTTTCAGTTTTTGCCCCGCCTCGAAAAAATTGCAGATCCGGGGCTGGTTCTTCCATGCAAGAGTATTGCGCGACTCGCTTGTTGTATTTATCTAATCAGTTATTTGGTTGTTTCAGCGCGATCGCACGACCAACGGTGGGTACGCGACGAACGTCCATATGGGGCCTGAGAACTAGAGACTGAATACTATATTATACTTTAGTGTACATATTTATTTTTAGCATTAGTAGAACAAATAAATAAAATCAATTGTTTATATAAAGCACTGAGTTTTCTTCTTTAACATCCTTGTCACGTGGCTTGACGTTACTACTACAGCTCATTAACGTCCCACTGCTGGGCACAGACCTCCACACTCATAGGAGAGAGGGAATTAGAGCTTAAACCCACCACGCTGCTCCAATGCCGATTGGCGGGCTTTGAAGACTATTATTCATGTTAGTGATATTAACTGGGATCGACGGCTTACCGTGCTCTCCGAGGCACGGCGTCATGTCTAGTCAGAAAATCCAATACTTAATTATGGCCCGATCCGGGACTCGAACCCTGACCTTGTCGGCTAGACGTTAAGCATAACCCAAACCACCATTTATCGTCCGCCATATTGAATTTAGTGTGACGTCATTCGATTTTTCGTATTCTCAGCAAGTTATGAATTATGTTATATGCAAGCGTTCATTGTCGGATTAAAATAAAACAAAATTACTATCCTTGTTATTGATATGCATGAAACATGGTCAGAATATAAATTGATACAATATTATTTTCGTAAATATGATCAAATGGCGTTAGAAAAAGTTCAAAAAATCATTACTGTACATTTTTTATAAACTCTATGGATACAGGCATTAATTAGAACAATGTGTTTTTACCAAAATAATTATGCCGATCCGATGTTATCGGAAAGATTAATATTGCAAATATTATACATGATTATAGCAAGAATTAAGTACCTAACTATATTAATTGAAAAATTTATTCACAATTTTGTGTCTTTACTTTTAGTCATTTCAAATCATAGCATATCTTTAAAAAAATTATAGCTCTGCATACTAGGACGAAATAAATCATCCAATGACAAAATGCTTATGGGTGACTCAAATAAACTAAATACTAAGCCTATGGAATAATATATGGCCTCACTTTGATTTGTGGTTTTAGACAATCATTTTACATAAAATAATAATTTGTACGAAAAATCACAATATTTTACAATTCTCTAACAACTGAATTATTTAAATAAACTAAACGGAAACATATTCATATTCAGCTATAAAAGTTCTGATTTGTTTCGCCATTACTTTAATTTTTAGTCCATCATCATTTTTCTTATTGATACCATCATCGGCCAAACTTTCATCACCTTTTTTGAGGTTTTTATCATTTACTTGAATGTCATCATCATTTGTAGCTATCGAATCATCATTATATGCATTTTTAAAATTATCAACAAAGTCATTTTCAGTCTTCCAATACCATTTTTCGGTGTCTTTCAACCACCGATTCGCTGCCAAAGTAGTTTCTTTAATTGATTTAATTTTCAAATTATTAAACATATCTGTTAAATCCAATTCCACAGTTGATGCATCAGACTTCTCCATAATATTTTCGAATCTAATCAATAACTTATTACTATCCCACGGTTCTAAAGTTAACAAATGAACACCTTTAGGCAATGGTTTAATACCTTTATAACAATTATTTAAATTCACCCAACTTTCATAAGTAACATGTTCAGAATTCGAAACAAATACGATAGGTTTCAAATGATGTTGTATAACATGTTTCCTTTCGTTCAGTATTTCATCTGGGTTATTAGAATTTATGTTAAGTATTCTATGGGAACCTCTGACTATTAACCCTAAACCGTTAACTGTTTCGTTTAAAGCTTCACCGACGCCGAAAGCGTCATCATGTAGTAATCTCCTATGTACCATAACTTCTAAATCACCAGTATTTAACGAAGTCCCTCCTACAGATCTATCAGTTAAAACAGCAATTTTATCTTTACCGTCTTCAATACTAATTTCGTTTGTAACTGGATAGTAATTCCCAGCTATTGGTTCTTGTAATGTCAAATTATAATCGTACCTTTTATTTAATACACGTTTCAACATCTGTCTACCGTTAGAATCTGTGTAAAATATTCCATTATTATTGACATTAGTTTCGTATCTAACTATATATTCTTTACCTTCATTATCTTTAATATCTATAGGTCCTACAACGAAATCGTGTTCTATAAAGTTGAGACCTGTATATATACGTAATATACTAAATGCATTTTGATCTGATATAGCCCTAACTTCAGAGACTACATTTCCTTTAACTGTGCCATTATTTTTGTACGCAATTTCGTATGGTTTTACAGTTTTTGGCCTGAAAATATAAGCTCCTGATGATCTTTGGGATGTATTTGTGTTGTCGCCATAGCAACCGGTCCAGTAGTATAATTGTACTCTCAAGTTAGCGGTACGGTCTGGTAAAATGATATGTGATATTTGACCGGTTTCGTTGTCAATTCGTAGCTTCATGAACTGAGAAAGAAAAAAGTATTATTGGTATTAAAATTCATTTGAAAAAATCGTAAAAAATATTTCATCTGGTGGTAGGTGAAATGAAATGAGATGGAGTCAAAGGGTATGGCAGTTTTTCATAAAATCGATACCAACAAATTCGTTGATACGGTACGTACGATAAATAGCAAGCAGATCGAAGACAACTTTACTAATTACTAATTGATTCATTAGTGTAGGTTGCCTGGCAGAGATCACTTTAGTGATAAGGTCACCTTTTGTCTGTACGTTTATTATATGTCCTTTGTAACTGTTCTTTTGTATGCAATAAAGTTGTTTAATAATAATAATAATAACTTTTAAAAATTAATGGCTCAATTGAGCCCACCGGGAATCGAACCCGATCTTCATGAAAAATTATATGATGTAAATCGAAATATTTTTAAAGTTGGAAAGGCCTGTACATGCCTTGTATAAACTTTAAAAATAAACACGATTGAGAATTGAATGAAAGCCTTAGGTCCGCCACAATGGATAGGTGCAATCTTCGCACACCTCCGAGAACATTTTGTGGAGCTCTCAGGCATTTAGATTCTTAAGATGTCGTAATATACAGAATTTTGTGCATGTAGGGTAAACGAAAAGCCGGCAACGACAACATCGTTCTCTAGTCACGTGCAGGATTCTAATTCCAGTATAGAAGCTCGCAGTCTTAACTACAGCGGTATCGAATTTATTAATATTACCTCATTTTCCAAATAAAACTCATCTAATCGTTCTACAATCTTCGGTTCATCTGACAGCATCCTCATTTCCCCCTCATTCAAAGTCGGATAAGTCCACTTTTTATCGAGACGCCTCCCATCCCCTCCACTTCTCCCAAAATACATATCTTTTATAATTTTTTCCAACTCCCCAACTCCATAATCTGGCAACTCCTTATCTTTTAGCAAATCAATATCAATTCCCTTCACAATATTGACTTTATCATCAATATTATTACGGTAATTCACCAAAATCGGAATATTGCTCGAATATTTTTCCGGTAATCCAGTATCATCTCTAATAGGGAAATAACTGTCTTTTATATCAACATCGTCAATGTTCTGTATATCAATATAAGATTTGTCGCGAATATTTTTCCAGTATTCATTAATATTTGTGTAGTAATCATTTTTTCTTTCAGTATTATGTGTATCTCTTTTGGATTTTTGATTTAGTTTCTTTATGAAGAAGCATTTAACGCCCATGGCATGTAGTTTTGCTATAAACACTAGCTCGTGGGTTGCCTCTGATTTTCGATTCGGTATATTTCTTATTGGTTCAGGTATGTCTACCAATTGAGTATCTATTTTATCTCCTGAAAAGAAAATTCGATTTATTTGTTTGAATCTTTTTTTATTCTATTACAAGTTGACTTGACCGTTGACTGCCATCTCACCTGATTGCAAGTGATGATACAGTCCAAGATTGTAGCGGACTTACTTGTTAGAGGTACCGGAGTTATATTAAAACCCATACCCCTGATTGGTTTCTACCTGGTATCGTACCGGAACTCTAAATCCAGTCTATGTGTTATTCCAGACTACAATCTATCTCTGTGCCAAATTTCATCCAGATCCGTTCAGCCATTCTAGCGTGATTGAGTAACAGACATCCAAACTTTCGCATTTATCATATTAATAAGTATACATTTACCGTTAGGTGCATAAACTTCATATGCGCCATCTTTGACGGGAATCCTAATGGGTTCCAAGGTGTCCCACGCCAAAGGATTATAGATTGTTACCTGGAATATAATAACAATGTTTTAAAATTGGGTACTAGCTGATGCCCGCGACTTTGTCCGAGTGGTTTAAGTTTTGACGTGATAACGTGTTATAAATCGATGAACACCGGCTGCACGCACACAAGTGTCACGTTACGCCTGAGCCTGAGCGTGCAAGTGAAAGCGCGGACCAAGCGATAGAGAGGCACGATCGCGTGACGTCAGAGCTAGCAGTTCGAATAGTTCTGCTATACTGGAAAGCCGCCACGCGAGCTTCTTCGAGAACTTCTAGTTATCACGTAAAACTATCATCCGTAAACCGACTTTACAGACAACCGTAAATTTTTTTTTGTTATTCCCGCCGGAACTCCTTAATTTTCCGGGATAAAAGTAGCCTATGTCACTCTCCAGGTCTTCAACTATACCTATGTCAAAAATCACGTCAATCCGATGCTCCGTTGCGGCGTGATTGAAGGACAAACAAATACACTTTCGCATTTATAATATTAGAATGATTTGACAACTGGTCAAAACGCGTAGTAAAAACACTTAGTATGGGATTTTGGATTAAATATTGAATTTTGACGGCATCAAAGTTCGACGCACTTTTTACTTTAATCGATACTTTTAAATGGTTATTCAACATAAAACTATCAGGGACGTGGATATTACAACTATTGGGAGATCCTCTATTTGATAATCACTAAAAATTTATTTATTTGAATAGTAATTATTATAAAAAATAGGTGCATAATCTAAAGCAACGTTGACCCAAGTCGATAACTGGATGAGTGACCTAATGTGGACGTTCAGATGCCTTTTCGTTTCCGTCGGTCCCGGTTATTATCACTAACATGATAATAGTCGTTAAAGCCCGCCAACCCGCATTGGAGCAACTTGGTGGGTCTAAGCTCTAATTCCCTCTCTCCTATGAGAATAGGCCTGTGCCCAGCAGTGGGACGTTAATGGGTGTATGTGCGGTGGATGTTCTCACCACAAACTGTCTGCTCGTCTCGGCGACGGGGCAGCTGGACTCGTTCAGTTTGCAGCGTTCGTAAGCGAATAGAACTAATTTTGAGCTATCGCCCTGAGCGAACTTACTGCGAACAAGTAACATGTGTATTAAAATTTAAAAAATTGGCAGTCATAAGGAGTGAAGATAGAAGTGAAAACGAATATTTAAAATTATATATATATTTTTTTCTAAAAATTTATATTTTTTATATTATTTATTATTATTTATATTTTATATATATTTTTTTCTAAAAATTTATATTTTATATTTTTATTATAAATAATAATAATAAAAATATTTCAAATATAAAGATTAAAACTCAGTCATTAAAGTTTAATTACGAATGTACTTATATTTATATTTAAGACCTTTTGTTCGTAACAACGCGAGGTCTCGCCCACGGTTACACAGCATTTATTAATATAAATCTTAAAAGTAAGTCATTAAAGTTTAATTACGAATGTACTTATATTTATATTTAAGACCTTTTGTTCGTAACAACGCGAGGTCTCGCCCACGGTTACACAGCATTTATTAATATAAATCTTAAAAGTAAGTCATTAAAGTTTAATTACGAATGTACTTTATTATAATACTTAAGACATTTTGTCTTGAGAAGAACGGTGCCGGTTTCTATTCTACATTTGACCCCCTACCGAAAAGTGCTCAACGCGCCTAAAGAAGTTTTCACTTCAATAAATAAAACATTTATCTGTTGGCACGTGTAGTTTCTTTATTATTGGACCAAGTGTTAGCGCAAGTCTCCAATGTCAAATATAATGGAGGCCAGAGTGGAACGGGCTAGTCTAAATATGTAAAACAAAGTTCGGTTTGTTCGAACACCTATAACTCTAGAAAGGTTGAACGGATCTGGATGAAATTTGGCACAGGGGTAGATTATAGTCTGGAATAACACATAGACTACTTTTTATCCCGGAAGTTTAAAGAGTTCCCGCGGGAACCGAAAAACCTCAATCCACGCGGACGAAGTCGCGGGCATCAGCTAGTATACTAAATAAATAAATGGTAGCTTTTTTGTCTGTGACTTTTTTCGAAATGCGATCTATGTTCTACGTACTTGAACAGTCAAATTTGATGAACTTGCAATTTTGTGATGCAACAGTGTAACATCCATTTGTAATGCTGTAAAGAGTGAATGAGGATCTGTGGTAATTTTTGCTGTTTTGAAGATGTTATTTCAATGAAACCTTTTATCGGCTTCGGCCGTGGTTAGTAGACGCAAACCTAACACCTACAGGCAAAGACGCGAAAACCGCCAAGCGATTAAAGTCAGGTACTTATTTACGAAATGTAACATGTAATATAACCCAAAAGGTTAACCCGCTAACATCGATAACAGAATTAGACATCATCACTTACAATAAGGTGGGATTGCAGTCAAGGGCTGATTTGTAGTGGAATAAAAAAGTGTGTGTGTGCAATTCACACACGGCAGAAGTGAAACTTCAGAAAAGTTCATTTTTCTGAACTTTTAAAACTATAACTTGTATTTCTATCTCATTCTCTGGCGGACTAAATCCCATTATGAATACGTTTGTCTCTTTTTAGTGTCGCTTTCTCGTTTCATCGAATTTTCAAAATCAAGATTCCTATTTGAATTCAAAGAAGTTTCACTTCAAAAAACAATACTCACTTGAACGCCTGCCTGGCAATAAGGCTGGCGTCTTCGATGGCCGCGTTAAGCATCCTCTCATAGTCATGGGTCACGTGTTGTTTCTCTGTACCAGTTATTGCGTCGTGATGTTGCATTACACCTAAAATAAAATAAAAAAACTTTAAAAAATGTCGAGTGTAACAAGTAAGTTACAGTTATGGGATCGTGATGTTGCAGTACACTTTAAATTAAACTAGCGGTCCGCCCCGGCTTCGCACGGTAGCACTAATCATCATAATAGTCTATACCTATACTACCTTATAATAATAATTTATTGTGGGGAAATAATTTATTAGAGCACAAAAAAGGTGTATGAGGGCGCTATGTGATGCTGAGTATTTGGACAGCTGTAAGCCACTTTTTAAGAAAAAGAAGATAATATTGCCTTTGCCAGCCCTGTTAATTTATGAGATGTGTCTGTTTATAAGAAAACATATTCAGCTATTTCCTCAAAAAAATGTAAACCGCAACAGAAGACAACAATTAAAGTTTGAAATACCAAGGCAAAGATTGAGTGTCTACCAGCGAAATTGCATGGTAAACAAAATATATAATTACTTGCCGGATCGCGTTAAGGTATTACTATTCATAAATATAAAAAAAAATTAATAAATAAATTATTAAATGAAAACGTCTATGACATTATATACTATTTTAAAACGAAATTTGATTGACATGCATCTTAGAGCTTGACTATATCTTTGATTATGTATATACATAATACTACTACTACTACCTATATTACCATTATATTGCCATGGACTTAATGCTTATTGCTTACTACTTATTGTTATTATTTTATTTTTGCATTTATTATTTTCTATGAGCTTGACATATTAATTTTGGACATTTTATAATACTATTCATTGTTTGACATGGAGATTTAATTATTAATAACATTTGATATACTGAATTGATTAATTAGTGCTATCGTTATTATAAATTCTTATGTGTCTTAGCGTAATATATAGCAAAAATATTTCATAGTAAATTAATAATATATGTAATAAATATTAAGGTATCTAGATGTAACAAAATTATGTGTCCAGTAGTATTCTAGTGACTAAGCATAAATTATAATAATATTTGCACGCCTATAATATGGCAAAACATGTTTGGCATCTTTAAGTATAATTTATTGTACCCTTCTATCTGTAATTTAACCCATGTTTCAAGCAAACAAATGAATTTATTATTATTATTACCCAATAATAGCTATTCGGCACTGGGCAGCACATTAGGTTTTACATAAGCACTAAGATATAGATAGCGTGCCCCGCCGCCCCTATTTATATTGCGCGTTATTTTATTTCTATGATATCTTATAAAATATTCATCTGAGTTAAATGGTGTTAAGGGCGATTTTGGTCTATATTAAATACTTGAGACGACCAACAATTTTATTTTTATAATGATTAATACAATGTTGTAAAAACATCTTCGAAAGTAAAGCTTTGTTTTAGACCAAATAATAAAATCATAAAAATAGTTATTGTGAGACAATCTTAAAAGATCAAGTATGCTATCGCGAACTTTTTTTTAGAACTTTTTGAGAGAAACAATTCCACCATACATTGTTTTCGTGTAACTTTTACTATTTACGCAGTGTACGCCACGGAAGCTCTCAGATCTGACGATTTTTTCCGACTTCATTCATATTATTGCAATTTTCGTAAGGATCTCTTTTTTGAAAATACTCCTATGTTACTCGCTGATAAAGTAGCTTTCTATATGTGAAAGAATTTTTAAAATCGGTTAAGCAGCGGTTGAGTTTATCCATTACAAACAAACAAACAAATCTTTCCTCTTAAGATATAATAATATAGTTTAGAAAAGGTAAATCGTACTAGTGACAGGTAAGTTACAATAATCTCACCGTTAATGCATCGAGGTGTTGGTTCGATTAAAAAAACCTTTTTTGAAATAAAAAAAATCGGTCAAATTCCGTACCATCATGATTTAACACAATTTTGTTTTTAAATACCAGGTTATTGTATGGGAACTCCTTAATATAATGTAATTTTTATTATTAACTGTTATAGCGGCAATATAAATTTACACACTCTGTTATTCAAATAAAGAAATTAATTTTGTAAAAGATAATATAAAAAATTTTGTCTTACCCATTGCGCTCTTGAGTTCATTCAACACAAATTTGTTGTGTTCCTCCAAACCACCCAGAACTTGAAGATGTTTCACCATCTGAAATACAATACTTAAATTTTAATCTATCATCACACACAAATAAACAACAATATACAAAATCATGACAAAATAAAGTATAGCAATATAAGCTGGAAAGGTAGTGTAACCTTTATCGGGTTATGACTACGAATAATTTCTTGAAATACGAGACAACTTATAATCTATTTTAATAAGTTCGTATGTTCGTAAGTTAAAAAACTAAAAAAAACACACTTTTGTACTGTAACTCTGTAATGTAAACTCGTCAAAAAATTGAGGCCAACTCCAGAGGTTTTCTAGTAGCCATTAAATAGTTCCACTATTCACCATGTGGTTCCATCGTCAGATCAGCTCAATAGAACCAAATTTTTGTGTTCATATGCCAAGTTGTTTAAATTCAACTTCAAAGATTTGTTTACAAGCATGTTAATATCATAATTGCGAAAGTGTGAAAAGCATTAAAACTTACCTGTAAATAATCATTCCCCTGCCGCTCAAAGTATTTAGTGGTAGGCCTTGAGGTAAAGTAACCTGTCCAGTAGGCGGTGGGATCGCTCGCGTAGGGGAAGAAATCGTCCTGTTTCGTCGGCAGTGTTGGGCTAAAATACAAATACAGCACACAAGTAACTAAATTTAAATGATTTATTTGATGATGGTGATGATTTATTTATTTGTTTATATTCCTGTGGTCTTCGGCCGTGGCTAGATACGACCTACAAATAACGTCCACTAGCCAAGGCTGAAGACTCATATCGGACCAGGCCAAAGAAAATTCACAAATTTTTAATTCCCATAAATATACCTACTTTAGTGTGTGCAATAAAGAGTTTTGTCTATCTATCTACTTATAAGCTATAGAAAATGGTAATGAAATACACTTACTTGGCGTCTCTGACGGCTTTCAAATAACAATCGGGCGTTGAATAGAACAGTTTTATGTTTAGACCGTCTTTAGCTGCTTTCATGTTTGTGTATCTGCAAAATATAATTTCATAAATGAAACTTACCTGTCATCTATTATATGTTACCTGTAGGGCGATTGGCTAAAAATTACAACTACAGTGTAACGATCGCAATCATGTTTGGTCATTCTTCCACTATTGGCCAAAATCCATTGACGCAGCAAAAATATTAGGTCCTTACATATGAAATTGGCGTTTTGTAAGGGAGGAACTTAAAGTCGTTTTTTTTTTTAAATATAATATATTTATTTAATCAAAGTATGTACCATTGCTATCTATGCACTTTTGCCATCTTATAGGTAGTATATTGATCCCTTTAATTAAAAAAAAATTCGGACGGGAATCAATAAAATCTTTGAAGGCGCTTTGGACTGCCCCATCGGAGTTGAATTTTTTCCCTTGCAAGAAGTTATCCAAATTTCGAAAAAAATGGTAATCTGTTGGAGCAAGGTCCGGAGAGTACGCTGGATGTCTTAGATATTCCAATTGAAGTTCCTCTAATTTGGTAGCCGTCTGTTGTGCGGTGTGTGGTCTAGCGTTGTCCTGAAGCAGCAGTGGCCTAGAGCAATTGACCAGCCTCGGTTGTTAAGTAGCTAGCTTTTCCATCATGGTTTGCAGTTGCTGACAAAAGACATCCGCCTTAATCGTCTGGCCAGATTTAAGAAAACTGTTGTGAACGACACCGGCACTAGTCCACCAAAGGCTCACAAGTAATTTTTTTGAGTAAATTTTCGCTTAGGACAGGATTTGGCTGGTTCGCCAGGGTTCAGCCATTGCGATGAGCGTTTCCGATTATCGTACAGGATCCACTTTTCATCACAGGTAATAAATCGATTTAAAATCCCTTCATTATTGTGCCGGTTGAGTAATGTAACGCAGGAGTCGACGCGCGTTTGTCGGTTTGCTGCACTCAATTCATGAGGTACCCACCTTCAAGCTTTTTCACCTTCCCAATTTGCTTCAAGTGGATTAAAACAGTTTTTTCACCAACACCGCAGCCTGCAGCTAGCTCGGACGTGGTTTGCGATGGATCCGCTTCCACAATAGCAATATTCTTCATTATCAACTTTGGTCTCCGGCCGTCCACAGGGCTTGTTCTGCAGGTCCAAATTTCCAGAAAGAAAATGTTGGAACCAAAAACGCACTGTGTTTTCTTTTGCGACACCGCTATCATACACATCATTAATCCGTGCCACGATGGAACTCGTACTCGTAAATAACGCAATATTTCAAGTTTTCAATTTTGTAAACTGAATGACGCAAAGAAAAAACCAAAAGAGGAAAAAACAAATGAGTAAATAGTTAAGTTAGTTAGTTAGTTAGGAATTTCAATTTGAAATTGAAATTCCTAACCAAAGAGGAGATATTTGAGATCAAAGTGGCCGGTACGATAAAACGCCTATTTCATATGTAAGGACCTAATACCATAAATAAAGCCAATCAAAACAATTGAGACTGTTACAATGTTTGATGCAGGTTTTACACAATCGCCCCACAGTTAAATCAAAATCAACAGTTTTAATCGTTCTTATTATTTATCACGCAAGCAAACATGCACGCTTCAGCACAAGCAAATCAAATATTTGAATTGATTAACTGCAAAGCAATTTAAAGCCACATAAACATGTTAAGCCATGCAGTATAGGGCTATTTCAGTTATTAAAAACGGTGTCATGGACATTGAAGTTGTTTTTATTAATCTGAACTAGGGTGTTCAAAGATTGAACACAGATCGGATTAAATGTAATTAAAGTATGTCTTTTTTTCTCAATCAAAGATTCCAAACATTTATTTGGATTTTACTCGTAATTACAATCTCAACCATCACGAATGGTATTGGTTTAAAAAGTTTAATTAATATTAGATGATATTTTCACCACCTTATTTAATTTATTAATTATGATGTAACTAGAGTTCGTCCGCGTATAATTTATTTTTCAATCCGTGGGAATTATTTGATTTTACGGTAATAATAAATATGTTCGTCTGCAGATACAAGTTATCTCTGTAAAAAAATCATCTAAAACGATAAGATCATTCAGTCAATCAGTCAGTCTGTTTGTTGCGCTTTAACGGCACATCTTTTCAACCGATTTTGATGAAATTTGTCCTGGGGAAGATATCCCGGAAAATTAAAGCGAAGCGGGAATATTAAAAAAAACTAAATTCACGCGGACGAAGCGCGGGCATCAGCTAGTTAATTATAAAGTAGTTAATGACGCGATTTAAACAAGGAAGCCGAAAACGAGAGGAATTCTGACAAGAAGACTCACTCTATCAACTTATCGAGGTTTTTGTACCACATCGCGGCGTCTTGGTACGTGAAATCACCACCCATTGTCAATATGACGTTGTTGGTTCTGTAAAACTGTACCTGCTTTGCCACGTACTCGAGGAACTTGACTATCTGTCAAATGAAAATGATTTTATTTTTATTATAAACGTTTGTTTACTTTATTTCAGTAAAACTTTTTAACGAAAATCTGTCATTGAGCTTAAAATGGCGAATAAATAAAACGTATGACAAACGCGACATAAAAAACCTGAAAAATACCTCAATGCCTGGAAGCTTATTAACGTCCGCGGATTCGCTCTCGTGAATATTTCCAAAACTCCAGCATTGTTTTTAGTCTATTTGTAAAGTGAAAAGTAAAATTTCAGATTTCTACTTCGTACATTTCTCTTTACATACTTAGACTAATAAAAATTAAAATAACAGCCCATATTTTATTCTACGCCATATAAATAACATAAAAAAGCGACCACGGAATATAGGATTAGCTTTAAAATATTATTCTTTTGTAATAAATTAATATAAATAATTGATAATGGGGCTGATTCTGTAGTGCACAATCTCTAAACTAAACTAAAATTAGAGCATTATAAATATTGCTAACCCTTTCATAATACTCCCTACGGAAAGGGACAGAACTAGATTTAAAGCTGCCATTTTAATTTAGTTTAGAGATGTTACATTACAGAATCGGCACCAATGTGGCAACCTAATCAGGTAGGTAGGTAGCGCCTGAAAGTTATTTGAGTAACAAACATCCATACATCCATACTTACAAACTTTTGCGTTTATAATATTAGTAAGGATTACCCAGTAGAGAGCTATATGCTATTCCCAGTTACTGAGTTCAACAGCAGACGTTACTCATCAGTTCTTGGCTATTTCTATGATTTCGCGGCAGATACATGCAAGTAATCTCTGCACCGAATCCAATTTTGTCTATCAAAATCTCTAAACTAAACTAAAGCTCTATTAGTTCTGTCCAACGACCTCAATTTATATAGACGGGCCCTGTCAAACAAAGAATGTGGACCTATTTAACTAACGCCATCTAGTCTGAATAGCGGGATAGCGCTATCGCGGGGACAAGGACAGGGCTATACAGGTTAGGAGCGTGCTCTAAAGGTTCGACACCCACGCCTATATCGATGGTTCTGTCCCGTTCCGCAGGGAGTATTATGAAATAGATAGCCATATAAATAGAGCTGTCATAATGTTCAATCGTTATTGTTATTAATTTTAAGTAATATTGTGTTCTTTTTAATTAGTGTTACCAAGTACCAAATTTCAAGTAATCACGTCATAATCGTAATATACCAAAGGTTAAATTTATTATTAAATTTGCGTTACCAAGTTAGTACTTAGTCATGTTTGACTCGTTTTAAAAGTTCCATAGTCAACAAGGAGGAACCCTCCGTCAAAAATTGCAAGTTTGTTGTTTTTAGATATGTGCAAAAAATCATAGCAGCATATGTTTAACGAAGTTAAAAGGAAAACTACACAGCTAACACTAAGGCTTTACAAGTTAACGAGTAATAGTCGACCAACTTATAAAATATCCGCATATTGTGACGGGAAACTACAGAACCCTACACTGCGCGTGGCCCGACAAGCACTTAGCTGGTTTTATTTTTATTTTTGTATACAGTGCATAGCATGCATAGAAATAAAATGACTTATAACGTGCGTGTATGCTTGCGTGCATGTTTCTTATCACGAAGTGCTAGGATTGCAGTATGCACTCACGATATCAATTTGTCGAGGTTAGTGAACCACATGCTGGCTTGTTGGTATTGAAAATCGTCACCCATTGTCACGAGAATGTTATCCGTGCGATACGCTACTGACATCAGCAGGGCCCTGCCTATGAATGCCGACACCTGAGGCAAAGAGACAACTGCTTTAATTCTCTGTATGTAATATTATCCCACATACATATGACATATCAACGAGTGTGTTAGTTTTTAAGTAGGTTAAGTATATAATATGTTTTGTTTAATGTGCAATTGCATATTGGAATATTTCTGGACAGTAAATTGATTTATTTATAATAATGTCATCATGACCAAATTGCGGCCACGGCGGCAAATCTCAACAGAGATTAGCCATGTGTGAGGGAGATATTATAGCTCACAAGGTGTACATTATTCCTTATACTCTCATAGCCCGGTTAGACGGCAATCCTACACAACCGGAGAGAGATCAGACGCAGCACAGATGGCTTTACGTGCTCTCCGAAGCATGGGGTTGTAAATCGATGCATGACAACATCACCTTATTATATTAAAACACGCACGCTGAATAAATACCTAAATGCAATATCGATGCCTGCATGCATCTTACGTGCAAATTACTTGTTCAAAATATGCCGACTCACTGTATAAGTTTGTCCAGATTTTGAAAAGGCATTGCGGCGTTTTGGAAGAAAAAGTCTTCACCCATCGTTAGCAAGATGTTATTTGTGTTGTAACCTTTCGAAATATTCCGGCATATTTCCAAAAAATCGTGTACCTTTTGGACAAAAATTATGTTTTTACTTTCAACAGACGGAATAAAGAATCCCGTTGAAAAAAAACTACTATTGGATAGAAGCAGGTATTACTTACTTTGCGGAAGTCCAAGATAATAAAGCATAGCAAGCAAAAATATTATATGAACTAAATTTCAACGTACCTACGTCTGTTTTGTAACAAGGGCAATATGGAAATTTTTATGAGTCATAACTTCATATTGTTAATAAATACCTCCCTAAGAACTTAACAGTTGTTGAAATATTTACTGTTGTAAGGTTGAAACTTTTCAATAATTATCAGTCTTTATTACTAAAACTGCATTTAAAGGTTAGTATAGGTTTAGACTACTATTTTATGGTTTCGTACCTCAAGAGCAAAGAAGGAACCCTTATAGGATCACTTCGTTGTCCGTCTGTCTGTCTGTCAACCACATTTTTCTCAGGAACGCGTGGACGTATTCAGTTGAATTTAATATCATAAACTTAAAACAAAGTCTACGGTCCCTTGGAACAGTAAAAAAATCAAGCTTCTAAGTCAACGCAATCAAATGATACGGCCGTTTATGCCGCATATTTTCGACATTATAGCGGTAGGTTTTTAGTATTATAGGGTATTTCCCGTTGATCTAGAATCATGAAAATTGGTAACAAGCAAGGTATAATGAAAAATCCGAAAATCGTTAATTAGGGCTCCGTACTCATAGGGTGTCGAATTGTTTGTCATGCGCAACCAGTTTAGCGCCATATGTAAGCCAGTTATTTCACAGCTGATAACATGTTGTTATGGCATCTTTCTTGTTATTTACTCGTACTAAAAGAATTTATATTGTGTGGTGGTACGGAACCATTGGCGCGCGATTCTGACTCGCACTTGACTGTTTTTTTTTTTTCTTACCATTTTTTTCTGTCACCCCTTTTCAAAGATACCGTGGTCGATTCGTATGATTTTCGCACATTTGAATTTAATCGAAATCGTATCAGCAGTTATAGTAAAAATCATTTTTAAAACCAAGCTTCTATCGTCCGCCATATTTAATTTTGTGTGACGTCATTTTATTTTTCGTATTATTCTCAGCAAATCCTTTTAATTGATACCCATATCATGGGGTTGCATAAAAAGGACTTGACCGGTGGAACTATGGCAGCTTGCCTAGGTGTCAAAAATCAATGTTCAGCAATGATTTCTTTATTATTGTAATTGTAATATGTCACTGTTTTCAGATAAATAAGTTTCAGGAGTCTGAAGGCTCGGAAAACTGCGAAAATGAACAAAAAAGTTTCACCAAAAGACTGCTTTCCCACACTAGATGGCGCTATTTATTGTGTTAAGCGAGTCTAAAAAAATATTTTCAAGTATTATTTCTTTATTATTGTAATTGTTATATTTTATAGTTTTCAAATAAAAAAGTTTCAGGAGTCTGAAGGCTCTGAAAACTGAGAAAATAGATAAAAAAAGTTTCACCAAAAACTGCTTTCCCACACTAGATGGCGCTAGTTATTGTGGTGAGTCTAGAAAATATTTTTAAGTATTGCTCGCTACTTTTCGTTAACAAGTTCAACTATTCGACCACAGATGGCAGCATATGCAATGTGACAGGGCGTTCCTTTAAACGTAGTATTTCAAAATGCTTTGTTCGATCGATTAGTTTGAGACTTGTCAAAAAATAAAAATAATTATAAACAAAACATACATTTCCTTTTCATTACTATTTAATTGATCAAAAATAAATCATTCCTAATATAATAACTAAAGTACTTAAATGGTATTCATGTAGGGTTACAAGATTATTATTAGGCATGGATATAATGGAACGTCAAAATGGAGTAGTGCTTAAAGAGGAAAGCGGACGCTCAAGATTTAAACAATAAACGTACTGTTTTTTTTTGTCATTTGAACCCTGACCTTATTTGGAATAATAAATCCATAATAATTTCGTTTTGAATTTTTAAACCTTACTGTAAAAACGGAAATCCTGTGCATTGTCCCGAATCGGAGGGCAATTACTGGTCATGTCCTTTATTTATATGTTCGCCACCTTAAATTATCATTACAAGGCTTCCCAATGCGATAATAAAGTTACACACACAAGTCTATCCTATTACTAAAACTATTACCTACTTATGTTAGCAGATAGTCCACTCGTTATCTTTGTGAGATATACCAAGATCAACAAAAGATATCCACCTTCTAGGCTATGAGGTATCTTTGGCAGTCCGCCATATTGGATTTAGAATGACGTCACTTAGCTAACCATGTATTGTGGCCAATTCTGTATAATACAATCTCTAAACCAAACTAAAATAGCTTTAAATCTAGTTCTGTCTCTTTCCGCAGGGAGTATTATGAAAGGGTTAGCAGTATTTTTAATGCTGTCATTTTAGTTTAGTTTAGAGATCACTACAGAATCAGCCCCATTGTCATCTAAACTAAACGGGTATGGAAAATTTCAGCTCAAACCTAAACAAACATGCAAACATCATAGGTTAAATAAAAGCTTGTAAAAAGGTGCTTACTCTAGCGTCCACATTGAAGATAGGCGAAGACGGGTCGTCTATAATAGGCTCGTCGTCGCAGAGCACATCGAAGCAGAATCCGGGCGGCGGCGAGTAAGTGTTGAATAGTACTCCCGTGAATAAGTCCGAGGATTTGCCTGCGATTTTTTTTAAAGAGAGTAAGTTCGAGCCAGAATATCCAAAAATACTTCTTTATCCGGGCATTTTATCGAAAAAACTAGCTGATGCTCGCGACTTCGTCCGCGTGGATAAGGTTTATTGGATTCCCGCGGAAACTCCTTAATTTCCCGGGAAAAATAACATATGACACTCTCCAGATCCTCAACTATACCCATGCCAAAAATGACGTCGATCCGTTGCTCCGTTGCGGAGAGATTGAACGACAAAAAAACACACTTGCCTTTATAATATTAAGTGTGATAAGCAGCAGATAGAAGCAGGCGGAAGTCCATGATAAACAAGGAATAAGAAGCTTAATTCACTGTAATCCACCAAAGCAGACAAATCTATGTGGGACAGCGATATTCGCCGCCCAATAATGCTTAGGACTGCGGTTACTTAATTTTCCGGGATAAAATAAGTTATTCCAGAATATAATTTATCTCTGTGTCAAATTTCATCCAGATCCGTACAGCCGTTCTGGCGTGATTACGTAACAAACATCCATCCATCCAAACTTTCGCATTTATAATACATATTGGTATAGAGTATAGATGTTCCAATGAAATAAGTGAGTTACAAGCGGTGACATATAACATAATATAGTATAATAAGTGAAGAAGTCATAATTTAAAAAATTAAAGAACACGACTGCCCTGCCAAAAACGAACTAAAAAGTTAAAAATCTAAATTAATCTAGTTAAATTAGAATCTTATTCACATTTTTATTAAATGATATTTTTTGTGAATCACTGGATATTGAACTATAGTGTTATATATTTTTGGAATCTATTCATCATTTTCTAGATGATGATTATATTATGGTTAATCTTTTTTTCGATTTTTTTTCAACTTTAGCCTTTAATGCGGGGCCATGGTCACCCCATCATTTTTTTTTCAAATTTTGCTAGCCTATGTCAATCAGAATAAGCCAGGGATTCTAACGATTCATTTATCAAAATCGATTCTGGCGTATAGAAGTTATGGTGGAATATACAAACTACATTCATGAACACTGAAAAAAATATACTCCTTTTTTAGGCAGTCGTTTAAAAATCGATAGTTTTACATACATGAAAAAAGTATAAATTTAATTCGCTATAATCCGCCACAGTAAGTCAATCTATGAAGTATAGTATGTTTATTGCAATATTCACCACACCACAAAAATCTTCCAAATTATTCTGAACGTACGTTTCACTCCCACACCGGAGCATCTTAAGGAGATGTTGACTCGACAGTGCACGATTGTAATAATACATACCTAAGTCGTCATCCCCTCGCCAGACCATTTCCATCCTCTTCTGGACCAGTCTAGCCCCTTTGTCCTGATAGTCAATCCGGCCCAAGAATAGCCCGTCATAGCCCATAGCCGCGAGTAGGGAGGCAAACTCGCGCGAATGACCGAACGGGTCTATCTGCCACCCCACGCGGGGCATGCCACACGGGCCGAAGGTTTCATTTAGCTTTCTAGAACGAAAGAGATATATTGGATAGAAGCAGGCGTTACTTTCCGGAAGTCCATGATAATGAAGGAACTAGAGATTTAATTCGCTATAATACCGTACATTTACAATCGTGCATTGTCGAGTCAAGATCTCGTAAAGATGCTTCGGTGTCGGAGTGAAACGTACGTTGAGAATAATTTGAAAGATTTGGTGTGGTGTGGTGAATATCACAAGCTACAAGTGCAAAATACACACTGTACCACATAGATTTACCTGCTGTGGTGGATTATAGCTAATCAAAATAGTTCCTTCATTAGAAAGAGATATATCAAGGTAGGTTCTTCCTCGTTTCCGTTATTTAAAAAAACATACTCCATTAACAACCACAACCCGTAAAGTTAAAATGGACCCCGAACAACGACAAAATCGGTATCTAGTACCTACCCGTTTTAAGTTTTACATAAATGGGTTAATTCTACAATTTTGCTGTTGTTTATTTTCTCCTAGCAACGACCAGGGTTGAGAAGTAATTACTAGGATACCATAGTTAAATAAATGATAAATAGGAGTTATCCATAACATTGTGTAATGTGGGTAGTCACATTTTATCCGTCAGTTCGGAATAAATGACCGTTGAGAGAATATCGTCTGCGTCATATCGTCACCTATATAAACCAACAAAATGTATATAATCAAACAAAAAAGTAGGTACCAGGACATCATAGTAAATAAGGAAGTTACCTCAGGCCCCAAGTGAACTGATCTATGGTGCTCTGGTAGTGTGAAGCGGCCTCGTCGTTCATGCTCCAAGCCCCGCCCACAAACTGCAGCCGTCCCTGTCGCACCAGTGTGTGCACCTTGTGACGCGTGTCGTCGCTCTGTCGCACCCACCATTTCCAGAAAAACGCCGTTTCTACGTAGATGAACCTAGAATCAATTATGAAAAGTGCGAGTCAGACTCGCGCGCATAGGGTTCCGTACACAATTTAAATTGTTTTAGTAAAAAATAATAATGTCCTTCCGACCGAATTTCGGTCCGGCGGCAAATCTCCAAAGAGTTTAGTGTAGTGACTTAGTTAAAGTTACCTTCTTTTTGGGTCCTGCCATAATTCTTTGATGACTGAATCCAAAATATACTGGACACCAGCTTTTTGAATGTTGTTTCTACCTAGAATAGTAATAAATAAAAGTTATATTCGGTAGCCGGTAAACGGATGGATGATAATTATAAACTGAAGATAAACACTCTTCTTTTCTTTAAGTACCAAAATTGATTAGTAGACTATAAAATCGAGCCAAGAGCGTACAGCTACGAGTATGTCTGCATGCAGATACCTACAACTGCTTGTGTTCTGTAGGGCTAGCATGCGCACAACGAGTAAAATGATGTCTGTTTGTCTAATGAAGCTAGCATGGTTACTTGTCTCATTACGTCAAAATTAGAAATACAAGTAAGATTTCTTAACGGTGATACTTTTCTCTACGAACCCCAACATGCCAACTATTTTTTCTTGTAATACCGCATTTTGTGCATGTTAGGGTAAACGAGAAATTAGCCGGCATCGACATCTCTCTCCCTCGTCCCGAGATATCTCATTGCGCGCATGCTTAGCCTCCTGATTGTTGCAAGCCACCTAATCGGTCGCACGGAGATGCAATCCAATGGCTTATCATGTCCCGAGAAACATCTTATCTTACGAGTATCATGTCCTTGGAGTGAAAATTCGGCATTATCTTTCAAACTCAAATCTTTTTTATTCAAATAGACTGACAAGTGCTTTTGAATCGTCGAGTGAATCTACCACTGGTTCGGAATACCGTTCCTACCGAATGAAATCCATACTAATATGGCCCATCTGCTCAACCGATTTTGATGAAATTTGGTACATAATCCACGTGGAAGACGTCGCGGGAATCATCTAGTAAGTAAGTATAATAAGTTTTCTTAGTTATTTAAATTCTTATAAAGAGGATTAGGTAAATGATAAAAGAGCATGGATTTGACTCGCTCCAGCAATACTTAGAACTACGGTTACTTATGTTAATGTATCTACATACCTATTGATGTAATTGTAAATTATTTTTTCGAAATAGCATTTTCAACCGAGTTTCTTGTTGTTTCTTCTCGGTATGTCATTCCGAACCAGCGGTAGATTCACTCGACGAACCAAAAGCACTTGTCAGTCTATTTGAATAACGATTTGAGTTTGAGTCTAACTCAAATTATTCTTCAGTAAAGAGAAAAGGTACCAGGGCCGCAAAAGTAACAAGGAGTAAGTAAAGCCGGTGTCACACTCACTGCCGTAGTAATACTGGTCGACGGTCTTCAGCCAGCCGACGTCATCGTGTGTATGCGGCACGATGTGTACATTCAACATGCCCGACTCCGCTTGCGTGCAACTCTGTTATTACATACAAATATAAAGCTTATACAATAGATACAAGTATAAAAATATTGGGTACTAGCGGTTTTTCCCGCTGCAAAAGCCTAGGTACATATAGCGGCTAAAATTAATAAGTCTTAATGGCGATTTTAAAAACTTATAACCTACATGCACTTTTTGAGCAACAGAGTAGTGGTTATGTGGTACAAACTGCCCGAGGATGTGGTGATGTCAAGCTCTGTAAATCAGTTCAAGAACAGACTGGATAAGTACTTGAAGACAAAGCACAAGATTTGATATAGGCGCATCAGCGAAAGCTGCCTAGCCTATCATAAAATAATAATAATAATAATGCAAGCTTCCAACCCCAATTTCACACCCTTGGTGGATTTTCGTAAAATTGCTTACACAGGTTATTATTATTTAAAACTATTAACCTACAACCCGATTTGCAAGCCTCTAACTTCAAAAACTTAAAACCCTCATGTACCTAAGCTTCCAACCCCTATTGCACCCCTATTGGGGCAGATTTTGTTAAAATTGCTTATGCAGGTTATTATTTATTTAAATTTAATAACCTAAATGCCGATTTTCAGGTCTCTAACTTCAAACACATGGGAATTTCTCTTTGGGGTGATTTTTCGTAAAATTGCATATTTAAGTATTTATTATTTATAACTATTAACTTAATTGCCAATTTTCATGTCTCTAACTTCAAAAACAAAGGAATTTCATACAAACTTCCAACCACCATTTCAACCCCTCAGGGGTGAATTTTCTCAAAACTGTTTCTTAGCTGCCGTCTACACCATAGAAGGAACCTATCTTCCAAATTTCAAGTCTGTTTGCTTTATAGTTCCTGAGATATCGTGATGAATCAGTGAGTGACCTTTCGCTTTTATATATATTTAATATATATATATATATATATATATATGTGTCACCGTAAGATTGTAAAAACCGTTAGATTATAATCTAACTCGCGAAATTCTAAACTGTCGAAAGATTACAATTACGCATTATTTTCCGGTAGATTGTAATCTGATAGGTATTTAAACCCGATAAAACCTAAGGCCTAAGGCCGCAGGCCGGGCACTACTTGATTATTTATGTCAAACCCTAACCTAACCTACAAGAAAGAGACAAGAAAACGTAAATAAAATGAATATTTCAAAAATTGATACTCAGAACATTGAACAGTTTACAATCTTTCGACAGTTTTTCAGTTTCGATAGGATTTTGTATGAAGTACTAACTGATGCCTGCGACTTCGTCCGCGTGGATTGAAATTTTTCGGATCCTGCGGGAACTCTTGAATTTACCGGGATAAAAGAACCAAAAACCTCATTCCGAGCAGACGAAGTCACGGGCATCATCTAGTAAAAAAATTGTGTGTGTCAGCTCCGACGCAGGACTGGAGTTTACTCTTTACGAACAATTATAAAATATAAAGATTAGTAAATGAGTGTAAAATATATTACATAGTCATGGAAACATAAACAAGTGTTAACGTGGCAACATGTACATAACTTAACGGAGAAAGTATGATTTTACTCCCCATTTTCTTTTTTATCCCGGGTACCCCGGGCTCATATAAATGAAGATCGATTCGAAAGGAAGTAAACTCCAATAATAATATTTGTTTGTAATTTCTCATTTTGTTTACCTATACCTACATATAACGGAGTGGAAAGGTCGCTCTGTTCGTAAGCGGCGCGTTATCACAAATTCGATAACGTATATTATTATTTGCGGAACAAACGTATTTATCTCGTGTACGTTACAGAAATAATTGTTATTTTCTATTAATTAGGTATGTATATCCTACTAGATGATGCCCGCGACTTCATCCGCGTGTAAGTTTTTTATTCCCCGGGAAGTCCGTAATTTTCCGGGATAAAAAGTGACCTATGTGTTATTCCAAACTATAACCTATCTCTGTGCCAGATTACATCCAGATCGGAATAAAAAATAGCCTAGGTCCTCAACAGTACCCGTGATAAAATCACGTCGATCCGTTGCTATGTTCCGGCGTGATTGAAAGACAAACAAACACATTTATACTTATCCGTGTAACTAGATGATGCCCGCGACTTCGTCCGCGTGGATTAAATTGTTTTATTCCCGCAGGAAACTTTTTAATTTTTCCAGATAAAAAATAGCCCACGCCTTCCCTGGGATCTCTATACCATAGACTTATAATACACATCAAATTTCATCAAAATCGGTTGAAAAGATGGACCGTGAAAGTGTAGCAGACAGACATACTTTCGCATTTATAATATTAGTATAGATATGGATTTTGGACACGGACTTTTTTCACCGTTGTCAATAATTTATTCAAATAAACTTTTACAAGTGCTTTTGAACCATCGAGGAAACCACTGGTTCGGAATGTAGTTAACCGTTGGTGCCTTTTAATCTTACCTCATATCCACATGATTCCCCTCTTCCAGGATATATTTCATCAGCGAGAGGAATGGCTGATGATATTCCGACAACACAGGCTACCAGCAAAGGAAGGAACATTCTCTGAAAAAAAAGATAAGTCTAAGTAATATTGAATAGAAGCAGGCGTTACTCTGCGGAAGTCCATGTTAATGAAGGAACTCCAAGTTTAATTCGCTATAATCCGCCACAGAAGAAATGTCTATGTGGTACTGCTTAAATGTGGGATGAATATTTATTGATTTGTATAAATTTCCATGGTCTATATAGGTATATTTAAGGTATAATTATTGCGACATCAAGTCACGCTGACAGCCGCAGACTGGACTTCTGTGTTGCCACGTACGGCGCGACTCGCGAGATGCCGAGATACCATTTTATACTAGGTGATATATATAATCCCATCAAAAACATAAATGTAAAATGAGAGCCAAGTTCAAAATTGTGATATATATGCCTTGGTTGTTGACTGCAGCGACAAAAGAAGTGAGATCTAAATGGGTGCCAAGTTCAATGGTCAGTCCTGCAATTTATTTATCCCATCAAAAACATAAATGTGAAATGAGAGCCAAATTCAAAATTGTGATATATATGCCTTGGTTGTTCACTTCAGCGACAAAAGAAGTGAGATCTAAATGGGTGCCAAGTTCAATGGTCAGTCCTGAAATTTATTTATAACAACATATAATATTTTATAACAACTTAAAATATCATTTCTTCTAATAACTTAGTATAAAATGTTGAAGACTAAGGCTTTGGCTTGGCTAGTTTCCATATACGAATTATTATTAAGTAGGTACCTAAAAGTACAGTTTCTACCAGCTAGCCAAATTTTTGGAAGAATAAAATAAGAACTTACAGCTTTACAACTTGTGAAGGCTATAATTCGTATATGAAAACTAGCCAAGCCAAAGCCTTAGTCTTCAACATTTTATACTAAGTTATAAGAAGAAATGATATTATTTTAAGTTGTTATAAAATATTATATGTTGTTATAAATAAATTTCAGGACTGACCATTGAACTTGGCACCCATTTAGATCTCACTTCTTTTGTCGCTGAAGTCAACAACCAAGGCATATATATCACAATTTTGAATTTGGCTCTCATTTCACATTTATGTTTTTGATGGGATAAATAAATTGCAGGACTGACCATTGAACTTGGTACTCATTTAGATCTCACTTCTTTTGTCGCTGCAGTCAACAACCAAGGCATATATATCACAATTTTGAACTTGGCTCTCATTTTACATTTATGTTTTTGATGGGATATCATTACTTTTTGTACAGAAATTATTGAACTCAATCTCAAACTCAAAACATATTTATTCAAAATATGTACCTACAAAGTACACCTTCTGAACGTCATGCTTACAGAGCATAAGACGTGATGGTGATAATTAACTACGGTATCTTAAAATTAAAGCTACGAGGGTTCCAAACGTGCCCTGGTCTGAGAAGAGCCCGCAATAAACTCCGCTTTTTTTTTATTATCACCATCTCACAAATATTTGAAATTATATATAATATGTACTTATAATATAACATTACATAATCAGCCGCTGTAACAATTCATACCAATGCCTTGCTATCATTCAAATAATCCTTTACACTGTAATAGGACTTTTCTATTAGTTTAGTTTACGTTTTACATTAGTAGGTACTTATTATTCGGTTTAAGGTCAGTGTGTCACCCACCAGTAATTCTATTGTACGACTCATTGTACAAGATAATTAAAGACGAGAATTCTCAAGAAAAATATAATATAGTGTACCTAGAGTTACACTGACATTGACAGATTACATCTATGGTCAGACTACCTCTACAGCACATTTCTACATCTCATCAATTATGATTGCAAAAGTTCAAAATCAAAAGTTTTTAGTGAAACATTGAAAACAAGCACGGTAAACAGTCGATATCACTAAAACCACTCTATACAATGAATACAAATCACAATGACTAACAGCTTGAACTGACGACTTCAAATACGTTTCTTCTTTTCTGTCAATGACGTTTCGTTGCACAAAATGCATGAATACGAAGGTAAGGTTTTAATGCAACTATATTATTATTCATTATTATTTACATTAAAATAATAATTATGTGTCATTTTCAATAGTTAAGGAGTTACTACCACCGCTCAAAGCAGTATTGTTTCAAAATAACGGTTGAATGTCATGTACTTTGACGTCCTTAAAATAATGATTATAACACTACAACATAAACGTCAACAGTATTAAAATAATACGGCTTTAAGCAATGGTAGTATGCCCCGTGTCAGAGTTTTGATCTATACCTAGGTAGATCATAAAAATGACGATTTTTGTACGTTTATATCTAAATAACCATTTGAGGTGTGCTTATGAAATTTGGAGCACATATGTATCTCGCGGGTCTCAATATATGCGCCAAATTTGATATGTTTATGTGAAATAGTTTTCGAGTTATGAGGGGGTCAAAAGTGGCTCCAAATGGTTCGTGTAATATTACACACGGTGCTGCTCGCCAGTTTTTTTGAACTTTGGCTGGACACGCTTCCGCGTGTCTTGATACCTATACAAAATATTACTGGGTACTGAATATCGCAAGCTGCAAGTGCAAGATACACTGTACCACATAGATTTGTGTACTGTGGCGGATTATAGCGAATTCAAATTCTAGTTCCTGCAAGATAAGTAAGTACCTAGTTTGAAAATCTTTGCTTGCACACATAACAGTTGTTAAAGCTACTGTAGTTAAGCTACCTAAAGTCGCTTCCAATTGGCAGAGTAAATCATGTAAGCAAAACATAGCAGTCACGCTATATTCCACATTTCAACTTTGCTAACAATATTTTCACTGTTGTATATTACAAATCACTCACAGACATCTTATTTCCTGAAGTAAAACATTATATACTCAAAAGTAATTTAATTTAGGCACTAAGAAGCTAATAATATTTATCAATTATCTAGCAAGAATTCCAAAATAAAAATACAGACTAATGACCTAATGGGTGTTTGACGAGTATAAATCGAAAATGGTAATTTTAGGGTCGTAAATCTTTAATTTCTATTACGGAAAGCGGTCGGCGGCAGTAAGAATGCCTAGAATAAGAAGAATAAGAGATAAGAATAGTTTGTTTAAACAAGGTACATACCTTGTCTAAACAAACTTATTTTATTTTAAGTTTTAGTAATCAATAAAATTTTCAATACTTTATAACATATATAATTTTTAGCTTGGATATGTTTCAACATCACAAGGTAATTTCATAATCGTAGTATAGGGTAATCAATTTCAGAATATATTCAGTCGATCGTTCATTCACAACTACACTAGCGGCACGCTATGATGGCCGGTTTGACACATTACAATAGTGATGTGGAATGTCAATTTATTCTCGAACAAAAAACAATTAAGTTTTGTTTTTGTACCTGATTAAATAGGTTTAATAAAACAAAAATGTATATGTTTATTTAATTTATTTGAACGAACTGAATATTTGAACGAAAATGAATATACATACTTTTGCCAACACAACATTTTGCCAATTTTTGATTTCTTTCACTTGCCGTAAAAAAGTATACCTTGCCATCGCTATATCAAATCTTTCCATCAATATTTTGAGTTTGTTACATTTTTTGTATCGAAATCCAATGGTCTTCAAAATCTTCGTTAAAGAACTTTCCCCACCGAAGAATAATCCAGCTTCCTTCAGTGAATGCACCAACTTTTTTCTTGTTGGATACTCCTTCTGTAAATAGTAGCCGTAAACATGTCTTCGGATAGCATCGGCATCAAAGCTATCGATGCCTACGACTGGTTTTGCTCGTTTTCTCTTTTTTGGTGTGTGAAGTTTATTTTCTTCTGTGCCAGTCTCGCCATATTTTTTTTTAGTTATCCGTCTAACAGTTCGTTGTCCAATATTAAGCGCATCAGCTACGCGTTCAACCACTGACGTTATAGGTAAAATTGGCCCTCCATTTTGAGCTTCACGATCGAAATAGTTACGAAGGCGTATTACGAACTCACGTGTCTGACTATTTAGAACAGTTCTCTGCGTACGTTCGGTCATATCGACGAAATCCACAACAAAGGGCTTGAACAGAGTCCAAATTAACGAGCAAGGGTCAACAGTAATGCAGTATCAATATTTGAAATCCAAAGCCAGGTCAAAACTATATCACAATCGCATTGCACTGACAGTTTATACTTTTCGAAGCAACGTCAATTCGAAACTGCTTTGTTTTGCATTGAGCATTGACGCGAGTTTGCCGGAGGTAGTAGTTGTGCTAGCCAGCGATCCTATGTGACGATCGTATTAGATTCCATTTTTAAAAATTTATTGATATTTTTTTGCGATTTCAGAGGTTTGTCCACATAGTGAAAATTGTTCATATTCACAAGTACATTCACCCCTTAAATGGTGCAAACTGATTTTTCTACACTTGTATACATTTAAGAAATCAATTTAATAAATAAATTTTGAGTCCTAAACCTAAAACTACATTCGATAAAATTTATGAATCTCTGCACATCACTATCGTCAAGAAAGTAATACAATTATTTCCTTCAAAGTCGTTATCAATTAATACGGAACTTCATGAGCGGACAAACGTCAAACCGGCCATCATAGCGTGCCGCTAGTTTAGTCGGTTACTGTTCATTTCACTATTTGTCCAATGACAATTTTAATCACGTGATCTGACGCCATATTTGTTTACATTATTTACTTCGCTTCGTGGAATGGACGATAGGTAGGTATGTATGGACCTTTTACGTCGACCGTACCTATAATGTTAATGTGGTGTTAGTCTACAACGATCACCACTTCACCGGTAAAATTATCTTAGAATTACGAAAAAGAAGACCAATAAAATCTCAAGTAGGTATTTCGTAAAGTTTGATGTTATAAGATACGAAGATAAGATCAAGCGCTACTTATTTGTAAGTCATACCCACTTAATAGGTCAAAAATAGATTACACCAAGGATTTATCAGTTCTTTACGTGTTGCACAAACACCTATTAAACGATATATTTATTATTTACACAACTCGAAATATTGTATCATGATAACTATTTAGAAATCACAAAGTAAATAGGCTAAAAGTTAATGTGGTGTTAGTGAACCTAAAATTAAGAAAATCTTAAGAGCATAATCGTGGCCTATATATATACCTACCAATATATTTATGCGAAAGTTAGGATGGATGGATGTTTGTTACTCAATCACGCCAGAACGGCTGAACGGATCTGGATGAAATTTAGCACACATAGCCATAGGTATAGACTGGATTAACACACAGGCTACTTCTTATCCCGGAAAATTAAAGAGTTGCCGCGGAAACCAAAAAACCTCAATCCACGCGGACAAAGTCGAGTTTATCAGCTAGCATATATTATATTCTTAGAGGACAAACGGAAAATTTCTAGGTACAAAGAAAATTGTAGGACGCGGGACGCATAAGTTACCAGGTGGTGAAGCACCGTTTGACATAATAAAAAATCTCGGTCGCATCCGTGCGACCTCCTCACATCTATGAGATCCTATTACCTACATATCAGAGTACTAGGGTAAAAGTCCACAGCTTTTTAACACGCTTTTAATAACTACGGGGGACGAGTGGCCTAGTTGCGACAAAACATATCAGTCGATTACGATTGTTAAGCAACGTTGACCCAAGTCGGTAACTGGATGGGTACTGAATTTGGCCTTTTCGATTCCTTCGTGCCTCGGAGAGCCACCGGTTACTATCACAAACATCTGATAATAATCGTTGGTAACAGCAATGAGGAATACGACGCAGAGAGAGATAAGAAGAGTTGAATGGCCTAAGTGTCCTGTCGACCGAATTTCGGCCGCAGCGGCCAATCTCCACAAAGATTAGCGATCTGAACGGGAGATTAGTCTGCGCAAAACGCAAACACAGGTGCACTCTCCATTCCCTTACTCTCATAGATAAAACCCGATGGTACGGAAAATCCGACACGACCGGAGGGAGATCAGGCGCAGTTCCAACGACTTATAACTTAAGAAAGCCCCAAGAGTTTTTATTTAAATTAAATTACATAGAGCGGTGATAGCCCAGTTAGACAGTTTAGATACCCGACTTCTCGCGGGTTTCGCGGCCCTACGAGGTCGCGGGTTCGACCCCGGTCACGCACCCCTAACTTTTCGGAGTTAAGTGCGTTTTAAGAAATTACATATCACTTGTTTCAAACGGTTAAGGAAAACACCGTGAGGAAACCTGCATGCCCCTCTGAGAGTTCTTCAAAGTGTCCTCGAAGGTGTGTGAAGTCTGCCAATCCGCGCTTGGCCAGCGTGGTAGACTATGGCCAAACCCCGCTGGCCAAGTCCTTTTCATTCCTAGAGAAGACTCATACTCAGTAGTGAGCAACTAGATAAGTCGTAAGACTACGGAACTACTTCTGATATTTTTTATTTACGGAACCCTATTTTGTGTGCTATATAATTATATTTTATAGTGTAGTTATTTTAGGTATTTACAAAATCATTAAATGGTAATTTTGCTACATTGTGATAAATACTTATGTACTCAAAATAATACCTACATATACCTAGTATTATTTTTTTAGAGCGCGAGCGGGTAGACTTTATATATGTCACCGTAAGATTGTAAAAACCGTTAGATTATAATATAACTCGCGAAATTTTAAACTGTCGAAAGATTAGAATTTAACGCATTATTTTCCGGTAGATTGTAATCTGATAGGTATTTAGTTTTAAAACCAATAAAACCTAAGTGCCCGGCCTGCGGCCGGTCACTACTTTGTTATTTATATCAAACCCTAACCTAACCTACAAGAAAGAGACAAGAAAACGTAAATAAAATGAATATTTCAAAAATTGACACTCAGAACATTGAACAGTTTACAATCTTTCGACAGTTTAGAATTTCGCGAGTTAGATGATAATCTAACGGTTTTTAAAATCTTACGGTGACATACACACTTTGATTCTAAGTTTATGCTTTTTAAGGTTTCTGTACCGTAAATCCGTACGAATTTAGTTCAATGTAATTATTTTATTGACTTCTATTAACCGAAATACATTTAATACTA
The DNA here is from genome assembly GCA_964035005.1 of Erebia palarica. Lineage (NCBI taxonomy): Eukaryota > Metazoa > Arthropoda > Insecta > Lepidoptera > Nymphalidae > Erebia > Erebia palarica. The sequence goes on along the minus strand of OZ035993.1, from coordinate 11,515,464 downwards.
AACGTACAATTTAATAAAATTGTTTCCTGTAGTTTGAACTCTATTAATTGTTGTTTTAGTGAATTACTGTAATATGAGAAAACAAAACTTACCGGCTATCGATCCTCACTACATTTACGAAAATGAGCAAAAGTAATTTAAAATTTTAATTTCAAGATTTTTTTTAAAAAAGACGTCATCTCTCCTCATGCAACAAATAACCTGCGAATGACAACCTGATGACAACAGAGACCAGAAACAGAGACAAGTTGATTCTTCTTCTTCAACATTATTTATAATTTAATTGTCTCTGACAAATGACAAACTCAGAGACAACCATAACTCTGCGAATGACATTGCATTGCCATAAACCAAGAAAAGAAGAAGAAGACATTGCATTGACAAATGACAATTGACAAACATTACTTGTTGACAAATAAAATGGCCAAAAAGGGCTTGCCACTCAGATTAAATCTGAGACTTGCCACAAAGACTTGCCACCAGTGACCATAGATATTCCTGCGCTGATTGAGCCGGCAGAGATGTCGGGCTGATGGCAACAAATATTGACGCTGGTTCCCTGGGGACAGGCACTTAAAAGTCAATATGGGATGCAACATGAGAGACAGCATCAAGGCCGGAAGCCGCGGCAGGAAAGCCTGAAATCAGCAAGCGGCGGAAGTAATGCCTTTCTCGTACATTTTGTAGAAAGTTACCTAATTGTTCCGTTTGTCGTGGAGACCCTGGAGCCGTGTAACAAAATTTTTTTGCGAGATATTTCACCGCAGTTATTTGCCACATCCTGGTGACAGAAAGGCTGGCTCATTTTTTGCGCAAAGGATCAACCTAGCTGTACAGCGCGGAAATGCAGCCAGCATTCTTGCTTTTACTTGTAGACAGCTTTTACTGAATTTTGTTTTCCTATTGATTTGTAGCAGTTTGTAGGCTTATTTTCTACATAATGAACTCTCAGAGTAAATATAGAGTAAGTATATTGAAAACTCAACTCTTTTTTCAATCTGTACCATAGAAAAAGTGTGAAATTGACATCTCTGATCTGATTGACATTGATTTGTTTACAAATCACGTTTTGCTGTTGGTAGAAGCTAAGATTGTGATTTTTTTTGGAATAAAAACTAATTGCACGTATTAATACACATATTAATTTGGTTTAATATGTCTTTATGGCAATTTTCGGAGTCATCCCAACCACTTCTCAGACAATGTATAGAACTAGCCACAGTTGAAGACAATAACAAATGGATTCCTAAGTTTGGCAACAAATCTAGGCATCTCAGCAAAACTGAGGAACTTCCGGACACTATCATAGTTAATCATCCAAATAATATTCATAATGGAGATATCGCAAGAACCAATGGTCCTATAGAGGCAATGGAAATCGATGAAAACAGTAGTTTTACACCACTACGGGTTAAGGTGGAGAAAGACTATTTTTGCCGCGAAATATTAGATTTGGAACCTGTCACACATTTCGATTACATCGTAGAAAAGTGTTTAGAAAATCCAAATTCATATTTAATTTTAGCTAACGAATTACCGGTCATTTCGATAGAAAAACTATGCAAACACATTTACGGTACGAAAGATAGTGATACAACGTTTTTAGAGAATTTTTACACCGTTTTTTTCCCGGAGTTTTTGAAAAGGGAACCTACCCGTTTGTCTTTGGATTTGTTAATTATGGGCAAGTCTCATCCTGTATTTCATAAAAAATTACTTGTAATAATTTGTAAAGATCCTAAGTTACCGAAGAATATTTTGCATGATTTTGTGTCTACTTTAAATATGAACGACCAAACAGACATTTTGATGACTTTATGCCACTCCGATGTACCAAAAGAGGCATTTATTTATCATTTATCAACAATCCATAGAGCCTATAAGAATAGTCAAAAAAGTAATGATTTACAGAATTATATTTTAGCAAAATTGAAACAGATATCAGAAAATTGTGCAACTGATAAAAACTATGGGCGGTTCTTGCTTAATTTTTTACAGGCTCATAGGGACTATAGAACAAACATTACAGATTTAGAAAATATAGTTGATACGCACAGATCAGTTTTTAACAAACCATGTTTTAGTGTATTGAAAGAGATTAAAAATGTATCAGAAGGATTGTACTGAATTAGCAACTTACCCTGGCTTGCTAGTGGGAAGTTATTTGTTAATTGCCTCGTCTGGTGATCTAGCATAGCAATAAGTTTAATTGTAACATTTTCAATTAAAAATAAAAGAGGAAAAATAAATGAATTATTATATATATACATATATAGATATATTTTATAAAATGTTCTATTTTATACAATTGAATTGCTTTTATTTTAGCCTTTACCCCTGAAGTCTGCATGCAAACCCTCCTATTATAAAACATAAACTTCCATGGTTTGTATGGAATATTCTTAAAAAACTGTTGACTTTTCAAAGTTTATCTTATTAATTTTACTGTACTGTACTGTCATGTACTTTAAAATTTATATCAAGATTCTAGGTATTGGTAAAGACTTAAAGTATGTCTGTCTACAGGTAAAGATTATGGATTTTGTAACAACATAGTTCATTGTATATGTCACCGTAAGATTGTAAAAACCGTTAGATTATAATCTAACTCGCGAAATTGTGAACCGTTCAATGTTCTGAGTGTCAATTTTTGAAATATTCATTGTATTTACGTTTTCTTGTCTGTTTCTTGTGGGTTAGGTTAGGGTTTGACATAAATAATGAGGCAGTTGGATTCCTGGTTGGGTTCTATCGGGTTAATATACCTGACAGTTATCAATTTACCGAAAATAATGCGTTAAATTGTAATCTTTTGACTGTTTACAATTTCGCGAGTTAGATTATAATCTAACGGTTTTTACAATCTTACGGCACAGTAAACAGATACAGTAAAAGATTTGTATCTGTTTAGTGTGCTTACGGTGACATAGGTATTTAGGCAATCATTTTCATAGGTCATTGCTCATTCACATTATTAGCATTGACCTATAGGTTAATGACCTGACTTGTAAACATTCAAAAATGGAATCTTGGGTAAAGAGGATAGGATGCGAGGTCGTACACTGCTTTGATTAGCTATTTGAATTTCTGAAGACCTTTGCAACTTTGTTTGTTCACTCAGCTCCTGCTAAGAACTTGAAAAACTAGTTGGCAAGTTACTAATTACTATATAGATGTTCCAGAACCAGAGACAAGTAACATCCAGAACTACTTATAATCGGCGCGGCGAACCTTGATCCCTATGACAGTTCGTGTTAGTGATGGGTCGTGTCTTTGGTTGTTATTGTAGGTTATAATAATATTATAGGATATTTTTTAGATATAGCCACACTATTTGGTCGGTCACTACGACGCGCGACTATGACAGTTCGTGTTAGTGATGAGTCGTGTCTTTGTTTGTTATTGTAGGTTATAATAACACATTTTTAGATATGTGAGTATGAAAAAAAATTGTGCACTCGTTTCCATTACCGAAATTTTTTTATTGATACTTGCCGCCCTAGTCGATAAACGTCACACGACGTAAGTTTTGCAGGACGTAAACATAAATTCAGATTGAGATAACTTCTTGTAAATGTTAAGAATTGTTAAAAATATCAACGGAATATCATTACTAATGGTATAAAGCTACGTAAAATTTATAAATGGCATTTTTAGACGCCCCCAATATGATCCCAATTTAATGGTGACGCCACTACAATGTTATATGGTGACATTAGAGTCTGGCTAACGAAAGTAGAGACTCGAATTATTTGCAAACTTTTTATATGGCAATACTCAACTACATTTTGACCTAACAAGATGGCGGTTGTCTGTGGTTGTCGGTGATTTGCAGTGATTAGTTGTGATCTTGTTTACGAGCATTTACGCGTTTAAGAATGAATAAAACAATTAAAAGTGGAGTGCGGAAGATGTTGTTTTGCATGATTTCCAAATTTGAAGAAAAACAACGAGAGAAAGATGCAAAATTCAAACAAAAACAAGATTGTTTACGTGTTGTGTTAGATTTTCTAAGTCAGTATGACGCATTATTTTGATACTTTGTTTGTATATTTCTCTTTTTAAAAAACTATATCTCTATTTTCATCCACATTCATTATACATTTCATTAAACACCTTAATAATACCTACTAAATGCAACTTCCAATTAAATGGTTATTTTTCATTGGTTGTGGTAGGTAAGTAAATGTTACATTTATTAATTTGTAACACAAATTATTTTCTTTGACAGAAAATCTGGAGGATGTAGCAGGAGTCGATGAAATAGTGAGAACTATTGAAAAACTTACTGATTTAGAGCAGAATGACAGGATGAGAACCCAGAATCAGTACTTGGAAGAAATAGCTTCAATTACTGGTAATTTTTTACTAAGCACAAGATTTATACACAAGAAATATAATGTATAATAATAATATAATTTGCTATTGTCAATACTGTACCTAATCGTTGTTTAATCATTCTTTACAGGAGTAAGTGTTGCAACTTTAAAAAGAATAAAAAAGGAAGGTGCACTAAATGATGGTGTGTGGAATACCCCAGGAAAAAAACGGCCCCATAAACCCACAGTGTCTAACTTAGATAGTTTCGACATAGATGCTATTCGCAACAAAATCAATGATTTTTATAGTGTCAGAAAACAAGTTCCTACATTGAGGACACTGTTAATGGAATTAAAAGAAAGCATAGGATTTAATGGATGTCGGGAAACTCTTCGCCGCATACTACTAGCTAATGGTTATGAATTTAAGAAAAACAAGAATGAACGTTCAATATTAATTGAACGTTATGACATATCTGCCTGGAGACATCGTTTTTTACGAACCATAGCTTTGAAACGTTCAGAAGGAAAGCCAATTATTTATTTAGATGAGACCTATGTCCACAAAAACTATAAGCCCAAGAAGTCTTGGCAAGGTCCATCTACGAGTGGTGCAATTGAAAATATTTCAACGGGAAAAAGGTACATAATTGTACATGCTGGATCAGAGAAAGGTCCTGTGCCAAACTCATTGTTAGTTTTTAGCACAAAATCGACAATGGCGGACTACCACCATGACATGAATGCTGCAAATTTCAATAAATGGTTACAAGAAAAGCTCATACCCAATTTAAATGAGCAGAGTGTAATAGTAATGGATAATGCAAGTTATCATTCCGTCATTGTTAATAAAGCTCCAACAACACAAAATCTGAAAAATGAGATAAGAGAATGGCTTACTTTCAATGATATCCGGTATGAAGATTACCACACAAAGGCAGAGCTGCTATGTTTTGTAAAGCAGCACACACCAGACCCAGTATACAAAGCTGATGAACTTTTAAAGCAGAATGGTCATGAGGTTTTGAGACTTCCTCCCTACCACTGTGATTTAAATCCTATTGAGCTTGTATGGAGTTTGGCTAAACGTAAAGTGGCAAGTAAAAATGTAGCCTTGACTACAGTAGAGTTAGAAAGAATGATTAAAGAGTCGTTTGAAAGCATTACATCAGAGGATTGGAAGAAAATGTGTGATCATGTCATGCATATTGAAATTAAATACAAAGAAAGAGATAGAATTACTGAAGAAAATTTAGAAAGTTTCATAATCAACGTTGGAAATAGTGACACCAGTGACTCTGATGAATCTTTGCAGATAGAAGCTTTGGATTCAGATTTTGACTATAGTGACTAAAATAAATTATTATTGAATATTGTTGTTTTTTCATTCAGGCAGGTGGTAGGTTTTTTAGTATGCAATCGGTTTCAACAAAAATAAGAAAAATAATTCTAAAGTATCAAATTAGGTTACTCCAGGTCTGTCACACTAATTTTGAGTTTGCCATACTAACAATTTTTAAATTTGCCGCTCTGTTGCCGCTCTTTTCCAGTCTCTACTTTCGTTAGCCAGACTATAGCTGTCAGTGTCATAGGGATCAAGGTTCTCCGCGCCGAGTTTAGAGCCCAGTTGTTATAAAAAACCTTTTTAAAGTACATTTAATAAAATTATTTTAATAACCTTTGTAATTTTGAAAACTGGCAACACCATTGAACTTTTGTATAATACTACAAAATTTAAGAGATAACGCCTCCGTGTTCGCACTGTATTGATTTTATTTGCTGACGTTCCGCCATTAGAGGTCCATTTGAAATTGTTCGACTAATCTTACTTAAGATTTTCGCAGGTACAGTGTTTTTGTTCTAGTGTCAATTTAAAATGATGAATTAAATAATGAATTTGAAGGTAATTAGTTGATAAATCTTGTGCTCAGACCACGTCAAAATAAAGTGCTAACGGTGAACTTCGTCTTGGATTTATCTTCTCAACTTGAAAAGGTAATATTCTGATAGTTTACGTCCATCTTTTCAAACTCTCTTTGTTCAAATCCACTTAGATTTTTTTTTGTTTCCCCAGCCTTTTCCAACTGAATCGATGCTGACAAATCCATCTGAGTGGTGTTAAACTCGCTTACAATGGCGTTTTCTCTGCGGAAAATGTTATCAAACATCACCTATTTCAAAAAATCGGAATCTGAAAACCCTGGACAGATTTCGAAGATTCGTCATAACACGTACGTAGTTGATGAGCCTGTTATAATTAATCACGAACCTACAGAACCCGATTCCACATCTAGACAATACACGAGTTTAAACCTTCCCGATTCCGTGAAAAATTACGCCGCCAAAAAGGGTTCTTTGTCTGATACAGATCTGCTAAATTTGAATACTGAAAATCCGATTCGAAAGAAGCGTAAGTGTAAAAAACTTAAACTGGATATTAAAAAAGCTACGAGCCATTCTATGAATACATTACCTTATGATAGCAATGTTGAGAATACCCCGAAACATGTACATTTAGAATGCAAAACCTCAGATATATTCAATGAGAAATTTAAAGGTTTGTATTTCAATAAATCTTTCAACTTGATTGACGCAATATCTGATGACCATTCATCGTCACCTTTTGAGGAAGATTTTGAAATTGAATCTCTATCAGATCATACGGACTCTGATATATCAGTCCCTAATAAATCATCTATAAAAATGTGTCGTAAGGTATCAGAGAGTCAGTTGAGTGATGATAAAAAATTTGTTCCATCAATTAGTATTGAATCATTCTCAGATATTGAATTCGACAAGAATGAGGAAGAGAGAATGAGGTTACTTGTCAATTATCAATCCAAGTTAGAAGAATTGGAAACATTGTTGAAAAAATTACTGAGCGAGTTCCAATTTCACATTGAAGTGTCCAAAGTTTTTAATTCTCGTTCAGCAAATTTTGTTCCCGGTAAAATGGAAAATATCCCGAAAATGCTGCAGGAGTTTATGTATGCCAGTACCAAAAATAAACCAAGTTTATCAGATTCCTGGAATGTTATTTTGGAAAAAGAGGATAACGAAACAAAATATAAAGTCAAAAAACATTTGTTATCTATGAAAGCTTTTATTGATGAATTTGTGCGTTTGAATTTACAAAATGCTGAGAATTCCGAAAGAGATTCTAAACGAGCTAGGCCTGTGAAGAAATGCCAACGTTATGTACCAAAAAATGTAAATATAAGTCATAAAAAGAAAATGAAACATTTTGATTTCCCGGATCTAAGAGAGGCAATGTTAAATCTTTTTAATGGAGAAGATCTGACTCCACATGATACCACCACAGATATAAGTTCGTCTGATGAATCAGACATGTCTAAATGTATATGCAAGTGTCACAGTACATCCTCCGAGACTGATGTAGAACCGTCTTCGAATACAAACGATCAATCTATGTCAATAACATCTTCTATTGGCAACTTTACCCTTGATTCGTCTGAGTTGACAGCTTATTCGGAATCTCTTGATCAAATTATCAGTTATAACAGCTTCCAAGACACAAGTTTGTACAATACACTGCTGCAAAAGGCTGCTATTGAACGCATATCGTTCTATGTTCAAGTCCATAGCATACAGCTGAAATGCGAAGAAGTCACCCAAGATGGTGATGTGAAAAATATATTAACATTCCACTGTCCACCGTGTAAAGATGTTCAAACTGATGAAAATGGTTTATTGAGACATATTTTAAGTCCTTCGCATTGTGAGAAAATTCATTTCTTGTATAAAACTGCATATATCAAAAAATGTGTTGCAACCGGTAAGGAAATCCAACCAAGTACGGTGTTAAATCCCATGACAATGTATAGAGATGATAATAAAATTGTTTGTTTTGGTGATGCCCTGTATGCTTGTACGTTGTGCTTTGAGAATTTGATTGTCGGGGAGTATGTACTGATGAAACATTGTTGTGAGCCTCAGCATATTGAAAGAAAGGAGAAATTGTTTGATATAATAGGCTAGTTAGCCCACATCTAACAATCATTAGCCAATAGAGCTAAAAAATGTTTTTTTTTCTGGGGCAAATAGCAAGAGGAATACTTTTCTTTTATTTCTATGGTGGTGTGGGACTGGTCTCTGCTTTCCTCTACCTCACTGGTAGAGGTGAGAGAGGGTCGAAGGTCATACAAAATGCTTGCCGGTACTTAGTCTCTCATTTATAATTGCATGATGTAAATTTGTGTTTATATAAACAATGATTGTTTAAAATTCGAGTTTTGGTAGCCTAGATGACTTTTAACTCTCCGAAACTGAGTTTTTGAGATTTTACTGGTTGAAATAAATTCAAAATGTTTAAGTTCCCACTCTTAGTTCAGTATTATACCTATATGTTGTTTTTAAAATAGGACGGGCAAAGACATATGACTTTCTAAATTCAAACTGCTAGGGTATATAATGCCCTTCCGGCTTCCGTTTTACCTTCCTCTTGTACCTTCAAATCAAGAGTGAATAGGCATCTTCTAGGCAAGAGCGTCTACCTTAAGCTGCTTCACCACTTGCAAGCAGGTTTGATTGCCAAGAGCTAGCCTATTTATTTAAAAAAACGTATAAATAATAGTCAGTTGTTTGTTGTGATTAAACTTTTATTAATTGGCAATTTACTCAATGCAATTATAAATTGGATGTTTGCATGTTTGTGAAGTAATATTTTTTTTTTAAATGTAATATTAGTAAAACGGTTTCCTTTTCACTGTTTATGTTGAGATTTTTTCTGTCTGACATTTAGCAAAATTTATTTTTACTCTAGATAAATTTCTGTTGATCTATTGATCTATTCTGTTATGATATATCATCCTATTAATGAAATTTCTGACTATTTTGTTTGAGCATGCTTAATTAAAATAATAATATTGTTGTAAATTATAGTAAAATAATCATTTTGGTGTTCATATAAACATTTTAAAACTGGCTGGCTGGTTCCAGTCGTTTTCTTTTTTGAAATTACAAATCTTTTTTTTGTAAACTCTGGGTTCAAGTCTTTTAAACAATTACATAAATTACATTACATACATTTTATTGTAGAAAATAAGAAAAATCAAATTGTTAAGAACAACAAAATGCAAAACATTTTTTCGAAAATGGATCTTATTTCTAAGAAATAGCATTTTGCAATTTTGCATTTCTGTTAGTTTTTGTATGATGCCTGTGTAAGGATCTCACTTTTTCTGCCATAATAATATTATTAGGTTCTAAGTTTTTAAGTAAATTTTATACTGAATAATTTTTAGTGTTTGTATGAACAGCAAATACATGTGAAAATTAAGTTATTAATTTAATTACAAAGAAACACTTTTACAAATTTTTCTCTTATTGCAAACTTGACAAATCTATTTTTCACTCTGTTATTTTCTTCTATACAACTTTAACTAATTTTCATTGACTGAGTAAATAGTTTTTTCGAAACTACATTAATTTTATTGATAGTACAATGAATTTTTTTACAGTCACTTTTTATTTTATTTTAAAAAGAGACAAAATTGTTATTTTTAACTTTAGGTATTTAGCATATTATCTAAGCAAAATTTTTAATAGCATGTATAATTATTTTTAGTGTTTTACACTAGCGGCACGCTATGATGGCCGGTTTGACACATTACAATAGTGATGTGGAATGTCAATTTATTCTCGAACAAAAAACAATTAAGTTTTGTTTTTGTACCTGATTAAATAGGTTTAATAAAACAAAAATGTATATGTTTATTTAATTTATTTGAACGAACTGAATATTTGAACGAAAATGAATATACATACTTTATATGCACACAAGAAACATATGAATACAAAAGATACCAAAAAAGGTGCCACAAAAGGCCATAATTAATCAGATTCGTCCATACTACTATTTTCACTGTCGTCACTGCTATCATCACATACATTAATAATTATATGTTCGTTTTCTATAATATTATCTATTTTCACATCTCTTTCATAATCTTCCCTTATTAATTTAACAGTTCTATTCACAACCTTTTCCCAGTCTCCTTTAGTCACATGTTCACAAGCTTCTTCTAATAATTTTAGCATTTTTTTTGTGGTAAATGGGGGTTCTGTATTGTGTCTTGCAGCATATCCCTTAATTTGAGCCCACACCAACTCAATCGCATTATACTCACAATGGTAAGGCGGTAACCGTATAACTCTGTGCCCATGTTCTAATGCTATTTCGTCAATGACGTATCGGATCTTGGTTGGTTTGTTTTCTTTTAAAAGACGTACTAATTCCGCTTTTAACATATTCATGTTTGCATCTACGCCATTTTTACGAAGCCATGCGACGATATCAGCTTTCTTTTGGGATTGGGCAGGTGGCTTGTCAATTTGCATCGAGTGGTATGGGGCGTTGTCCATAATTATAATAGATGGTTCAGGGAGGCTACACAACATTGAGGTAAACCATTCAGTAAACTTTTCTCCATTCATGTCTTCATGATAGTCTCCAGTGGTTTTTGACGCAAAAGCCATGAGAGAACCTTCGACAAACCCGTTGATGGTTCCGGCGTGACAAATTATAAGTCGCGATCCTTTTCCTACAGGAACTTTGGAAGTAGATGCTGCTGTGTCATCGTTCCAAGAACGGCCTACAGTATGGTTAGCATTAAGCCATGTTTCATCCAAGAACACAACATTTTGCCAATTTTTGATTTCTTTCACTTGCCGTAAAAAAGTATACCTTGCCATCGCTATATCAAATCTTTCCATCAATATTTTGCGTTTGTTACATTTTTTGTATCGAAATCCAATGGTCTTCAAAATCTTCGTTAAAGAACTTTCCCCACCGAAGAATAATCCAGCTTCCTTCAGTGAATGCACCAACTTTTTTCTTGTTGGATACTCCTTCTGTAAATAGTAGCCGTAAACATGTCTTCGGATAGCATCGGCATCAAAGCTATCGATGCCTACGACTGGTTTTGCTCGTTTTCTCTTTTTTGGTGTGTGAAGTTTATTTTCTTCTGTGCCAGTCTCGCCATATTTTTTTTTAGTTATCCGTCTAACAGTTCGTTGTCCAATATTAAGCGCATCAGCTACGCGTTCAACCACTGACGTTATAGGTAAAATTGGCCCTCCATTTTGAGCTTCACGATCGAAATAGTTACGAAGGCGTATTACGAACTCACGTGTCTGACTATTTAGAACAGTTCTCTGCGTACGTTCGGTCATATCGACGAAATCCACAACAAAGGGCTTGAACAGAGTCCAAATTAACGAGCAAGGGTCAACAGTAATGCAGTATCAATATTTGAAATCCAAAGCCAGGTCAAAACTATATCACAATCGCATTGCACTGACAGTTTATACTTTTCGAAGCAACGTCAATTCGAAACTGCTTTGTTTTGCATTGAGCATTGACGCGAGTTTGCCGGAGGTAGTAGTTGTGCTAGCCAGCGATCCTATGTGACGATCGTATTAGATTCCATTTTTAAAAATTAATTGATATTTTTTTGCGATTTCAGAGGTTTGTCCACATAGTGAAAATTGTTCATATTCACAAGTACATTCACCCCTTAAATGGTGCAAACTGATTTTTCTACACTTGTATACATTTAAGAAATCAATTTAATAAATAAATTTTGAGTCCTAAACCTAAAACTACATTCGATAAAATTTATGAATCTCTGCACATCACTATCGTCAATAAAGTAATACAATTATTTCCTTCAAAGTCGTTATCAATTAATACGGAACTTCATGAGCGGACAAACGTCAAACCGGCCATCATAGCGTGCCGCTAGTTTAGTGAAAGATAAATCCATGGTGTTTCTGAAAAAAATGTACTGATTTTCATGCTGTAGATTCTAGTCCATTCGGGGTTTGATATTTATAGAAAAAATAAAAATTAATTTTGCCAGATGAAATATCGAAAGTTTATAAAACTAAAAATAAATATGTACGCATTGCACATACATAGGGCAAAGAACTGTCTTTGTTATAAACTTTTCATGTTTACCAATCAGTAAGTCAGTTGTGCAAAATATAGCAAAATATACAATAGACAACAATTTTAAAAAGAATAGTTCCTATACAACTCATCTCATTAATTTAATACCAAATTCTAGAAAAGAGTGATATTATGTTTTATGAATTATAAAAACAGGGTGGTAACTGTAGGCTCCTTTCGAAATATTTTTGTATCAATCTTGAAGCTTAATTTTTTTTAATATTTTAAATAGTACTTAAGTGTATTCCGTAGTATATATTATGTACTTAGAGTTATTAAAATATGTAGTTTTTAAGCAGTTAAAAATCGTAAAACTCAACAGTGTAATAAATAATGGAGCTTTTATACAAATTTTATACTACCTATACACATTTTTCTAATTATTTTCAATGTAAGTTAAGCTTTATCTTGAAATCTATTAATAAATTAAGGTTCTAGTGATAAGACTGTTAAACAGAAAAAGGGGTTTTGTCAGGATATTTGTTTGTAAATCCTGTTTAGATAAATACAGATCTCAATTTTGCACAAACAAAAAAATGCAGATATCTTAGCTTATCGAAATGGCTGGTTGCTTTTCCTTACAAGTGTTTAAAAAAATTGCCTACGGCTCGTGCGCAATTGTTTATTTGACAATTAGTCTAATCAGTAACTTTTTTTTCAAACGTCATAATGTATAGTATGGGATTTTGTATGAAATACTGAATTGTGACGTCGTCAAAATTCGACTCACTTTAAAATGGTTATTCAACATAAAACTAACAGGGGATATTTCATATTACCTCTTTTGGGAGATATCTATTATATCGTCTATTTAATAATCACTAAAAATAATTTATTTGACAACACTGTCAAATAAACTACTGTCTACTATCTGTGTAACATACCAGTAAATTGGCATTATGTTTTTTGGAAAGCTGTTATTATCTGTATTTTTCTTGTGTGATAATAGCTAATAATATTCCTCCAAATTAAAAGACTGATATTTTGAATTTTCATTAAAAATGTGTTCAGTGATAATTAGCAAGTGTTAAAAAAAACGCAAAAATCTAGCCATCATTTACCCGCCTATGTAGTAGATTAATCTGTAAAGTAGTCTAGATAATATTTTTTTTATTGATTATTATTCTTTAGGATACTCCAGGTCTATTTGTTTTCACAAGTTCTTTCAAAGCAATGCATTATTTCGAATATTTAAGGAAGTAGTAAAAATATGACGTTTTATTTTTAATCTGAGTTAAAAAAAACAATAAAAGCAGTCATGCACATTTTATCGTTGTAAAGTAGCTACTACAAATTATAAATTAGTGATGTAGTGTTACAGTAATTACATAATATTACCTTTATATTATTAAAACAGTAATGTAATTAAGTTTAGAAGTAATGCTTTTTAATATTTCTCTTCGCGTAAAATAAACAGGTTTTTAAAATAAAAAAATACTTATCATCTCAAAATAGGCTGTAATTGGGATGGAAAACTTTGTTTAATTTTATAGTAAAGAATATTAACCAATGCCTGTAAGAATTAAAAAAAATATGAGGCTTGCATCGATTTGATTATTTTGTTAAATTATGTAACTCAATAATAATTAAATTAATTACAATATAATCGAGTAGTATAACTTAATAGTACTGATGTAGTATAAAAAAAACTTAAAAAAAAAAGAACTAAAAAGATAAGTGCACACCTAAAATGTGGGCTAAAATAAGTTTTTTAATCATTTGAAGGCTACACTTTATCAAAAGATGTTTACGTAAAAAAAAACGGAAACAATTCTGTGATCTAACTGTTGATATCCGAAAATAATGTTAAAAAATAGTTGTTAAAACGTGTGTGGACAACTTTGTAAAAACTTTCACTTGTCTATTCTTCCGTTTTTTTTGACATATCATTGACCAAATGTTGATCTCTGATAGATTTTTATTATTATAAAAAAACATTTTTTTTATCAAAGTTGTTGCACACATTATCTGTGATCCAAAAAGTGTTCATAATATTGTAAAAATAAAAATAAAACCAATATTGTGTTAGAATTTAGGAAAGCCAGGTGAACTTTTATTTCAGTTCTTTTTTTCAAATTTTGGATTCAAGTTTAACTCAATATTGGTCTTTGCACTCATAAATGGTCGCTTATTACAGACTCATTAATTTTAATTTCTTGTTAAATACCTTTTGGTCCAAAAGCGTTATCTATCCGCTTTTTTGCATACAAACAACCTTTTATGAAGATTTTTGGAAATAATACGTCTGTAATATCAGCGCCGTCTGTTGATTGATTTTTGACTGTTAGTTAATTAATTTCTTTTTTAATAAAATTACACCGATTTTTCGACTGAATACACGTGTGCAGTTTGGAATTTTTTCTTTTATTTATCAATAAATAAACTTTTGTTTATTTTTCTTCTTTTTTTGATACTTACTTACTTTCTACTTTTGGATGTTCCGGAGTTCTATCCCCGGCAGGGTCAATTCGGGTCAGTAAGACGGATCTTAAGGGGTTAAGAAGGCCGAATGACCTTGACGAAACGCAGACCAGCGGGACTTTTGCCGACGGTAATGCCGTATAGCGGCCACGCCCGGAACTACGCAAACTAGGCCAAAGACTATAGACTGCAGAGGGAACAAGTGCTATTTTATGGGATAATGCCTATATTTATGTTTGCGCATAAATATCATAGGTCACAAATACATAAACTTTCTTTAATACCTACCTTTAGCTTTACCTTGAGACCTTGCCATGAAATGTTCGATATCGTATCCGATACTAAATATTGTTTGCGCTTGTAGTAGGCACAGATTTAGGTATAGGTACAAGTAATATTTCGTATTGGATCAATGCTAAAATGTAGGTAGTTCAAGTTAGTGTTGCAGAAGTATCGATAGTTGACATCAAGCTAAAAGTTTTGAAACGTGCTACCTCCACCGAGGGATGAGTGGGGTACAGGGAGAGGAGATAGAGAATCAGGTACTAACTGCTCACAATAAGCCCCACTTGCCGGAGCTGCGTAGTTTTTTTGTGAGTTTACTCCTTTAGAATCAATTTTCATATGTATGAGCCTGTGGTATGAAAATTTATGTGCAGTACTACGTCATGCGCAGCTCTGAGCACAGAGTCACTTAAAAAAAGTCAGCGCCATTTTGAATAACCGCCATAACCGATTTCGTTCAAAATTGATATTTACGGCTTTCTGGGATCACAAAACAGGAAACTGTTACCAAAATTTAAAAAAGTCGGTGCCATTTTGAAATTCTTTGTTAATTGACCGATTTCGTTCAAAATAGCATACGCACTACGAGTAAAATTATGTCTACCCGTTATCTCTCTCTGTCTACCGAAGCTAACATGGTTACTTGTCTCGTTACGTCAAAAGTAGAGATAAAAGTAATATTTCTAATCTGTGGTATTTTTCTCTACGAGCCTTTACATGTCGACTACTTTTTTCTTGTAATATACTGCATTTTGTGCATGTGAAAAATTTGCCGGCAACGACAATATCTCTCTCTCTCGTCGCGAGATAATCTCGTTGTGCACATCCTAGACCTACTGGGATCACAAAACAGGAAACTGTTACCAAAATTTAACAAAGTTAGCGCCATTTTGAAATTCATGTTGTTATTATGTTTCCATGACTATGTAATGTATTTTGATGAATATAAAATATATGGTAATTAATATATGATGATAGCCACGGAGTTAGAGAATAGGAGTGCAGGTGTTCCCAGCTTGTCATCACGAATTTCGATTCCATATTATGATATTATCGATAAGGTTGTCTGGAAGAGATCGCTGGTTAGCGATAAGACCGCCTTATTGTACCTACATTTTAAGTTTTCATGTTTGTTCTGTTTCATACATACATACATACACACATACATACACACATACATACACACATACATACACACATACATACATACACACATACATACACACATACATACACACATACATACACACATACATACACACACACATACACATACACACATACATACATTATAATTATTATTAGTATGTATTTTAGTTATTAGTAGCATTAATATTATTAGTAAGTAATTTTGCATTAAAGATATTATAATCTATTCCGTCGGGTCGGAGGAAAAAAAATCAAATTAAAGCTTATAAGCTTTAAAAACAATCAAAATATGTAGCGAGTGCAGGTAGGTTGTTCCTCATCAAAATCATCTTGATTTGAATTTTACAATCACTTGTCACTACAGAACCTTATTTAGTCTTTGCACCTACTTTGCACACTTAAAAAGTTAAATTCTTAAAAAATATATATATTTACACCTACTAATTTACAGATAAATACTGAACTAAGTATTTCTAAAATTTTAAATATGTACAAATGAGTATAAACCCTTCAAAATCGAAAATTAACTTTAAAAAATTCGCTCCGACACCGACGTGCGGTCCACCTTCGACAATGTCCCGAAACGGACTGCCGAAGGGCTCGCGGGTGTTTACAGGGCGACGGAGCAGCCACGTTCTCACTAATATACTTAAATTTCGGGGGAAAATTACTTTACACGAATGTTATAGGGAGTAAAAATAAAACTCTCCGTTAAAAATATTGTAATTTTTAAGACCTATTTTTGTGTGCAAGAACTAATTAAAAAGCTTGTGCCGTTTTGCAGAACATTTTCAAAGTATGATAAAAGTAGATACTCTTTGGGGATTTTTTTCTGAAAGAGGGTTTGAAAAAAGTAATTTTTTTTTTACAGTAGAAATGTTTATTAAGCCTATATCTTCCGTTACATATTTTTTCTTTACGGATTCAACTATCAGTTATTAAGACAATTTGACTTAAACATCCTAATACTGAGGCAGTTTGTCATCTCTTAAAGCCTTAACTGAGTCGGGAATTTATAATTTCTGAATTTTCTCTAGTCTGGCCTGGTGGGATGCTTCGGCCGTGGCTAGTGATACGCCATCTCAGAAAGGGTCAATTAAAACGAAATCATCGGTTACAATTACAAAATCAAACTGTTTATTCTGACATTCATTTGCTGGTCTTTACAAGTTACTCTCGATAATCAATATATTTTATGAAATTCGTATGAATTTAGACCTATGGATAAAAATGGATGGATGGATGGATGGATTTATCAGTTAAATATACCAGCAATATTACCACAAGTCCGTGTAATACTTGTAACGTATGTAAAAATTTAAAGAGATTGCTATACTTATGGTGTCTTCACAATACATTTACAATAATATTCATATATTGTTTGCTAAGCAGAACATTAATTTTTTTAAGCCAAAAATTGACACTCGCAAGTCACAATCACACACACAGTCTCACAGTTTGAGATTGTTAAAATTGTGCTGTAGGATAAAGTTTTGTTTGTTGTTTGCTTTTACTTTTTACTTTAATACACTTCTGGTTCTTTATAGTACATATTGTAACACTAGCTTATTCCCGCGACTTTGTCCGCGTGGTTTAAGTTTGTTTGATTCCCGCGGGAACTCCTTAATTTTCCGGGATAAAAAGTAGCCTATGTCACTCTCCAGGTTCTCAACTATTACCCATGCCAAGAATCACGTCGATCCGTTGCTCCGTTGCGGCGTGGTTGAAGGACAAACCAACAAACCAATAAACCAACAAACAAACACACTTTTGCGTTTATAATAGTAGTATGATTTCTCGCTAGAAATGATATTGCGAATTAATGGTAGATTCACTTGGCGATTCAAAAACACTAATTGTAAAGTTTATTTGAATAAATAACATTTGAGTTTAACCTGTTGTAAATTTTTTATCTAACCTTCTAACCTAATTTTTGGAATAACGATTCGATTCGATTGTTTTACAACATTTATTTGGCTTACTGCCAAGAAATTATTGTCAATAGGAACTTTGAGTTAAAATCTGGCGGTATTTATACGATATCCGTTGGTACTGTGCTTCTAAATAATATCTCCAGAACCTGCGCATCGACGCAGAGCGAGAACGACGAGAGAACCACTGGCCATGATACTGATGGAGTCCACAGTGACGTTATAACACGCAGCACGGAGTTCACATTCGTGTTATCTCTGCCTATAACTATATTCATCACATTGACTAGGGTCCCGCACGTGGTGGTGATTATCATCGCGGACCCAAGCCCGAAATAGACATCTGGCACAGGCCTCTATCCTATCGAGGCAGGCCTTAGCCAACTACACACCGGTTAAAAGGTAGGAGCGTATGCCGAGAAAATATTTTTGAAAATACATCCCATCGTAAAACTGGTATTTGAAATTTGTATGAAAATTGAATTTAACGTAAGCGCAGCTGCGGGCAAAAGCTAGGTGAAATTACAATTTTCAATTTTATTACTACATTGGAGTTGTGATCGCTTGTGATGAAAAAGTCATAAAAGGACCTATTATTATTTTTAAAACCCTTACAAATTATAGCTTCCAAATGATAGGTAACGTTTAAGTCAATGTTTTCCCACACGACTTAACGCTAATAATAATGTGTTAAGCAGCAACAAGGTGCGGCCCTGTGTTTTGTCTATGTGTGCGTAATGTTTCCGTGTGTTTGAAATTGCCACGCTATTTTTTTCAATATATAGAATCTGCTTCTCTTTATAAATCTGTGGGTATAGATTAATTATGTCGTGTTACACTAGTTACTGCTAGTTACCACCCTACCGGCAAAGACGCACCGCCAAGCGATTTAGCGTTTCGGTACGATGTCCTGTGGGTATGGGTTTAAAAATCATATCATACTGATATTAAAAACGCGAAAGTGTGTTTGATTATTGGTTTGTTCTTCAATCGGGCCGAAACGGATCGACATGATTTTTTGGCATGGGTATAGTTGAGGACCTGGAGAGTGACATAGGCTACTTTGAATCCTGGAAAATTAAGGAGTTCCCGCGGAAATCAAATAAACTAAAACCACGCGGACGAAGTCGCGCTAGTATGTTCATGTTGTTTTTCATTTTCATTTTCTCTGGTTAACTTGTCTCTGATTTTGTCTGCTTTCTGGACAAACAACGATCTCATACAGCCTATTAACCGTCGTGTTAACCAGAGACAAGTAACATATAGGATAGTGATAACTAGTATCTTAGCTCATTGTAGGTATAGAGCAGTAACATCTCACCCTCAGATCATGGTATTTAATCTGAGATCTCACCGCACTCATAGCACAGTAAACAGATACATAGTGCGCGGCGTAAGCAAGTGAACTATAGCTACATAGTAATATATAAAGACATGTAACCAATAGGGATGGGCAGTAGTGCGCTGCAAGTGCAATGTCGATAAAATACATCAACGGTACGGTACCTATTGTTTGTGTATGTTTGTACTGTATCATACTAATATTGTTAATGGGAAAGTGTGTTTGTTTTTTAATATCAAAGAACTTTAATATGGCGCTAATTATATCGCATAGCTCTAGGTGTAGCGCTGTTTCTACGATGCAACCACGGCACGAGTAGCGGACTCAGCTATTTCATCATCATGACCCAAATTCTAGTTTTCCTTAAAAATTGTAATTAAATTAAATTCATTCTTAGACAAAATTATTTGTA
The DNA here is from genome assembly GCA_964035005.1 of Erebia palarica. Lineage (NCBI taxonomy): Eukaryota > Metazoa > Arthropoda > Insecta > Lepidoptera > Nymphalidae > Erebia > Erebia palarica. The sequence continues at coordinate 11,495,633 of OZ035993.1, read as the reverse complement.
ATCTAGTTTTAATTTTTATTATAAATAAAAATAAATAAATTTTAGTTTTTTTTGGGACCTCCGGCTGTGTCTTCCTTCACTGGCGCAGTCGGTAGGATATTCGAGAAGAAGCCGTCACCGCGACCACTTCAAGAAGATCCTACGGAACCTACTAGAAGCACAAGCCGAGGCGAATCCAAACATTGATTCTACCCAGGGAAGACTAGCAGAGAATGTTCAAGTAAGTGCATAGAACTAGCATGTGTCCTTACTCCCCTAATATTTAGCCTTTTTCCAAGATTTTCCATCCTAGGGAATCTACCCCAAGAGGGCCTGCATCGACTAGGACCTCTCGTAGGAATAAGTTAGAGTCTATAGTATTCTTAATCTATGATGGCAGGGGCTGTGTGTGCGAGCGGGACACCAGCTTCAAGGAATGTTCTCTTTCGAGACCGTTCTTTCGTACAACTATTGGTAATGCAAAAGGAACTTTATGTCTGACTAATAAAGTTTGTTTTTACTCACTATTAGGAGGCCTGACACACGTCCTGGTCTGAATCGGGAATCCAATTGCAGCGTCGGTTCCAATTATGAATTTAAACCCACTTAAACAAAAACATTAAAATCGGTCCTGGCATTTTCGACTTTCTACGAGACTAAACACACGGCAATTAATTTTAATTTAAACAGAAGATAGGCTAGCTAACGTCTGCAAATTCTTCCGCGAGAAACAAGTTTTTCAAAAATTCCCACGGAAATTAGTTTTCCGGGATAAAAGTAACCAATGTCACTCTCCAGGTCCTAAACAAAAAATCCATGCGATCCGTTGCTCTGTTGAGACGTGATTGAAGGACAAAGTAACAAACAAACACTTTCACATTTATAATATTCTTCTAATTCTTCTCGCGTCGTTTCCTCAACTTTGAGGATCGTGGCTCCCTCGTGGTATTACAGCCTTCACGGTGTTTCGCCATCTCTCCCTATTGGAGGCCGTGCGAATGGCAGTGCAGACCGGAGTGTCGACCGCTTCTTTAATTTGGTCAGACCAACGTCTCGGACTTCGTCCGCGGGGTCTCTTTCCTTAGATCTTGCCAGTGATAATGAGCTTTTTAATGCTGTTTGAATTTTTCCTGGCAATGTGACCGAAGTAGTCGAGCATCCGCCGCAGACAGATGTTGGATAGCCGCATCTTTATTTTTAATTTGTTTAAGATCGAGACATTGGTCTTGTGTTCTGTCCAAGAAATGTTGAGCATTCGCCTCCAGCACCACATTTCAAATGCATCAATCCGTTTTCGGTCGGCTGATTTAAGGGTCCCCGTCTCGGCACCATATAAGAATATGGAAAAAACAAGTGTACGGACTTTGTGCAGTTTTGTCCATTGTGATATGTTTTTGTCCTGCCATATTTTGGAGAGTTGAGACATGGCACTTTTCGCCATCCCGATGCGACGGTGGACTTCAGTTTCACAGCCACCTTTGTGGCTGATGTTTGAGCCCAGATAGACAAATTCATCAACAATTTCCAAGCCTGTGGCACCGTTGATTTCCAGCTTGCCCGTTCGATCCACAACCATCACTTTGGTTTTCGACCTATTTATAGAAAGAACCAAGGAATTGCTGACCGTCTCCAGTTTCCTTATGAGAGTCATCATTTCGATCTCACTGCTAGCTATAAGAGTTGTATCATCAGCGTATTTCAGGTTTGTGAGCTTTACACCTCCGATACTGACTCCACCTTACCATTCCGAGAGCACTTCTCTCATGATGAACTCGCCGTATATATTAAAAAGTAGGAGACGGTATACATCCTTGCCGTACTCCTTTTCCGAATGAGAAGCTTTTTGAAGTGTCGGTACCGATCCTTACAACTCCAGTACTGCTACGATACAGGGAGTGCTAAAGTGAAACGAGATGTTTCGGCACGCCTAGTTCTGTGAGCACTCTCCACAAATGTTGCCAGTTGACACAGTCGAAGGCCTTGCTATAATCGACAAAGCATAGCACAACTGGTGTGTCGAATTCATAGCATTTCTCAATAAGTTGACGGACGTTCAGGATTTGCTCTCTAGTCCCTCTACCCTTTACAAGCCCTGCCTGCTCCTGTGGTATCTGCCAATCTAAGAAGTGTCGAATTCGTTGCTTTAGGACATGTAAAAGAACTTTGCTGGCATGAGAAATTAGTGAATGTGTGCGATAGTTTTCACACTTCTTTGTGGATCCTCTCTTGTGGATTGGTAGAATAATAGATGTCGTCCAATCAACAGGCCATTCGCCTGTCTGCCAGATTTGATTACACAACTTGTGGATAACTCCAGTACCAGCATCTCCTTTAGCGTTTCTGGAGATATTTGGTCAGGACCTGGAGCTTTGCGGTTTTTCAAGCTCTTAACGGCTAGTTCGATCTCCGATCGCAATATAGTTGGTTCCTGGCAGCTGCCATCGTAAGCTGTTGTTTGGGCGGACGATCCTTGGTAGAGTTCTTCGCCATTCAGTTTCATCACCTCTGCCACATGATTGGATGACACTCTTCTGGTTAAAATCTATTGTTGCATTTCAGCCAATCACAAGTCAGGTTGATGCAGATTTTATATAATATTGCTACTGTTAAAATACATTCAAGGGATATAAGATTGCATTGATACATTTAAAATACTATAGTATGAAATCAAATAATACTGAATTAACAACCAAAAATTGTGTGTGTCAGCTCCGACGCATGACTGGAGTTTACCCTTTACGAATGATTATCTTATATATAAAATTCTCGTGTCACAATGTTAGTTACCATACTCCCCTGAAACACCTAATTGAGAAACTACTGCAACTAAACAGAGCTAAACTCAGGACGGCTGTAAGCATGATAAAAGGACACTGTCCACTTAACAAACACATATAATATGTTCTAGGTCAGCCCTCTGTGCAGAGCCTGCATGAAGAGCGAGGAGACACGTACTACTCGAGTGTAGTGCTGTATGCACTCAACGAGAAGCTTACATTGGCTCCCCAGCAACACTCCCGGAAGTCCTCGCCGACCTGGGCGGCCTGCTTGGATTCTGGAGTGAGCTTGGCTGGCTGGAGTGATCAAGTCGCACCAGAGGCCTCACGCACAACGGGCACAAATGCTTAAGTGCGGAAAAGCCCAGAGAGAGAAGAAGAAGAAGAACACCTGAAGTCGCGGGCATCGGCTACTAAATATATAGATTAGTCAATGAACACATTTTTATATTACTGAAAGCATGTTTGATGCATTCATATATATTTATTATATAATTTTTATTCATCGAAATACAATACATAGTCATGGAAACGTAAACAAGTGTTACCATGGAAACAAAAAGTCAATAACGTAACGGACAAATTTTATTTTACTCCCCATAAATTATGATACCTCGGGCTTATATATGAAAATCGATTCTAAAGGAGGTGAATCGGCTCAGCTTTAGTATATGTGCCGTGCAGTAGGCAGTTCATTTTTTTTTACAGAAAGTTATAAACGTAACTCCAAAATATTTTTCGTCGAATCGTAATAGGTTTCGAGATATAAATTTTTAAAATCTCGACATTTTGAGGTTAGTTTTACCGAAATTCGTGTAAATCTCTATTTATTTGTGTGACGGATGATGTGAGGGAATTAGGTAGGACTAGGGTAACTGGTAATATACTTATTGATTTGGGAATAGCATTATATACTTAAACACACATTGCAGCACAATTTTTTAAATACGTAGCCGTTCTGGGCGAAATACATCCTTTGCCATTTTGATAAGATGAGTGTTAGATCTCTAGAACTATTGCTATCTCTAGTATATTTAAGTCACCACTCACCGTAAGATTGTATAAACCGTCAGATTATAATCTAACTCGCGAAATCGCAAACTGTCGAAAGATTACAACTGAACGCATTATTTTCCGTTAGATTGTAATCTGTTAAATTTATTAACGCGATAAAACCTAACCTAGCACTAGGTACCTACCTCGTTATTTATGTCGAACCCTAACCCAACCTACATGAAACAGACAAGAAAACGTAAATACAATGAATATTTCAAAAATTTACACTCAGAACATTGAACGGTTCACAATCTTTCGACAGTTTACAATTTCGCGAGTTAGATTATTATCTAACGGTTTTTACAATCTTACAGTGACATCTAGGAAGTGTGAGGATTCCCAGACTTGAAAATCGGTTTACACGATTCGTACGGCGCCTTACCAGTGATTGCGCGGATACATTTTTTCTGTGCAATAAATACTCTTTTTATATCCGTTGATTTCTCCAAACAAAATATTAAATATAACTAAGAATCATAGAATAATTTATTACTGATGCGTGTGGTGATTTAATATAGATGGCATTTTTATGAAAACTTTTTCAGTTGTTTTTTTATTTTCTAGCAGATCTAGCTGATGCCCGTGACTTCGTCCGCGTGGATTGAATTTTTTTAGGAGGGATAAAAAATAGCTTATGAATTATTCCAGACTATAATCTATCTCTGTGCCAAATTTCATCCAGATCCCTTTTGCCGTTCTGGCGTGATAACATTCATCACCAAACCATATATAAAAAGTACTCTGTGATCCAAACTTTCGATTTTTTTATATGCTATTAAATATATTTGCTTGTGTCAGACAAAGTACTTTTTTTTGAAAAGTAATATTTGACCGAGCGAAGCGGTGGTCTCTGAGTCTACTTGAGTGAATTTGCACTTGTCCATCCGTCCGTCCGTCTGTCAGAGCCATAATAACTTCTGAATTACTGAACGCAATTACTTCAAATTTAAATATAGTTAATTATGTAAACGGATGGCCTCCAGCCTAATATGGCTTAAAAAGTTAGATAAATCTTTATTTCAGGGGGCTCTCATAGAAGCGAATGCGAAGTAAAATATTTTTTATAGCTTTACTTAGGGTTGCGGTATATCATTTTAAAGATAATTAGGAAGAGAGTCCAAAATATTTTTTTTATTTTTCCCCTAAAATTGATGAAATGCCCCCATTTCCATTCAAAGTGGAGATCCATTTTGAATTGCTCCTCCTCCATTGCTTTCAAAGCGGAGATTTTCTAACGTCCAAAGTTGACCTCAGAACTCTCAATTTTCTGAAAGGCTGAGTCTGACACTTGATCAATTATTTAAATTATATCCTGTACTTGAACTGCAAATACTAAAATTAGATAAATATTATAAGGAAACGGAAATATTTAATTTTTAATAAGCTTCAGTATTATTAACAGAACTTCACAATGATGTCAATAGATGGCGCTCTGTAAAAGTTTATCCGTTTCTCCATTAACTCTTTAGTTCTTTTGCGTGTAATGTTAAAAGTTAACTATTACAATTTATAGTTAAAACAAAGGTTAAAACTATCTTATTTATGGATACCGCAAGGTCTCCGTTCGGGGCGAACCACTAGCTAATGATAAAGTAAGTATATTTTAATAAGTGTAATCACATTGGAAATTGCCTTGAACGTTATCTTTGCTTGCAAGAACCCGGGAGCCGGCTTTTGGAGAAATAGGAGAAGGTCAACGTCAACGTCATTTTTAATCACGGTACTCTTTGCCAATGAATAAAGAAACTAAGGAAATGACATTACCAGTAATCGCGCTATAGCTTGAGCGTGCCTAGCCGCCATTTTGGATAACAATTTCCTGTGTACCTCAAGTGTCATCGCCTCGTAACGTTTATTTGTGTTTTGTTGAAAAATTGTGTGTTTATTTGTTACGGTGAATAAATTAGTGTTATTTAAGTGTTTGGCATCAAAAACTATTTGCAACAATGCCTGCTTGTAATATTGTGGGATGTAGTTCAAGGAAACGAAAAAATCTGACAAATTTAACATTTCACCGGTTTGTAAACAATTTTTCTCGTATACTGATTCTTTAAAGTAGTTATTACACTACAAAGAAACATATTTTAGTTTAGTTTACTGTAAATATTGGATTTTAAGCTAGATTTTTACCTGTTGATAAGCATTTGATAAGTACCTACTAGAGATTGCGTATGAGGACATTTTCATCGACATCGATATTTGCATGAATAATATTTTTGATATTTTATTATTAGATTGCCTAGAAATGAAGTCAAAAAGAAAGAAGACAGAAGAAGTGGCTAGACATTATGTCTAGCCACTTCTTGAATTGAAAATATTTTTTATTTGTTCTCTTCATTTTGATGCAAATGCTTTTAACAGAACGTTGGAAATTGTAAAATTGCGTGACGATGTACTACCTTCTCGTCATTTGTTGGTAAGTATGTCATTTTTTTGACACAAAATATGTTTATAAACTTTAGAAATGCAAAAGGTTGAAGTTTTGTATCAGGAGTTATTTTATCAAATAATTCAATCTTAACTATACAAAAAAAAATCTTCCCAGTCGCTTCTCCAAGAGCCTCACATTAAGTTTTTATAACTGTTTAAACAATTTTCAGCTTGAGACCATTGGTCTAAACATACTATGTTTAATTTGAAGTAATTATTTTCACTCATTTAGAAATTATAAGGCTCTATCAGTCTGGCAGGCATTCAGACTGACTGACGGATGGTCAGACGAACAAGTGCAAATTTGCTCAAGTAGAATTGGTGATCTCGCTTAGCTCAGTCAACTAATTTTTAACTGTTATGTTTAGTTTTTGTTTTGTACATAAGATTTACTTTTTACAGCCTAAAAACCAAGCTGTTTTGAAAAAAAGACAGCTGTCAGTAGATGAACAACGTGCATCTAGTTTGGTAAATATTTAAATGTATTTTTGATATTTGATAAATGGGTTTTTTAAATATTCATAAACCTGTTTTGTTTTACATTACATAAGTTCTTGTAAACATTGTTAAAAAAATGACATGAAAATAAATGAGAGAAAAAATGTATTGTTCAGCGATTTCTAAGTTTTATTTCATTACTCCTTAATTAAACACAACAGTATAGTAACACAATAGTTTCCAAACCCCTTGTTGAGTCCGTATTCCCACCGATGTGTCCTACTGGCGGGACCACGGAATACTACCATGTATTTTGTACTCTTATTATCACAGCATTATACATGTATGTTGAGAGCAGATTTTTTAGATACAGATTTATATTTGCATTTAACATGAACAATTGTACAATATATGCCATGTCACCCCGTTAAGGCATATGCAAGAATGGCATAATATGATGAAACAATATAACTAACTGATGCCCGCGACTTCACCCCGTGGTTAAAGTTTTTTTGATTCACGCGGGAACTCCTTCCGGGATAAAAAGTAGCATGGCACTCTCTAGATCCGCAACCTCAACTATACTCATGCCATAATTCACGTCGATCCGTTGCTAGGTTGCGGCGTGATTGAAGGATAAACCAACAAACAAACACACTTTCGCATTTATAATACATATTGGTAAAGTATGATTATTATGTTGAGTCATCTGCATCACTGCATAGCCTAAGCTTAATGGCCATAGGCTGGTAACACTGTTGAGGCTAAGCATAATATGTTGAGATGCTCAACATAGCGCAGGATTAGCAGAGTTTAAACTTGTTTCAATGAACACTAATGTATAATATAACACATCGATAAATATTATCGATAGTCATCTGGGCCGCACTTTGATAAGTCGCCATTTTAGTGTACATTTAATGTTTAGGTATACAGCTTTTTTTCGTAGGTATGACAAGTCCTTAGTAGTTTCCTTAGTCATTGCTCTTTGCCATATTGCCACAGAGTAAATTACACGTTTAAAAAATATTTGTAATGTTGTCTTTTTGAGTATTTTGCTCTCTGTTATTGTATTTGTTCTTAAAATTCAAAAATTTTTTTTGCTTTATCTAGTTTTGCCTCTGATAAATATACTTGGTTTTGCTCCAGCTGTAGCTGTAGACAAAAAGGGTTTTAATAATCTATGTTATAAAGCAGGATATATAGTTTTGTTTATATATTCTTGGCTTATTTTACGTTCTAATTTTCCGCCAAACTAAATAATAATAGCGTTTGCAATCAAAGTGTTCCTTATCCCAGTTCTTACCTACTAGACCACATCAAAGCCGAAAACCATGGCAGGTTCGTGTTTAAAATTCAAATTTCGAACATATGAAGGTTGTTTTTTTGATTCACTTTAATGTTTCATCCAAGACTTAAATGATTTTCCTGTATAACTCTTGACAGAGTTTACGGAAATTCATAAGCTATCACTTTTCTTTAACATGAAAATTCAAATGTAGGTAAATATTTTTATACTTGCAGTCCATGAAACTATTTCATAAACTAACCTTTGATCTGATTTTATGTGTTTGATTACCATTCCAAGTACATGTTAAGTATTTGACCCTATAATAACTCAAGGTTATTTAGGCAGTTGGGTCTTCTACATACCAAGTTGCTGTAATTATTTAATTCAAATTTAGGTATGAATGATTTAAGAGTTACCTTTTAAAATTGTAACGAAAATGAATGTATGTGTTTGAAATTTAACCTGGGTCCTCCCAATTACAAAACATAAGTGTGTACCTCTGAACCGAAGAGTTTTTTCGATTTATTTTCGAATTTCACTCTGGTAATGACAACTTGGAAACACCTGTCATCATTATTATTTAAATCAATGTAGTTAACCTATTAAACTAGATGATGCCCTCAAGTCGCCGAAGACGGAAGTCGCCTTCGTCTGCATGATTTAAATTTTTTGATTCCTGGGAGAACTCTAATTTTCTGGGAAAAAAAGTAGCCTCTGTCCTTCTCCGGGATACAATCTATCCCTGTGCTAAATTTCATTCAAATTGGTTGAACAGATGGGCTGTGAAAGCATATCAGCAGACAGACGGTTAGATGAACAGACAAACTTTCGTATTAATAATATCAGTATGAATCTGTGATTTAAATAGTCCCACAAACTTATCTGAGCCTGTGGCAATATTACTAGTAAATATTAAAAATTAGTTTGCTTGGCAGGTCAAGCTGTTTCTAGTTTTAGAGAGACTAATGAACAGCAATTCATTTTTATATATGTCACCATGAGATTGTAAAAACAGTTAGATTATAATCTAACTCTCAAAATTCTAAACTGTCGAAAGATTGTAAACTGTTCAATGTTCTGAGTGTCAATTTTTGAAACATTCATTTTATTTACGTTTTCTTGTCTCTTTCTTGTAGGTTAGGTTAGGGTTCGACATAAATAACCAAGTAGTGCGTAGTGCAATAATGCGTTAAATTCTAATCTTTCGACAGTTTAGAATTTCGCGAGTTAGATTATAATGTAACGGTTTTTACAATCTTACGGTGACATATATATGGAAAAAAAGAACAAAATATTAAATAATCAGCTAAGTATAAAAATTATTTCTGATTATGACCACTGGATATGTTTGTTGGACTGTAGATGCATAGATTTATTATATTTAATTACTATTGTAGATGATTTAATGGATGATTTAACATCGGTGGAAAATAAGCACTGTCAATATTCACATTTTGACGGTGCTTATTTTCCAAGTCCATGATGTTTGCTAGGAAATTGCATAGATTTAAGATTGGACTCCTTCTGTTGAAGACCAATCCTAAATCTATGGGAAATTGATATTTTTTTGTATCAAATTGATAAATAAAACAATTTCTAGGCTTAATTTGCTTAGTTTTAAGCTAATTAAGCCCTAGAAATTGCTAACCTAACCTAACCTAATCACTCACTCATACTTTGAACAGATTTTCTCAATTTTTCAGAAGTCTCAAAAAAAGCTAGAGTCAGAATTGATAAAACCTGATTGTTATTATATTGAATTATAATAATGAAAATACTTTTTAAAACATATACAGGCTTCCCTAATGAAAGTGTATGACTTTTTTGTTTCAGCAACTTGCAACCCATATGACAAACTACTGAAAACTCTGAGTATCAATGGAAAAAGTTTTAAATATTATGACTTGGGAGTGTTTGGAGAGAAATATGGTGAGTCTAGCATTTTATTTATGTAAATACTAGGTGATGCCCGCAAATTTGTCTGCGATAATTTTTTGGTTCCAGTGAGAACTCTTCAATTTTCCGGGATAAAAAGTAGTCTATGTGTAATTCCAGACTATAATCTATCTCGGTGCCAAATTTCATCCAGATCTCTTCAGCCGTTCTGGCGCGATTGAATAACACACATCCATCCATACTAACTTTTGCATTTATAATATTAAGTAGAGATGGTCGTATGGAACCCTTTGTGCGGGAGTCTGACTCGCACTTAACCGGCTTTTTTTACCCAACTGCGGAACGCACAGGGTTATGTGTTCATCAGTCTATATATGTTTATTTGTTCCTTGCAGCACAGCCACAGCCTAAACGCGTGGACCGATTTTGATGATTCTTGCACCGGATTATGCCGAGTATATCATTAGAGTGTCACTGTGGAAGCCGAATTTGAAAAACAAAGTGGCGCCCTCTAGAAGCCATGATGTAACAAATTTAAAAAATAAAGTCGATAGGCTATGGCGAGTGGGGTATCAATAAATAGGTCTTGCAAAATCATAGTTAGGTTCCCTTGATCATTTTCTCATTTTAACGATCATTTAGGATTTACGAGGTTTCAAAGGTCCATTTTTAGTGCATTCCTTTGTGTCGCACTACAGACAAAACGGCTGCACCGATTTTGATAATACTTGCACCACTAGATTTATCTTAATCTTCCGAGTGTCACTACGGAGGCCGAATTTGAGAAAAACAGAATGGCGTCCACTAGAAGCCAATTATTAAATGAAAGTCGATACTCGATAGGTTATAGGCAAGTGGGCTATCGTTAGATAGGTCTTTTAAAATTACACCTTGGTTCCATAAACCATTTTTCCATTTAAATGATAATTTAGGATTTACGAGGTTTCAAAGGAAATGTTTAAAGTTCCTACTCATATCATCTATATCTATCAAACTAGGTGGATTATCTTAAAACTTAATCTTTACAAGCAAATAGGTGATGCTCACAATCGATACACTAGAAACCGCCATAAGCTATGTGCGCAAGGTGCAGAAATCCTTTGTGGGGTCGAGTGTACGCTTTTATAATATGGTTCCCAAAGAGTTTCTGGATTTGACATTACATAGATTTAAAGACTGTGTTAAACAGCATTTGTTAAGTCGAGGTTATTACACTATCGATGATTTTATTAACGACAAAGTTGCATGGACGCAACCGGCCTCGCATCCAGTGACCCACAAGTCACTTGTAACATATGTATGTAACCTTTTCTTTTCTATGAAAAGAGCAACTGCTGAGTATCTTGCCGGTTCTTCTCAGTAGAATCAGCTTTCCGAACCGGTGGTAGAGTCGTAACGTTTCATAAGTGACACGAGTTGTCCTACATGAAATAAATAAATCATTTATCATTTAAACCACTCAACCGATTTTACATTATTAACAAGTAAAATAGGCTATATTTTATTTCTACAAAAATTGGAGATCCTTACGAAAATTGCAATAATGTGAGTTAAGTCGGAAAAAATCATCCCATCTGAGAGCTTACGTGGCGTGCGCTGCCTGAAGTTACACGACAACAATGTATGGTGGAAACGTTCCTCTCAAAAAATGCTAAAAAGAAGTCCGCGATACCATATAACTATCTTTTAAGGTTGACTCACAATAACCATTTTTATGATTTTCAAATTTGGACTAAAACAGCGCTTTACTTGCGAAGGTGTTTTTACCAACATAAACTCGCCGGCATATTTAGCGGAACATAAAAAAAAGGTTTGATATCAGTATCATATAAGGTTGCTGGCTGGTTTATACGTCATTTAATTTAAAAAGAAATATTTTCAAATTAAGAAAACAACTGAACATCACATTTTAAGCAATTGTTTTAATTTTATTCAAATACACCTTATCTGGAGCGAACTTCGAGTATTTCTTCCTTCTGAGTTTGATTTAAAATTTCATTGAAATACTGTTTTTTGTTAGTTTTTTTTAATCGCGTATCTTTCTGGAGTTGATGACTGAATTATGCCTGAATTATGCCTGCCCCAACGGAGATTGCCAGGGCACTCGAAATGCGAAGAAATGGTCAAACCTACAGAGTGATATCCAGAGATCTTCGTCGACCAGTTTCAACGATCCATCGCAGTATCCAACGGTTCAGGGAGACCGGTACTTATGTGAGAAGAGCAGGACAAGGCAGACAAAGACGCGCTTCGAGTAGGGATGATCGTTTCATTCGGCTTCGTGTACGTAGGAACCCCCGTTTGACGGCCGTCCAAGCCCGACATGAGTAAGAAGCAGTGCGGGGTGTAACCGTAAGTGAGCGTACGGTACGAAGAAGGCTCGAAGAAGCTGGTTTGGGTTCATTTGTGCCCGCCAAGGCTCCAAGGCTCGAGGTAAATCATCGTAGAAACAGGTTAACTTTTGCTCAGGAACATCGACTTTGGAACGCGGACCAATGGAGTAAGGTATTGTTTAGTGATGAGTGCAGAATTCTCTTAAATCAAATTGACGGCAGGCAAAGAATATACAGACGCAAAGGAGAACGATACATTCAGACAAATTTTGAAACTACAGTTGCATACGGTGGTGGATCAATAATGGTTTGGGCGGGCATTTGTTTGGGAGTTCGTACAGACTTGGTAGTGATTGACAGAGGGAGTCTGACTGCAGACCGCTATATCAGAGAAGTTTTAGAAGAAAATGTCGTACCGTTCGCCCCATATATCGGTGAAGATTTTGTTTTTATGCAGGATAATGCTCGGCCACATACCGCTCGGGTAACTCAAGCTTATCTTAATTATATGAATATCACTGTTATGGAGTGGCCGGCGTGATCACCGGATATGAATCCAAGCACGTTTGGGACTTGCTGGAAAGAAAAGTTAAGTCCAGAATTCCAGCTCCTGCCAACGTGGGAGAACTGCGAATCGCCGTAGTTGAGGAATGGCGGAGACTATCCCAGGAGACCATCGATAACATAATTCTCAGTATGCCTAGACGGGTAGAAACTTTAATAAGAGCACGTGGAGGAAATACGCGATATTAATCACTATTTTTCTAATTTAATTAATTGTTATTTTAATATTAAATTTCATTTTTCCCGGTTACATGAAAAGTTCAAAAATGTACCATTTTTCACAAATAGCCTTTACTCGCAAAATCTGTTCTTAATGTGATCTCATTTTAAGTAAAACAAATGAAACTTTAAATAACAAAAGAAGTGTAGTAAGTAGATTTTAAAATAAAACCATATTTTTTTAATTATGGACCTTTTTATGTTCCGCTAAATATGCCGGCGAGTTTAGTATTATTTTAATCATATATTACTCATCTCAAGTATTTATTTAAGACAAAAATTGTCCTGTACACCATTCAATTTAGATGAATATCTTATGAGATATCATAGAAATAAAGTTTATCATGCAACAGAACACCTCAGGCACAGCTTCAGGCGGATAAAAGTCTTTTACAAATATCAAGAGGGGGAACGTCCTCCTAAGGGCGCCTCCTGTGAGGCTCGGACCACGGCTTAGGATGACGTTGGGATGAATGGGAGGTTGGTTGGACTACATTAGTCCATACGCCCCCGAGACCGTGAGTTAAGACCACGTCCGGGTGACGTAAGATATCGGGGTCCTCGTCTTCGCCGGCGAAGACGCTGTGTTTGGTTGGTGTTTGTGTGTAGCCCTAAGTAGGGAGCATTGTCGGTAGTGATTTGGTCATCGGGGTCGAGGGGGGACTGATCACTGCTTGTGGTAAAACGAACTACAGCTAGAGCTACAGCTACAGCACGACTGACGACATTATTGCGTGCGAGCGTCCTGATGTTATGCTTGTGAAGCTTAAATTAAGAAATTTTGACGCGTTTTCATAAATTGTTTAATTGGTACATATTAATTTTGTTACATAATAGGTACCTAATAAATGTTGTCTTTTATCTAGTGTAAAATTAAAGTTAGGTATAGTTATATTAATATAGTTTAGGCACCTACCTTAATAAGAGTCAATAAACAGTTAGTAAATCTAAATTAAGGTATCTAATAGTTTAAATAAATAAATAAAAAAGTAATTTAAAAAAACAAAAAACCCGACTGCTTGGACACCAAAAAGTATAAAACAAGATGTGAATTTCATTATTATCAATTTACATAGTATAATACTTTTAATGAAATAATGAACAAAATAATATAGCCAATTCAGTATTCTCACAGCTCACGTTTTATAATAATATTTTTCTCTCATAATTAATTTTGTAATTATTACAAATTATCAAGGCGCAGTCGCACGTTAATATTAGCTAATGGACGTGCGACGCGCCTTGATAATTCGTAATAATTACAAAATTAATTATGAGAGAAAAATATTATTATAAAACGTGAGCTGTGAGAATACTGAATTGGCTATATTATTTTGTTCATTATTTCATTAAAAGTATTATACTATGTAAATTGATAATAATGAAATTCACATCTTGTTTTATACTTTTTGGTGTCCAAGCAGTCGGGTTTTTTGTTTTTTTAAATTACTTTTTTATATACTTTTTGGTGTCCAAGCAGTCGGGTTTTTTGTTTTTTTAAATTACTTTTTTATTTTAAACTTTTTGGTTATTTATGTTGTTTATTTACCTACCTGCAAGGTAATCCTAATAATATTATTGCCGTAATGAGAATCATTACTTTTGTATTAATTGTATTTTTTATTTATTTAAACTATTAGATTCCTTAATTTAGATTTACTAACGGTTTATTGACTCTTATTTAGGTAGGTGCCAAAACTATATTAATATAACTATACCTAACTTTAATTTTACAGTAGGTAAATGACAATATTTATTAGGTACCTATTATGTAACAAAATTAATATGTACCAATTAAACAATTTATGAAAACGCGTCAAAATTTCTTAATTTAAGCTTCACAAGCATAGGCTTGCGAAGCTTAAATTAAGAAATTTTGCGTGCGAGCGTCCTGATGATGGCATCATCAGGACGCTCGCACGCAATTGTCGTCAGTCGTGCGCGGTGCGGCTGTAGTTCGTTTTACCACAAGCACCCCAGTGATCAGTCCCCCTTCGACCCCAATGACCAAATCGCTACCGACAATGCTCCCTACTTAGGGCTACACACAAACACTAACCCAACACAGCGTCTTCGCCGGCGAAGACGAGGACCCCGATATCTACGATATCCACGTCACCCGGACGTGGTCTTAACTCACGGCCTCGAGGGCGTATGGACTAATCTAGTCCAACCGACCTCCCATTCATCCCAACGTCATCCTAAGCCGTGGTCCGAGCCTCACAGGAGGCGCCCTTAGGAGGACGTTGCCCCCCCGATGTCATCGAGCGTTAGGGCTCTTTTCTCGGCGACGCCTAGCGCTCGTCAACCCCCCAGTGCCGCTGTAGCGGCCAGTAGGGCCTATGCAGTATATTCAATCCGAAAAAAAAAGATCAGTCCCCACCGCACCGCACCGCACTCCTCGCGGACGCGCTTCCCGCGAGTGATATTTGTAAAAGACGTTTATCCGCCTGAAGTGTTCTGTTGCATCCACCACCACTACAGCCTATGAACGTCCCACTGCTGGGCACAGGCCTCCACTGTCATAGGAGAGAGGGAATTAGGAGCTTAGACCCACCACGCTACTCCAATGCGGGTTGGCGGGCTTTAACGACTATTATCATGTTAGTGATAATAACCGGGACCGACGGCTTAACGTGCTCTCCGAGGCACGGGGGTGAAACACCGCCAACTTCCAACTCCGGGCTGGCACTGAGAATTTCATAATTGAAAAACCCAATACCTAACAATTTTTATGCCCGACCGGGAATCGAACCCAGGACCTCGTGATCCACAGTCGACTACGCTAACCGCTAGACCAACGAGGCAGTTAATGTTTTGTTGCATGATAAACTTTATTTCTATGATATCTCATAAGATATTCAACTAAATTGAATGGTGTAAAGGACAATTTTTGTCTTAATTAAATACTTAAGATGAGTAAGATATTTTTTTTGATAAGGAATTAACGATTAATAACTATGTTGGTAAAAACACCTTCGCAAGCAAAGCACTGTTTTAGACCAAATTTGAAAGTCATAAAAATGGTTATTGTGAGTCAACCTTAAAAGATAGTTATATGCTATCGTGGACTTTTTTTTAGCACTTTTTGAGAGGAACGTTTCCACCATACATTGTTGTCGTGTAACTTTAACGTTTTAGGCAGCGCACGCCACGTAAGCTCTCAGATGAGATGATTTTTTCCGACTTAACTCACATTATTGCAATTTTCGTAAGGATCTCCAATTTTTGTGGAAATAAAATATAGCCTATTTTACTTGATAATAATGTAGCTTTCTATAAGTGATATAATTGTTAAAATCGGTTGAGTGCTTTTTGAGATAATCCACCTAGTTTGATCGATATAGATGATATGAGTAGGAACTTTAAACATTTCCTTTGAAAGCTCGTAAATCCTAAATTATCATTTAAACGGAAAAATGGTTTATGGAACCTAGGTGTGATTTTAAAAGACCTATCTAACGATACCCCACTTGCCTATAACCTATCGAGTATGGACTTTCATTTATTAATTGGCTTCTAGTGGACGCCATTTTGTTTTTCTCAAATTCGGCTTCCGCTATGACACTCGGAAGATTAAGATAAATCTAGTGGTGCAAGTATTATCAAAATCGGTTCAGCCGTTTTGTCTGTAGTGCGACACGAAGGAATACACTAAAAATGAGCCTTTGAAACCTCGTAAATCCTAAATGATCGTTAAAATGAGAAAATGATCAAGGAAACCTAACTATGATTTTGCAAGACCTATTCATCGATACCCCACTTGCCATATTCTATCGACTTTTATTTTTTAATTTGTTACATTATGGCTCCTAGAGGCAGCCATTTTGTTTTTTCTCAAATTCGGCTTCCGTTATGACACTCGGAAGATTAACATAAAGCTAGTGGTATAAGTATTATCAAAATCGGTTCAGCCGTTTTGTCTGTAGTGCGACACGAAGGAATACACTAAAAATGAGCCTTTGAAACCTCGTAAATCCTAAATGATCGTTAAAATGAGAAAATGATCAAGGAAACCTAACTATGATTTTGCAAGACCTATTCATCGATACCCCACTTGCCATATTCTATCGACTTTTATTTTTTAATTTGTTACATTATGGCTTCTAGAGGCAGCCATTTTGTTTTTTCTCAAATTCGGCTTCCGTTATGACACTCGGAAGATTAAGATAAAGCTAGAGGTACAAGTATTATCAAAATCGGTTCAGCCGTTTTGTCTGTAGTGCGACACGAAGGAATACACTAAAAACGAGCCTTTGAAACCTCGTAAATCCTAAATGATCGTTAAAATGAGAAAATGATCAAGGGAACCTAACTATGATTTTGCAAGACCTATTCATTGATACCCCACACGCCATAGTCTATCGACTTTATTTTTTAAATTTGTTACATTATGGCTTCTAGAGGGCGCCACTTTGTTTTTTCTCAAATTCGGCTTCCGTTATGACACTCGGAAGATTAAGATAAAGCTAGTGGTACAAGTATTATCAAAATCGGTTCAGCCGTTTTGTCTGTAGTGCGACACGAAGGAATACACTAAAAATGAGCCTTTGAAACCTCGTAAATCCTAAATGATCGTTAAAATGAGAAAATGATCAAGGGAACCTAACTATGATTTTGCAAGACCTATTCATTGATACCCCACACGCCATAGTCTATCGACTTTATTTTTTAAATTTGTTACATTATGGCTTCTAGAGGGCGCCACTTTGTTTTTTCTCAAATTCGGCTTCCACAGTGACACTCTAATGATATACTCGGCATAATCTGGTGCAAGAATCATCAAAATCGGTCCACGCGTTTAGGCTGTAGCTGTCCTGCAAGGAACAAACAAACATATATAGACTGATGAACACATAACCCTGTGCGTTCCGCAGTCGGGTAAAAATACAATTAATACAAAAATAATGATTCTCATTACGGCAATAATATTATTAGGATTACCTTGCAGGTAAATAAACAACATAAATAACCAAAAAGTTTAAAATAAAAAAGTAATTTAAAAAACAAAAACCCGACAGCTTGGCTACTTTTTGGTATCCAAGCAGTCGGGTTTTTTGTTTTTTAATTAAAATTTGAGTTTGAAATGACGTATGCCTTCATTTCCAGATCGTCTCCCCTTCAGCATCAGAGTTCTCTTAGAGTCCTGCGTCCGGAACTGCGACAACTTCCAAGTGCTAGAGAAGGATGTCAAGAATGTCCTCGACTGGGAATCGAACCAGAACGTCGAGGGCGGCGTGGAGATCGCGTTCAAACCTGCTAGGGTTATATTGCAAGTACGTTAACAACCTCCCTGGTCCTGGGTTTGATCTCCTGCAAGCTTATGACGACCTCCATGGCGCAGTGTGTAGCACTGTTGTCGTAACGTGCGGAGGTCCCGGGTTCGATCCCCGGCAGGGTCAATTTGGGAATTTATGATGTCAGAATTTTCCCTGGTCTGGCCTGGTAAGAAGCTTCGGCCGTGGCTAGTTACCATCCTACCGGCAAAGACGTGCCGCCAAGTGATTTAGCGTTCCTGTATGATGCCGTATAAAAGCCGAATAGGGGTATGGGTTTAATATAATTGCCATTGTAAGGCGGGGGATTGGGCAGAATACAAATTACCCGGTTATAGAAGCAATCACCCACTTTACAAAGTTACAGAAGAAAAATATCTACCTAATACAGAACTTAGATTGTTTCCAACGACTTCCCTAAAGTAATATGGAGATGGTACAAATGAAAATTTGCAGTTGTTTAGGCAAAATTTAATTTCCAATAGGTTCATGCTATGGTAGGCCTCAAATTACAAACATTAGGGGTCCCTTAGAACCTAGTTAATCTAAGGTTTATAGATAGTCTTATATTTAGGTTATTCCTATATGGTTCAGGTAGATAGATCAAAATATACATAATATTATACTTTCATATGTTTGCCATAGGCAGGATATTTATAAATTCAAAAGTTTATGATTCTAATTTTATTATAAGCACAGCAGCAGAGTCTGGCTTCAAACTACTGGACTCACTAGAAACACTTCACTATACTGTTTCACATAGAAATTGTTTGGCTTACTTGAAGTGACGGACTGTATGTCCTTGATCTGGTCATCACCTTGCAGCACTAGTGTCCACTCCGGGGCAAACCGGCCTGTCTTTCTATGCTCAAGTGCATCACCCTCAATCCAGTAACCATGTGTTCAGCCCCAATTTATTCAAAGTTAAGTTTCCATAATACTCATAAAATTCAGATGATAAAATCAAAAAGAAAAAATAAAAAACAACAACGATAATAACCCTGAAACAAAAAGAGAACAGAAATTTAACAAAGGTTATGTGGCATATCCACGTGGGCAACATTTCCAATCTAATGAAACTTACCAATCGGACATCATAGAAATTATTCGTTTAAGAAAAATGTCCTCCCAACCCAAGCCTCTTCATTCTAAAGCACATAGGAACTGAAAAAAGACAATTAATTAAATTTTCTTCTAGCCATGACCGACATATTGACAAAATGCAATATGCGTCTCGCCGAACAGTTATTACCATAATTGATACAAAAAAATATTTGATATTAGGCTAAGACGATACGAAAGAAAACTGTTATTTTTCCCGGCGAAGCCATGGAGAAAAACTGGAATCCAAGATTTTCCAAAAGACCTCACATCTTAGTGTGTCACCGGAAAAACTAATCTCTCCAAATCGGACTTTGCCATAGACACAGCGAGTATGGCCGCGTTTTGAAATGCTCAACCATAGACTACATGATGTCTAATAATTAAAAGACTCGAAAATATAAAAGAAGTACGATTTTTAATAATGAGAAAATAGAATAACAACAGAATTATTTGAAGACCAAATTATTTTTTACGACCAAAGACCACGAAGCGCCATCTATTTAGAACTCCTGCGCATCGATCCACGCGTAGTTCCGCACCTCGATGCTAGGTGTCACTAACATACTTTCCGCAAACGAAGAAACGAAATATTATCAAAGTGATATGAACTCACTACGTGACACCATACCCCTAACAGGTTAGCCCGCTACCATCTTAGACTGCATCATCACTTTCCATCAGGTGAGATCGCAGTCAAGGGCTAACTTGTAGTGGATAAAAAAAAGCAAAAATCTTCTTTATTATAGACAGTGGCGAATCCTCTATATATGTTAAAAAGCCTGGCTTGCCCAAAACTAACACCCAAACATACAAACTCAATATTAACTCAGTAATTAATCGATCCGTTTAAATTACCGCGCGTTCTACAAAAAGTCATTTCAATTACTGCTAAGCCGACCGGTGGGCGCCGAGCGCTTGCGAACGTTTTACGAACAACCTAGTTGAGTGAGTGAGAGGGGCTGTGGCTTTGATTTTCTTATTTAATCCATACATATTGGTGCCGATTCTGTAATGTAACATCTCTAAACTAAACTAAAATGGCAGCTTTAAATCTAGTTCTGTCCCTTTCCGTAGGGAGTATTATGAAAGGGTTAGCAATATTTATAATGCTCTAATTTTAGTTTAGTTTAGAGATTGTGCACTACAGAATCAGCCCCATTGTCTGTATAATCCGCTATAGATTCCTATGAATAGTATAGCGCTGTCTATTGCTGTAATATGCTTGGATTTTTTAAAACGTCTGGTTTAAGAAGTCCCACGCTGCCTCTAGGGGAATCGTGATACGGACTAAACCTTCATAATTTAGTCGTTTGCTTTTTTGTGACAGTGTTTATTGAAATAATATTATTCGAGAATTAATAGTTAATTTTGTACAAAATGAGTTCAGGTTTAATTAATATTGTTCCTTGTGACTATTTAAAGTGTGTGCAAATACTGATTGGCGAAAATAAGTCAAAATATATACCTTTTGAACAGAAAAATAATTCTTGTAAATTCACCAAAATTCTACTCCAGACCTGTGTATTTCACAAACTCGTAAAAGTCGAAAAAGGCAATTTAGCAGATCCGCGTATAAAACTAAAGTAGTTAACTGATGCCTTCTGTGTGCTTTGTTGAGCTCGTCAAGACAACTATAAGTAAAAGTAGACGGAAGAATACGTTGGGCAGCGGCTGGCTTGCTTGCCTATGTTTGAACCCTACGGCACGCCACTGATTATAGAGTATACATATGTGTAACCAAGAATGCGTGTTTCAAAGTAGGAACAGTAGGCACTGGTAGGATCATAGCATCGTTCCGTCAGCAAGCGCTTCAGTCAAACGAACACAAGCGCTGAGACCGCCTAATGCGAACTCGTGGCCGAAATTCTGTTTTAAAAATGAAAAAAAAATGGGTAAATGTGCTATAGAAACATGCAAACATGATACTCGGTATCAAAATAAGCGGAATTCTAACATTACATTTCACGGGTTAGTCGCGACACGTGTCGCGGTGGTGATACAGACGTGGGACGCAAGGCAACATAATGCCCGCACCGCCCCGCAACCCCGCTACGACAGCCGTCTGTGCACTGACTCTGATAGTGATGTGATACATTCGACGTGGTCGCTGTCGACGGACGTTATGAAAGAATGGTTATTAATTTCAAAGAATTTAATTTTTTGTTACTTTTATAATAAAAGCTTCAAAGAATCAAACTTAAACTTTTATTTTATAATTTGACATTAAAAAAAAGATTTGCACTTTTTTACATATTTAATGTAATCGATATACATCGGATCAATAATTTAATATTTATTATAAATGAGCGATCATTAAAAAGATATCGATATTTATTATAAACTAGCTCGTGACTTACGGACGTGGAATAGGTTTTTTTTTCATTACCTTAAAAAAGGATCCCATATTTCCATAGTACTGAGCTTTCCCGGCCCATCTTTTCAACCAATTTTACAAAATTTGGAATAGAGGTATGTCGTATACCGGGGAAGGACATAGGCTACTTTTGATCCCGAAAAATGGAAGAGTTCCCGTTTGTCAATATATTGAAAATCTCCCACAGTCTTCTGTCTCATTCAGAGTGAATATTTTCATATGATGAAAAAAAAACTGTTCTATTTTTGAAGTGAAAACTTCTTTAGGCGCGTTGAGCAGTTTTTGATATAGTGTAAACTTGTGGATTCACGTCACCGACACCGACACCGTTACCTCGCTGCCCCATGCTCGCGTTGTTACGAAGACAAGGTCTTAAATGCAAATATACTACATTCGTAATTAAACTTTAATGACATAGTTTTAAGGTTTATATTATTTTATATGTTCGTTTTCAATTCTATCTGCACTCTATGACTGCCAATTTTTTTATACAAACCTTGTCCTGACAATAACGAACACAAAAAAGAATTATCCAGTTTGGTGCAGTCGTTCGGAAGTTTTGCGCGTACATTTCGGCGATTCATATTTATTTATATTCACTAGCTGATGCTCGCGACTTCGTCCGCGTGGAATAAGTTTTTTTAATTTCCACGGAACCTCTTTAACCCATGCAGAAAATCAGGTCGTTTCGTTGCTCTATTGAGGCGTGATTGAAGGACAAACAAACACACTTTCGCATTTACAATATTCGTATGATATGGGTACATACATACATAACAGTAGGTACCGTACCGTTCAGATATATTTTATCGACATTGCACTTGAAGCGCACTATTCCCCATCCCTATTTGTTACATGTCAATAAATATAACAAGCTATAGTACATTTGCCTACGCTGCGCACTAAGCGAACGGTGCGATACTAGCCCTCTTGTATTATATTATACCTCTATGCCTCTTTATATTTAACTAGCTATCAGCCCGCGACTTCGTCCGCGTGGGTTGAGGCTTTTGGTTCCCGCGGGAACACTTTCATTTTCCGGGATAAAAAGTAGCTTGTGTGTTATTCCAGTCTATAATCGACCTCTGTGCTAAATTTCATCCAGATCCGTTCAGCCGTTCTGGTGTGATTGAGTAACAAACATCCATCCATACATCCATTCATCCAGCCAAACTTTCGAATTTATAATATTAGTAAAGATTTATTTACATTTAAAATATGCATGCCTTAAGGTGAAATTTGGCCCGATGGTATATTCTAATTTAGAATAAGACCACTCTATACCTAAATTCGTCTTTACAACCTTTCCCACTGCCAAGGGTCACTAGTAGAGATCTAGAGAGAGAGAGAGAGAGAGAGAGAGAGAGAGAGAGAGAGAGAGATACGTACTTTATTGTCTTTGATTTGAAAGTTTATTGTCCACTATGTTTCTGTTTTTCTACGAATTTAAACTTTATGGTATAGCTATTATAACTTTATGGTCTGATAAACTTTATGGTATAAAAAAAATTGCAATAAATTCGATTGATTGATTCATGTTATTTCCAGGATCTGACTGGTGTGCCGGCGGTGGTGGACTTTGCAGCGATGAGAGATGCTGTGAAGGGTCTAGGAGGCAACCCGGATAAGATCAACCCCATATGCCCAGCCGATCTGGTCATAGATCACTCAGTGCAAGTGGATTTTGCTAGAATGTGAGTCTTCTTTTTGCTATTAAATGATAGTTTATTTAATGTCCCAAAGTAAATGTCCTTCCGACTGAATTTCCGCAACAGCGGCCTATCTCCAGAGAGATTTACCATCTGCGCGGGAGATATTATAGTGCACAAGTGTGTACACCGGTGCACTCTCTGTTTCTTTACTCTCATAGCCCGATGGGACGGAAAATCCGACATAACCGGAGATAAGTCGGCGCAGGGCCGACGCCTTAACGTGCTCTCCGAGGCACGGGGGTGAAATACCGCCAATTTTCTAACTCCGGGCTATTAACTGAGAATTTCTAGTCTGATAATCCCAGTACATATTATGGCCCGACCCGGAACTCGAACCCGAGACCTCGTCGGCCGCAGTCGAACATGCTAACCGCCAAACCAAGGAGGAGGTAGTTATATGTATAATATGTCCCACAGTGCTGTGATAGCGACCTCCCTGGCGCATTGGTGAGCGCTATGGTCTTTGGATAGTATATATCTCGGAAACCTCACGCTTTAGAAGATTTTGTTTCATGCAATACTTGCTTGTATTGATGCCGCCACCTATTAATTAGTACAGCTTTTATGAGTGGCGTAACGGTATTCCGGGCTCCATACAAAGATATTCTAAGCCCTTTTCTAGTTTATTAATTTACTTTTAGGCCCGATGCGCTGAACAAGAATCAAGAATTGGAATTCAAGAGAAACAAGGAGAGATTTCAGTTCCTGAAGGTTCGTACCAAGTAAACTAATATAAAGATTAATTTTACAATACCTGTGCACCTAAAGTTCCTCTTAATTCACTGCTATTAAAGTTATAAAGTAGGGTTTTCCACCCTGGTAGATAAAATATTACCGCACAGTTGTATTACCCACGAAGGAGTGCGGTAATATAATGGCCGCCATACATAAAAACAGCTGTTTTGATGCCGCTATTTTTGTAGAAGTATTTTATAGTTCCAAGTACAGATGGGTAACTCAGGAGAGATAGATAAAAAAGATATGTATCAATCCGTTTCCACTAATCACTCTTTGTATCCGTTCACATCCGAATGTATCAGTGTATCACTGTATCTTTACAACTCATTCTCTCTCGGCGTCTTTTTCTATCTGTCTCGCAACCGTGACTACTGACTAACTAGCGAGCGCTAGATGCACTCGTGTCTCGTTCTATTATACCACTAAGTTAAATACAAGCGTCTTTTTCGCACCTCCTTATTTGAAATCGTCTATCGTGCTTAGACATCTCTTTCGCACCTCCCTCGCATTGACCATAATAAATTGACATACGTCGGCACGACAGGTAAATTGATAACTCTATTACTGGTGCGTAGGGCTCAAAGTCCTTAAGCGGTACGTGTACATTTAGGTTTTATACTGGTTTTAGTTGTACGTGTATTTGCCTTTAAAATGTTTTAGTAAACTATGTAAACTAATTTCGGTCATAAAACCATCGTAATTAGGATCTATTCTGGATATAAAAAAAAGTAAAAAGAGAGATTTGCGATTTTCAAAATTAAACATAATATTATTCTTTAATATTAGTTGGCTTCATTACTTCAACCTTGACCTACGTATGGTATGGTATTTTCGTAGGTACTTACAGTTAGTGACTGTTTAATTTAAAATTTTAAATGTACCTAATAAAGACATTCAGTGTAATAATTTAAACGTAGGTATACCCGGTATACCTAATATTTTACGCTGTAGGTACTAGAAATAACTGCAATATAATATAGGTTGACACTTGACAGTCCTAAGCCTGTTAAAGTATGAAGGGAAATCGGTAACAATAAAATATTATTTAATATTTTCTGCAAATAAATAAAACAATATCTATTCTGCCTAATGTTATATTCGAGAATCATTAATTTAAGTAATCAAGTTCATTTTTCAAGTACGCATTTAATATTTATCAATCATATCAAATAGATACCTAGAAATAAGCAGCAGCCCAATAAATCAGAAACATACTAATTATTCTAATCGTTAGAACTTAAAATCTCTAGATTCTAGCTTGCTAATCTTTCTAGCTTCAGCTTGGCCCTTAAAATCTAAATTGTAACGAGCTAACGACCAAGCTAAGTGCCTATCGCTACATGTACATACGCTATAGGTACCTACCTACTTATCTATCGCTCTCACTGATATGGTATAGTGGATTGAGTTGCGCGAAGCGACAAGTGAGTGGTGTGCGAAAGCGTGAGCTGCTGATACATATGGATATAAAGATACAAAAGAGTGATACATATCCCAGTGATCGAAAGATACATATCTATCTTTTCTTCTTAGTGATACATTTTGCCCATGTCTAGTTCCAAGTACATAGTTATATATTATAATAATTACCAGCTTTTTCCCGCGACTTCGTCTGCGTAGAATTAGGTTCTTAAAAAAAGAAATTTTTAAAAAATGGTGAAAAACATTACTTAAAGAAAATAACAAGTTTCTTGGATATAACTTGTACCGCCTATTTATACTCGGGGGTGGAATTTCGAAAATTCCTTTCTTAGTACACCTCTAGGGTGTTCAAGGAATATTCTCTCAAAGGAGAAGGTTAATTTTGAGTGTAGTTCTTGTAAACTTTATCATGCATAGATTAAAAACATAGATTTTTTTAAAAATTAGAATAACAAATTAAATAACGTGCAAAAAATAAAAAACTATTTCAAGTTTTTCGAGATGGCGCCTTCAGCCATAGAGAAGTCAGTAGGCGCGAAATGTGTCAAATGTCATTTCTGGCAAGTTAAAAAACCACTTTGTCACCGTGTTACTTTTCTTTCATATTATTTGACACTTGACAGAAAACGTCAAAAATATAAATCCGCCATTGTTATCTACTCATGATAAGTGTTGCTAATAGTGGAAAGATTTAATAATTTCACCACTGAAATTAGGACGAATTCGTGAATTTAAGCAATCAAAGCTGGTATGATATATATTTTTTTCTTTTCACTACTTGTACAAAGACCAATCCCATGCCCCATACAAATCAGAACCGTCTCCTTTCAAATTTCTACGTTCAGCCGTTTCGGCTGTAGGTGTCTCAGGACAAAGTCTTTTATAGTTATCTGATATTGTTTGAACTTTATTTACAGTGGGGCGCCAAGGCATTTGACAATATGCTGATAGTACCACCAGGCTCTGGAATTGTTCATCAGGTAATATAAAACTGGATAATTTTAAATTGACTACATACCACTTTAGGTCATCATCGTTAATTTGAAACAATACCCTTGTTAATATTTGTTGGGTCAGTGAACTTTTTTGCGTGTTTTTAGTTGTCATGTCGGCCATCTTGAATTTTCCTGGACGTCATAAGGGTGCGTTAATTTTCATAGCTTAAACTACTAGATGTTAGATCAATCAATCAATCAATCTCTGGTGAAATTGAATTGAATATATTGAATATTTATGCCCGCGACTTGCCTATGTCCTTCCCCGGGATACCACTTATCTCTGTACCAAATTTCATCAAAATCGGTTGAAATGATGGGCCATTAAAGTGTAGCAGACAGATACACTTTCGCATTGTATCGCGTCTATTAAGTTTTATTCATTCCCGCGGGAATCCTTTGATTTTTCAGGATAAAAAGTAGCCTATTTCCTTTCCCGGGATGCAGCCTATCCCTGTACCAAATTTCATCAAAATCGGTTGAATAGATTGACCGTTAAAGCGTAGTAGATAGACAGACACACTTTCTCATTTATATGATTTAAGATAACTAATATTAGTGTGTTTCGTTTCCAGGTGAATCTGGAGTATCTGGCGCGTGTGGTGTTCACGGGGGAAGTCCTGCACCCTGACTCCGTGGTGGGGACAGACAGTCATACCACCATGATCAACGGACTAGGAGTCGTGGGGTGGGGGGTAGGAGGTAGGTTGCTAGAAATCTCTAGATTATTTCAGGATTTCAAGTTTTACAAGCAGTGAATGTACTAGGATACCATGAGATGGTAGCAGACTATGCTCATCATACAAATCTAGAATATTCCAGTTTTTTTGTAATATTTCAGACCAAATGCACGCAACTTCGTCCGCGTAGAATAAGTATTTTAAACCCGGAGAACTCCTTAATTTTCCGGGCATCGCAAGGTAGTTTAAGTCGCGACATCAGCTAATAGTTGATATCTCGGAAAGCTGACGCGCATGTGTTCGGCTGTAAAGATTGGCCGTGAAAGCGTATCAAAGAGACAGACACACTTTCTCAATTAGAATAATATTAGTATGGATCTCTCTCCACGACGTATTCCTCATTGCTGAGGATCGTGACCCCATTGCATTAGTCACATAATGGCAGGGGTTTTCTTGGGATAATAGTGCGGTGGGTTCCCACGTCCTTCCGCATGTGACACGACTAAGAGTACTATTTCAACTCTTAGGTTTCTAACGATAATTATCAGATGCAGGTGATAATAACCGGGACCGATTGCTTAACGTGGTCTTCGAGGTACGGAGGAAACGAAAATGCCATACATATTCGGTCATCCAAATTACCGACTTGGGTCAACGTTGCTTAACAATCGCAATCGACTGATATGCGATTAGTATGGATATGGGTTGTGGTTTTACTAATATTTTTTCCATTTATCAGGTATCGAAGCAGAAGCAGTGATGCTGGGCCAAGCTATAAGCATGCTGCTGCCCAAAGTGGTGGGGTACAAACTGGTCGGGGAACTGGACTCCCTCACCACATCTACTGACTTAGTGCTCACCATCACCAAGGTGAGGCCATCATATTTTTTTTCCACTACAAGTTACTGAGTACCTTGACTGCAATCTCACATGATAGTACTGTATGATGTAATCTAAATATATATATATATAAAAGAAAAAGATGACTGACCGACTGATCTATCAATGTACTATTTAAACCACTGGACAGATTGGGCTGAAATCTGGCATACAGACAGCATTAATGAGGTAGGCATCCACACGTAAAGAATTTTTGAAAATTCAACACCTAAGGGCTTTTTAATGTGTATGAAAATCGCAGCTAAAATGACCGGGATATTCTGTTAGGGGTATGGAATAAAATAAAATCAGTAACTTTTTATCAAACTTAAAAACACACTTCTAGTATGGAAGTTGTATGAAATTCACCGTTGTGACGTCATAAAATTTCAACACACTTTTTTTTTTCTATATCTGTATTTTAAAATGGTTATCATGCCTAAAACTAACCGAGGATGTGAATTTGAAGTCTTTTGGAAGACCCCCTATTTAATAGGCATCGTCCCTATTGTTCTCAGCATCTTCGCTCCCTCGGTGTGGTGGGCAAATTCGTGGAGTTCTTCGGTCCAGGTGTTGGCGCTTTGAGCATAGCAGACAGAGCAACGGTCGCGAACATGTGTCCAGAGTTCGGTGCCACGGTCGCTCACTTCCCCGTAGACCAGAGATCGCTGCAGTATTTGAGTCAGACAAGTGAGTACAGACTATCGACTTTCTTGCATATAAACAACTAGCAGTCCGCCCCGCCTTCGCACGGGTAGCACTAATCATGATAATAGTCCATACTCAATAATAGCCAGTCGACACTGGGCAGCACATCAGGTTTTTTACATTAGCACTGCGATATCACCTGCAACTGCAGTTCCGGTCGCGCCTGTTTCTGTTGCGCGTTACTTTATTTCTATGATATCTTCTAAATTAAATGGTGTATAGGGCGAATTTTGTCGATATTAAATACTTGAGATGACCAACAATTTTATATTGATAAGGATTAATGCTACGTCAGTAAAAACGCCGTCGAAAGAAAAGCTTTGTTGTTGTTTGTTGTTGACCAAATTTGAAAATCATAAAAATGGTTATTGTGAGACAACCCTAAAAAGATAGATATATGCTAACGCGGACTTTTTATACGACTGCCTGAAAAAAGGAGTATATTGTTTTCAGGGTTCATGTATTTATGTATGTATGTATGTATGTGAGTTTGTATATTCCCCCATAACTTTTCTTTTCTTTTCCTTTTCTTTTTCTTTTTCTCTATTCTAATTTAAAGTATAATAGCAAATTTTGTTTTTCGTCTAGCGACTATACCCAACTATTCATTTGGAAATTTTTTATACAATATGTGCAAAAATACGTTGAAAACTGTTATGGTTTAAGTGTAATGTTATATTTGTTTTACCTATTGTTTTTAAGGTTACTGTATGTTTTCAGAATAAAGTAAAAAAAATAAAAAATAAAAAATAAAAAAAAAAAAACTTCTAGACGCCTGAACCGAATTTGATGACTGAGGTATCGTTAGAATCCCTAGATTATTCCGGGCGACATAGGCTAGTAAAATTTAAAAAAAATTAAGGGGTGACCATGGTCCCGCATTAAAGACTAAAGTTGAAAAAAATTCGAAAATAAGTTTGACTATAAATAATCATCATCTAGAAGATGATGAGTAGATTCCAAAAATATATAACACTATAGTTCAATATCCAGTGATTCATAAAAAAATGTCATTTAATAAAAATGTGAATAAGATTCTAATTTAACTAGATTAATTTAGATTTTTAACTTTTTAGCTCGTTTTTGGGCAGGGCAGGCGTGTTTTTTAATTTTTTTAATTATGACTTGTTTTAGAACTTTTTGAGAGGAACAATTCCAACATACATTGTTTTTGTTATATTTGTTTTACCTATTGTTTTTAAGGTTACTGTATGTTTTCAGAATAAAGTAAAAAAAAAAATAAAAAAAAAAAAAAAAAAAAAACTTCTAGACGCCTGAACCGAATTTGATGACTGAGGTATCGTTAGAATCCCTAGATTATTCCGGGCGACATAGGCTAGTAAAATTTAAAAAAAATTAAGGGGTGACCATGGTCCCGCATTAAAGACTAAAGTTGAAAAAAATTCGAAAATAAGTTTGACTATAAATAATCATCATCTAGAAAATGATGAGTAGATTCCAAAAATATATAACACTATAGTTCAATATCCAGCGATTCATAAAAAAATGTCATTTAATAAAAATGTGAATAAGATTCTAATTTAACTAGATTAATTTAGATTTTTAACTTTTAAGCTCGTTTTTTGGCAGGGCAGGCGTGTTTTTTAATTTTTTTAATTATGACTTGTTTTAGAATTTTTTGAGAGGAACAATTCCAACACACATTGTTTTCGTGTAACTTTTACTATTTACGCAGCGCACGCCACAGAAGCTCTCAGATGAGACAGTTTTTTCCTACTTCATTCACAATATTATTGCAATTTTCGTAGGGATCTATATATTTTTTTAAATTAAAATATATCTTATGTTACTCGCTGATAAAGAAGCTTTCTTTAAGTGAAATAATTTTTAAAATCGAGTATTTTTTGAGTTTATCCATTACAAACAAACACAAAAACAAACAAACAAATCTTTCCTCCTTAAAAATAACTTTGTTCTAAACTTCTTTTTAAATAATAATAATTTTAAATGAATAAACAATCATAAATTTTTAGCAAAGAGGGATATTTATTTGTGAGACGAGTGGCCTAGTTGTGACAATTCATCAGTCGACAGCGATTTTTTAGCAACGTTGACGCAAATCGGTAACTGGATGGGTGACTGAATTTGGGTGTTTCGTTGTCTCCGTGCTTCGGAGGAGCCGTAGGTCCCAGTTATTAATATAACTAACATCTGATAATAATTGTTAGAAAAGTCAGTCATGATGGTACACAATATCTTAAGCCTCTCGAAATTAAACTTAATTAGTATGAATTTTCAAGTTTATATTTCACTACAACGCCCCATTTTCTGTATTGGTCACGTGAACTTGCATTGACCCAAACATTTTTGAAAATCTCTGCAGATCGAGCGTCGGACAAAATCAAAATCATCGAAGAGTACCTGAGAGCTACCAAGCAGTTTAGAGACTATAGTGACCCTTCGCAAGACCCTATATTCTCTGAGGTGATGGTTTTTAAATTCCACTACAAGTTAGCCCTTGACTGCGATCTCACCTGATGGTATGTGATGATGCAGATAACTTGATGATCTTAAGATAGCGAGCTAACCTGTTAGGGGTATGGCAGTGATATTAAATCCATACCCCGAGTCGGTTTCTACACGACATCGTACCGGAACGCTGAATCCCTTGGCGGTACATCTTTGCCGGTGGGGTGGTAACTACCCACGGCCGAAGCCGACCAGAGAAAATTCAGAAATTATAAATCCCCAAATAGACCCTCCCGGGAATCGAACCCGGGACATTCCACGTTAAGGCAACAGCGCTCAACACTGCGCCAAAGAGGTCGTCTAAGGGGTTCTTAAACATACAACTTCTTTGAAAGGGGTTTGAATATTTTGGCCTACCATTCCGTACCGTTGGCCGTTCTGCCATTTTAATTTTTGTCTAGAAATAGCCGCCCCGTATGGAACCTGTATTAATCAATAGCTGGTTTTAACACAAGCAAGTATTATTTTACAAAATCTATATTCTAACTCCCTTTATTTTTCACCTCTCTTGTTCGAAAAAAGCCCCTTTGCTACTTAAAACCAGTGAGCAAAATTAGTTTCTGTTCACTTAGTGAGAATAAATATTTTGAATTTACAATTGCTCATTTCTTTTCAAACTCAGTCACATATTATTATGTACTTATTATTATTTTATTTAATGAATGCGGGATGGATGAAATGGCGACAGGTCTCAGGTGTTATATGCGACCCACGAATGCCCCTTAAATTAAAAGGGAAAATATACAAGACAGTCGTTAGACCTGTCGGATTATATGGTTCAGAACGTTGGGCGGTGAAAGGGATGGATGTAAGAAAAGTACATGCGACCGAAATGCGAATGTTGATCTCAACATTGGCATTTACGTCGAAACTAGTCACACCACACATCCATCTGGATGTGTGGTGTGATGGACTAGAATGGATAAGATTAGGAATGAATATATAAGGGGAAGTTTGAAAGTAGCGTCAGTGATAGAAAAGATGAGGAGTAATAAGCTAGCATGGTATGGGCATGTAATGCGGAGGGAAGAAAGGCATATTATGAGAAGAATGATAGATATGCATGTGGAAGGAAAAACAGAGTAGAGGGAGACCAAAGAAAAGATGAATGGATTGTGTAAAAGAGGATATGCGTATAAAAGGGGTGAATACGAGGTTGACGGATAACAGAAGTGAGTGGAAGAAGAAAACATGTTGTGCCGACCCCACATAACGTGGGAAAAGGGCAAGAAGAAGAAGAAGCCTTATTATTATTTTATTTGTTTAAAAAAAATTTAATATTATACTTTAACATAATTAATTGATATAGAATCATTAATTATTAATGCATCTATTTATTTACTTAAACTCTAACTCATGTTTTTTTATCCAAATAAACTTTTAAAAGGTTTTGAATTGTCGAGTGAATTGGTAATATAAAATATATCGAGAGTCTATATAAAAAGAAAAGGTGACTGACTGAACTATCAACGAACAGCTTAAGCCACGGGCTGAAATTTGGCATACAGATAGCTATTATGATACAGGCACTAAGAACAGGGTTTTCGAAAATTCAACCCCTAAGGATATCAAATAGAGGTTTGAAATTTGTATGAAAATTGAACCCGACGTGAGCGAAGTCGCGGGCAAAAGCTAGTAAAAAATAAACAATCTGAGGTCGAGTAATTCAATAATAAATATGTATTCCCCCTCTTCCAGGTGGTAGAACTGGACCTGTCCACTGTGGTGACGTCAGTGAGTGGACCGAAGAGACCACAGGACAGAGTCTCCGTGTCCGTCATGAAGAAAGACTTCCAGGACTGCCTGACTAACAAGGTACGATAGTTTTACCTAATTATGCCAAAGCCAAAAGGAAAAACATTGAAATGGCGGATGTCACATACAAAATAGTAGAGTACGCAAAAAAATTTTTAGGTTTAAAAAGAGATTTATTTTCCCAAAATACGACCAAAAGTTCACTTACATGAGAAAACTTACAATAAACTATGCTTTAATATATTAAGTACTCGCGACCGGGCCCGGAATGGTGGTTCCGCATATGTCCGCGGTGGGTTTTGTCATTGCTGAGCCACAAATAACACCGGGTGAGTATGGCAATACGGATCCCTAACCAACGACACAACAATTATGAATTAACTAGCTGATGCCCGCGACTGAAACCGCGTGAATTGAAATTTTTTGGTTCCCGCGGGAACTCGTTATTGTCGGAATAAAAATTACCCTGTTATTCTAGACTACAATCTATCTCTGTGTTAAATTCATCCAGATCCGTTCAGCCATTCTGGTGTGATTGAGTACCATCCATCCATACATTCAAATTTTCGTATTTATAATATTAGTATAGATACAAAGGTAGAGAATTTACAGGTTTTTTGCATAAATGAATATTTTTTATTGTAATTTATTTACAGTTTATTGAAATACTTTTTTGAATACACCAAATATATTGTCTCCATGTCTTTATCAGTAAAAACTCACTTGGACACTTTCCCGCAGAGATGGCAAGTGAACACAGACGTGACACCCTCGTGTTGGGATCTGTGGGCGAAAAAAATATTTGAAGACGGTACCAACTTATTAACTACGCTATTTAGTAATTTGGTTAGTTAGTTAGAGAAAAATATTAAAACAACGTTTTATTTAAGGACCCTGAAATATGAACATCAGGGGGTTTAATGGAAGAAAAGACACGCGTTGTAATCAACTGGTGGCGCCATCTATTACTACACAACAGAACTAAATCACTTAAACTGAAATCGCTTGGCGGCACGTCTTTTCTGGTGGGGTGGTAACTAGCCACGGCATAGTTTTACCTAATTATGCCAAAGCCAAAAGGAAAAACATTGAAATGGCGGATGTCACATACAAAATAGTAGAGAACGCAAAAATTTTTTTAGGTTTAAAAAGAGATTTATTTTCCCAAAATACGACCAAAAGTTCACTTACATGAGAAAACTTACAATAAACTATGCTTTAATATATTAAGTACTGTATAGATGACCTTATATAGAAACTACCAACTTAGTAACCAATCATAATACTAAAGTTGGTCCAGAAAATCCTTGATAAATTTTTCTTGAATTTTATACCAAAAGCTTATCTGACCGGATGACAGCGTCGCTAGGATGTGTTAAATACAACACAAAAACTAAACAGGCATAAAAATTAGTTCAAATTTTGGCCACAGGGTCAGATAAGTTTGATGGACTGTTACCTTATATCAATTTATATCAGAACTGGTTTAGCAATATTAAAGTTACACGATGACAATATCAATCAGTAACAACCAACAGACACCCAGTGACAGAAATGTCACACTGTCTAACTGCGTGACTGACTGCTGTCACTGATAGATTATTCTTCTGGTTGTGCAGTTGCATCAAAAGTGACAAAGCAATATTCGAATGACATGTTGACAATATCAATCAAAACAACCAACAGGCACCCAGTGACAGAAATGTGACAATGTCTACGGCGTGACTGACAGCTGTCACTGATAGATTATTCTTCTAGTTATGCTGTTGCATCAAAAGCGGCACAGCAATATTCAAATAACACGTTGACAATATCAATCAAAACAACTATCAGACACCCAGTGACAGAAATGTGACAATGTCTACTGCGTGACTGACAGCTGCCACTGATAGATTATTCTTCTGGTTGAGCGGTTTCATCAAAAGCAACACAGCAATATTCGAATGACACGTTGACAATATCAATCATAACAACCATCAGACACCCAGTGACAGAAATATAACAATGTCTACTGCGTGATTGACAGCTGCCACTGATAGATTTTTCTTCTGGTTGTGCGGTTTCATCGAAAGCGACACAGCAATATTCGAATGACACGTTGACAATATCAATCAAAACAACCATCAGACACCCAGTGACAGAAATGTGACAATGTCTACTGCGTGACTGACAGCTGCCACTGATAGATTATTCTTCTGGTTGTGCGGTTTCATCAAAAGCAACACAGCAATATTCGAATGACACGTTGACAATATCAATCATAACAACCATCAGACACCCAGTGACAGAAATGTAACAATGTCTACTGCGTGACTGACAGCT
The DNA here is from genome assembly GCA_964035005.1 of Erebia palarica. Taxonomy (NCBI): domain Eukaryota; kingdom Metazoa; phylum Arthropoda; class Insecta; order Lepidoptera; family Nymphalidae; genus Erebia; species Erebia palarica. The sequence goes on along the minus strand of OZ035993.1, from coordinate 11,460,195 downwards.
GCCACTGATAGATTATTCTTCTGGTTGTGCGGTTTCATCAAAAGCAACACAGCAATATTCGAATGACACGTTGACAATATCAATCATAACAACCATCAGACACCCAGTGACAGAAATGTAACAATGTCTACTGCGTGACTGACAGCTGCCACTGATAGATTATTCTTCTGGTTGTGCGGTTTCATCGAAAGCGACACAGCAATATTCGAATGACACGTTGTCAATATCAATCAAAACAACCATCAGACACCCAGTGACAGAAATGTGACAATGTCTTCTGCGTGACTGACAGCTGCCACTGACAGATTATTCTTGTAGTTGTGCAGTTTCATTAAAAGCGACACAGTAATATTCGAATGACACGTCGACAGGAACAATCAGCGATAACCATCAGACACCCAGTGACAGAAATGTGATACTGTCTACTGAGTGACTGACAGCTGTCACTAAAAGATCCATTTTTGAAGAGCAACGTTGAAGTGGTATGATGATTGTGTCTTACAGTAATAACTGTCATACACCCAGTGGCAGAAATGTGACACTGTCTACTGAGTGAATAACTGCTACCACTGAAAAACTAAATGGCACGGGAAATAAATATGACAGATTAAAGTGATTTATGACGATTGTATCTTAGAGTAACGACTGTCATACACCCAGTGACAGAAATGTGAAACTGTCTACTGAGTGAAAGACTGCTGTTATTGAAAGAATAATAGGATGCTATATGACATAAAAACATAAATTTAACTGAAAATAAATATGGCAGCGTTGAATTGGCATGCTGATCGTGTCTTACAGTAATAACTGTCGTACACCCAGTGACAGAAATGTGAAACTGTTTACTGAGCAAATGACCGTTATCACTGAAAGACTAAATTACATTGGAAATAAATATGACAGCGTTAAAGTGGCGTGATGATTGAGTCTTACAGTAATAACTGTCATACACCCAGTGACAGAAATTTGAAACTGTCTACTGAGTGAATGACTGCTGCCACTAAAAGACTAAATGCCACTGGAAATAAATATGACAGATTTAAAGTTATATGACGATTGTATCTCAGAGAACCAACTGACATACACCCAGTGACAGAAATGTGAAATTGTCTACTGAGCAAATGACTGCTACCACTGAAAGACTAAATGACACGGAAATAAATTTGACAGATTTATAGTGATAAGACGAATGTGCCTTAGAGTAACAACTGTCATACACCCAGTGACAGAAATATGGACACTGGAAATAAATATAACAGATTTGAAGTGATATGACGATGATGAAAGTGGCGTGATGATTGTGTCTTACAGTAATAACTGTCATTCACCCAGTGACAGAAATGTGAAACTGTCTACTGAGTGAAAGACTGGTGTTATTGAAATAATAAATGGATGCTATATGGCACAGAAACATAAATTAAACTGAAAATAAATATGGTAGGGCTGAAGTGGCATGATGATCGAGTCTTAAAGTAATAACTGTCATATACCCAGTGACAGAAATGTGAAACTTGCTACTGAGCAAATGACTGCTATCACTGAAATACTAAATTACACTGGAAATAAATATGGCAGCGTTGATGTGGCGTGATGATTGTGTCTTACAATAACAACTTTCATACACCCAGTGACATAAATGTGAAACTGTCTACTGAGCAAATGACTGCTACCACTGAAAGACTAAATGACACGGAAATAAATATGACAGATTTATAGTGATAAGACGAGTGTGCCTTAGAGTAACAACTGTCATACACCCAGTGACAGAAATATGAAACTGTCTACTGAGCGAATGACTGCTACCACTGAAAGACTAAACGACACAGGAAATAAACATGGCAGATTTAAAGTAATATGACGGTTGTAACTTAAAGTAAGAACTGTCATACACCCAGTGACAGAAATTTGAAGCTGTCTACTGAGCAAATGACTGCTACCACTGAAAGACTAAATGACACGGAAATAAACATGACAGATTTTTAGTGATAAGACGAGTGTGCCTTAAAGTAGCAACTGTCATACACCCAGTGACAGAAATATGAAACTGTCTACTGAGCGAATGACTGCTACCACTGAAAGGCTAAACGACACTGGAAATAAACATGACAGATTTAAAGTGATATGACGGTTGTATCTTAAAGTAAGAACTATACACCCAGTGACAGAAATGTGAAACAGTCTACCGATCAAATGACTACTATTGCTGAAAGACTAAATTACACTGGAAATAAATATGACAGCGGTAAAGTGGCATGATAATTTTGTCTTACAGTAAAAACTGTCATACACCCAGTGACAGAAATGTGAAACTGTCTACTGAGCAAATGACTGCTATCACTGAAAGACCAAATTACTCTATAAACAAATATGACAGATTTATAGTGATATGACGATTCTGTCTTAGAGTAACAACTGTCATACACCCAGTGACACAAATGTGAAACTGTCTACTGAGCAAATGACTGCTATCACTGATGATGAAATACTAAATGACACTTGAAATAAATATGACACATTTATAGTGATAATATGACGATTGGTAAAGTGGCATGATGATTGGGTCTTACAGCAATAACTGTCATGCACCCAGTGACAGAAATGTGAAACTGTCTACTGAGCAAATGACTGCTACCACTGAAAGATTCGTAACTAATTGCACTAATAAAAACCACTTCCTATTCCGTTTTATCACTTTTTCAACGTTTGAACTGGAAACTTAAAAAACGTTTTATGAAAATTAAGCACTTTTAAAGCAATAGGCATATTCTAGGCAAGCGCGTTCCAATATAGACCTCAAAATTGCTTTTCACCATAATTATAGTTATACAATAGACTAACCAATGCAATGGTCCGAATTGATACAAAAATTAAAGCTGGCCGGAACTTAAATAACACTGATATAACTTCTAATGTAGTTTACTCATTGATTGTTAAAATGCAACTGATTAATTTAACATTGCGCCATGGGTATTTAAACTTAGGTAGGTAGAGTGGGGGAATACGTAACAATATACTTAAATAAATTAATGATTAGGATTAATAATTAATAACTATTTCGTTCGGTAATAAGTTATTTGTTAATGGAGGGATTGATGTATAAATGATTTCGTTAATTAGTTCAGGTAAGGTGTTTTAAGAGATTTTGCCATTGTTATGATATTTTTGTTGTTGTTCTTATGTTTTATTTTGATTAAAACACATTTTTATAAAAATAACCCTTCTATATATTGTAGTTTTGGTCGATTATTTCATGTTGTTGTATACATGTTGTTATTGATTTCGTACATAATTTTACTCATACTAGCTGTTGCCCGTGACTTCGTTAGCGTGGTTTAAGTTTTTTTAATTCCTGCGGGAACTTAATCGCTCCTTAATCCAAATTCCTTTCGGATCCTTAATTTTCCGGGATAAAAAATGCCTATGTCACTCTTCAGGTCCTCAAATGTACCCATGCAACGAATCAAATCGATCCGTTGCTCTGTTGCGGCGTGATTGAAAGAGAAACCAAAAAACAAAAACACTTTCGCATTTATAATATTAGTATGGTCTTGTAATTCACGAGCGCGCGTGTACTTTGCTTGTAGTTATGCGCGTTGCGTAAGTGTGTGAGCCTCTCGGAGCGGTCAGGCGTACGCGCAATCATGTACACGCACACATTTACACGTATACAAATGTATACAGATGGGACTTTAACACAATCATGAGACGCGCGCGCTCGTGAATTGCAAGAACTATAATAGGTATGTTGAAAACTAATCTAAACAGCAAATTTTTATCAAATATCAAAACGCGCGCTTTAGAATGCGAGTTGGTTTGTATAGTGCCACAAACATATCTGACACGGTGACAGCGTCGCTTGTAGATATGAAAAAAAAAATTAAAAAAAATAATTAACAGACGAAAAAATTAGTTCCAATTTCGGCCAATGGGTCAGATAAGTTTGTGGGACTGTACTACAAGCATGTGACTGCCAAGTATGACTTGAGTACCTTCAAGGCAAGAGTGAATAGGCATTTTCTAGGCAAACCCGCTCCAACCTAAATGATAAATGATTTATTTATTTCACGAAGGACAACTTGTGTCACTTATGAGAAGTCAAACTCTACCACAGGTTTGGAAAGATGTCTACTGAGGAGAGCCTTCAAGAAACTCGGCAGTTGCTCTTTTCATAAAAAGAAAAATGTTACAAAATGTGAAAAATATACAGTTGATACGTTTCATAACAAGTATTTATACTGGCTTGTGGGCTGCTGGATTCGAGGCCGGTTGCTTCCATGCAACTTTGTCATTGAGCAAATCTTCAATAGTATAATAACCGCGACTCAATATATGCTATTTAACACAGTCTTTAAAATTATGCAATGGCAAATCCAGAAACTCTTTTGGTACCATGTTATAAAAGCGTACGTATTTCTGTACCTAACGCACACGATATGATCATTGCTTTTCATAGGCATGATTGTCGTCAAGCGCAAGACTATCTTGCAAATGCGGGTGGTCGTTATCTAGTATTAGTGTAATAAATAAAAAATAAAAATACTTTTTTTTTAAATAATAAAATAAACTTTTCCTTTAAAACTTTTACTATCAACTTATAACGTCATTACACAATCTATATGATAAAAAGCTTGTCGCGAGATTTTAGTACTCGTATTTGCTTAGTTTGAAAATTTTAAAAATTAAAATCAATCAGATCATTTATCTACACAGGTAAATCTCGCTTAATCAGGTTAATCTGCTTCAAAATTGAGTTGCAAGATTGCACCCGAACAAACAGTTACATATACATACATACATTGCAAGTTAAATAAAAGCTTGTAAAAATAAAACACTGTGCCTGTATATTCGATGTAACCGTTGTCAGCAACAGCTCAGTGATTCAGTGAAAAAGCTTTAAGATTCATCATTTAACTTACAAGCTGGATCACCGAATGACTGAAATGTACACTTCTTAAAAAAATACATGTCCTTCCGACCGAATTTCGGCCGCGGTGGCCAATCTCCACAGAGCTTAGCCATCTGCGCGATAGTGCACAAGTGTGTGCGCGAACACTGGTGCACTCTCTATAGTCTATGTACAGCTATGACGCGATGGTATGGCAATTCGACACAACCGGAGAGCGAAGAATATTTGCGTCAACTTAAAACTAGACCTGCGAGGGTCCAAACGCGCCCATACTATCTCACAATATCACCTAAAATTATATACTGCAATACATTATTTCTTGATTTATTATATAAATAACAAAAGACATCGTTATCAGATGTGGTTAATTTATTTAACCACAAACATGTTGTAGCTTTGTGTCGAGATTAGGGCTATACTTAAAATGTCTTTTTTTTATTTTCTTTTAAATTATCCTCTATAAGTTAACCCTTGACTGCGATCTCACCTGATGGTAAGTGATGATGCAGTCTAAGATGGTAGCGAGATAACCTGTTAGGGGCATGGTAGTTATATTAAACCCATTCTCCTATTTGATTTCTACACGGCATCGTAACGGAACGCTTAATCGCTTTGTGGCATGTTTTTGTCGGTAGGGTGGTAACTAGCAACGGCCGAAACCTCCCAGGACAGACTAGGGATAATTCAGAAATTATAAATTCCCAAATTTACCCTACCGGGGATCGACAACAGCGCTCAACACTGCGCCAGTGAGGTCGTCTACCATGATTGTTTTTTATTCGACTACAACTTAGCTCTTGACTGCGATCTCGCCCGTTGGTGATGTAGTCTAAGATGACCCGGTATTTATACCCAACAATCGACCTTGCCGGGAATCGAGTCCGGATCCTCCAAACTTCAATCTTTCTAAACTTTTATAATTGCTTTTGAATCCACCGCTGGTTCGGAATGACATTCCTATTGAGAAGATCCAGCTACAAACTGGGTGGTTGCTCTTTTCAATCAAAATTACAGTCAATAAAAGGATACAAGTAACTGCAGTCCCAAGCATAAATGGAGCGAGTCAAAGATCCCAAAGATTTTTATTTAAATAAACTTGAAACGTGAAGTGAATATACCATTGCTGTCAATAAATGGTTTTCTTTCTTTCTTTCACGGGTTCGGATTGTCATTTCGAACCAGTGGAAGTTAGCAAGAAATCGAAACTAGGACCCACTTACCAGACCACAGCGCTCACCACTGCACCAGGGAGGTCGTCAAAATAAGGATGTTGTTTATGTCAAAAATTAATTTGACGACCACCGTGGCGTAGTGTTGAGCGTTGTTGTCTTAATGTGCGGAGGTCCCGAGTTCGCGCCCCTACGCGGTCAATTTGGGAATTTAAAATTTCTGAATTTTCCCTGGTGTGCCTTGTTGGAGGCTTCGGCCGTGGCTAGTTACCACCCTACGCGCAAAGACGTGCCGCCAAGCGGTTTAGCGTTCCGGTACGATGCCGTGTAGAAGCCGAATAGGGTTATGGGTTTAATATAACTGCCATGCCCCTAACAGGTTAGCCTGCTATAATCTTATTCTGCATCATCACTTACAATCAGGTGAAATCGCACTCAAGGGCTAACTTGTAGTGGATAAAAAAAATATTTTTCAGTGCTTATTACTTATAGGGTCTCCCAAAAGACGTAATAACTTTCTTAGTTCGCTTTCTGGGTTGGCCCAAAAATAATTTGGTATTGGTTTATTAAAAAGGTATCGCTTATCGCTCTCGAAAAGGCCTTTGTGTGAATGCATACAGGCTGATAAATGGATGATTGGGTTGTTTTATCGAGAAATTGTCGTTAGTTGACGTTTCACCACCGTGCCTCGAGAACGTCGAGTCACGGGCGTCATCTAGTTTAGAATATTAGTATGGATTATCTAGGGATAATAATGTGGTGGGAGTCCAGATATTACCTCATATTACTTGAACAATAAGGCAGGTAATGGCTTGAAGTTATGTAACATTTGAAAGGTAACATGAAATTGAAAATTCGATATTAATAATTGTTATCTAATTTGCGGTTTTAAATAACTGTATTGGAACTGTTTTATAGTATCGACACAAAGCCCAAAACGATTTTTTTTATAATTTTTGTCAGTCTGTCTGTCTATTCTCGCATCGTGCTGAAACTACTGAACGGAATAAAAATAGGTATATACCTATAGCTCAAACTTTGAGTTAACATTAAACAGCATAGGTTTTATAATAACAGCCTATCCTACTAATATAATAAATGTGAAAGTTTGGATGTTTGAAAGTTTGTAACATACACGATAAAGATTATTTTACTAACTAAGTTTTTCGGTTCCCACCGGAACTCTTTGATTTTCCGGGATAAAAGGTAACCTATGTATTATTCCAGACTATAATCTATCTCTGTCCCAAATTTTATCCATATCCGTACATCCATCCAAACTTTCGAATTTATAATATTATTACGTGCGACGAAAAATGGATTCTGTTCGACAATCGAAAGCGCTCAGCAAGTTGGTTATATCCTGGTTCAACACCAAAGCAATGCCCTAAACCAAAAATGACCCCTAAAAAGGTGATGGTCACTGTTTAGTGGTCTAGTCCGGGTGTGATTCACCACAGCTTTTTACAAAACGGCATGAGCATTACTGCAGATGTGTACAGCTGTGAAGAACTGGAGAGAATGATAGAGAAGCTTGCTCAATCGGTCGTCCCCACTGCTCGTTCACGACAACGCGCGACCCCATACTGCGCAACAGACAGTCTCCAAGCTGCAAGAGCTGGGGTTGGAAGCTCTCCTTGGAAGACCTTGCACCTACCGACTATTACTTTTTCCAAAATTTAGACAACTTTTTAGTGGGTAAAAAATTCAATTCCCGAGAGGCAGTACAAAATGCCTTTGAAGAGTTTGTTGCCTCCCGTCCAGCTGATTTTTACAAGAAGTGCATCAATAAACTGCCAATGCGTTGGCAAAGATGCGTCGATTGCATGGGTGATTACTTCGAATAACAGAAATAAAAAAGTTTTAAAAAATTTACCTATTATTTACTTACTAGCTGATGCCCGCGACTTCGTCCTCGTGGTTTTTTCTAATTCTTCTTCATTTACCGGGATAAAAAGTATGTGTGTGTCTATGTCACTCTCCAGGTTTTAAACTATACCCATATTTAAAATCACGTCAATCCGTTGCTACGATGCGACGTAATTGAAGGACAAATCAACAAACCAACAAACAAACATATTTTTTACATTTATAATATTAGTAAATTTAAGTAAATTTACTTATTGTTATGGATACGTTATGTTAAACAGCAGGTAAAAATTGTGATTATAAGAACCTAATCGTTAATTGTTACTAGATAATTACCTAAGCGGAAACCCTTAATTTAACAAGTACCTGTCGTTTAGCGACGATTAATTAATTATTAAGTTAATTTATTATGTTCCTAATTTATTAATTAGTTAGAATATGCCATACTCGTTAGGAATCTTAAAGTCGCTTTTTTTTGTGTGCAATTAAGTGCAATTTTTTTATTCGGAAACAATTTAGTAAAATATGAATTGTAAACCTTACCTTTTTGGAAGTCGGTCGGTTTGTATAATTAGGAATAATTAAATAACGGGGAGAGTACTAAAAAACAATAATTTAATCAGGTACATTTCAAAAATACAAATATATAATATATAAATAATATAAAAATATTTTAAATCCATACTAATATTATAAATGCGAAAGTGCACGGCCCACATGTTCAACCCATTTTGATGAAATTTGGTGGATAGGTCGGGGAAGGGCATTGGCTACTTTTTATCCTGGAAGGATATGAGCCCGATATGAGTATGTAGTATTTTTATTTAAGGAGATTCCGCGGGCGTTGAAAAAACTTAATCCACGCGGACAAAGTCGCAAGAATCATCTAGTCTGTAATATAAACAACCGTCAATCCCCAAAAAAAGGGAAACTTACCAGTTTTTTTTTTCGAAGAAACCACACTAACTAAAACTATACATTGAAGACTATAGGAACTAAAGAAAGCAAACACACTCGATTTAAGCACTATAATACTAAATGAACGTGAGATATGATTGCTTCGTTTATATTAACACTAAAACTAAAATTCGCAACGTCAGCCATTTTTAATTCCTGAATATTAATAACTAGCTGATGCCCGCGACTACGTCCGCGTGGACGTACATATTGGTTGCCGCGGGAACTCCTTAATTTTCCGGGATAAAAAGTGGTCTGTCCTTCCCCTGGATACAAACTATCCCTATGCCAAATTTCATCAAAATCGGTTGAAGAGGCATTTTGTTTTAATTCCCGCGGGAACTCTTGAATCTTCCGGGATAAAAAGTAGCCTATGTCTTTCTTCGGGATACAACCTATCCCTGTACCATTCATCAAAATTGGTTGAACAGATGGGCCGTGCAAGCGTAGCAGACAGACAGACAGCCAGACACACTTTCGCATTTATAATATTAGTATGGATATGTCACCGTAAGATTGTAAAAACCGTTAGATTATAATATAACTCGCGAAATTCTAAACTGTCGAAAGATTAGAATTTAACGCATTATTTTCCGGTAGATTGTAATCTGATAGGTATTTAAACCCGATAAAACCTAAGGCCTAAGGCCGCAGGCCGGGCACTACTTGGTTATTTATGTCGAACCCTAACCTAACCTACAAGAAAGAGAAAAGTAAACGTAAATAAAATGAATATTTCAAAAATTGACACTCAGAACATTGAACAGTTTACAATCTTTCGACAGTTTAGAATTTCGCGAGTTATATTATAATCTAACGGTTTTTACAATCTTACGGTGACAGATATAAAATTAAAAATGCAGTATATTAGTCTGTTTGTAGTATTATTATTAAGATACTAGCGACCCGCCCCGGCTTCGCACGGGTAGCTCATATCCAATATAAGCCTGTGGGCAGTTGGCACTGGGCAGCAAATCAGGTTTTACATTAGCCCTGCGATGTTACAGATCTCGCGCAAGTTGAATGCAGAGTAATGTATGGTAACACATACAAAAGCTCTGCATCCAACTCGTGCGCGTACATTAATCTTTAAAAATTATTAATCTTTATAAAATACTAGCAGATGCCCGCGACTTCGTCCGCGTGAAATACGTTTTTAAATTTCCACGGGAACTCCCTAATTTTTCGGGTTAATATATAGCCTGTCACTCTCCAGATCTACAACTATATCGATGCAAAATATCACGTCGATCCGTTGCTCTGTTAATAAGTCCGAAGGTCGTTCGTGGGAATGAGCATTCTATTATATATAACAAAGTTACACAACCTATTATAAAGTTGCCTTTACACAAGTTTAAGAAATCCATTAAAAGTATGCTCCCGAAAAAAGCTTATTATGTAAACGATAAAAGAGCATGGATTTAACTCGCTGCGGCAATTCTAATGACAGCGGTTACCTATATGTATTTATACATTGATGTAATTGTAATTTTTGAAGTGGAAACTTCTTTAGGCGCGTTGAACACTTTTTGGTAGGGGGTAAAAATGTAGATTCGCGTAACCGTGACCGACATGCTCGCGAGACCGACATCAATTAAACTTTAATGCCTTAGTGTTAAGGTTTATATTTTAATAATTTTACGTAAAATAAAAAATAATAAAAAATAAATAAATACTTTATCTTTATTAACACTTCTATCGGCAGTCCCTATGACTGGCATTTTTTTAAAGAGCAACCACCGAGTTTCTTGCTGGTTCTTCTCGGTAGCAACGGCAAACCGAACCAGTGGTAGGTTCACTCGACTATTCAAAAGTATGAATAAAAAGTATTTGATTTGATTTGTTGCGGCGTGATAGAAGGAAAAACCAGCAAACAAAAGAACGCATTTATAATATTAGTATGATTTTCCTTACTCCGCAAGGTCCAAGAAATGCATTAACAGCAAAATCATTTTAGTTCAATGATTTCGCTAATTCACACGTTTTGTACTCACGACCTTTAGTGAAAGAATTATAATAATTCTACTTCCGTATTATGATTATAGACATTATGTACCTATGTCACGATCATTTAAAGGCTTGGTTGCACTGAACGCGTGGCGGGTGCGACTCGAAGTATTAAGGGCACTTCTTCGTGTTAAACTTACACGTAGAGTTTTTGTGCTTGGAATCGGGATGTTTGAATATCTGAATGAGGTTTTTGGTACCCTCGAGAATTAATTTTCCGGGATTAAAAGTAGCCTATGTGTTATTCCAGACTATAATCTATCTCTGTGCCAAATTTCTTCCAGATCGGTTCAGCCGTTCTGGCGTGATTGAGTAACAAACATATATCCATCCATTCAAACTTTTGAATTTTCCCTGGATTGGCTTCAGCCAAAAGACGTGCCGCCAAGCGATTTAGCATTCCGGTACGTACCGTGTAGAAAACGATTATTATATTGTTGTAATATAACAGTTTATTCCGCTATCATCTTGACTGCATCATCACTTACATTCAGGGGAAATTGCAGTCAAGAGCTTTCTTGAAATGAATAAAAAAAATAACTTTCGCATTTATAATATTAGTATGAAGATTTTCAAACTGATTGAAAAATATTAAAAGAAGTAGTAAGAAGTAATTTAACTCTTTGTCCACAGGTGGGATTCAAAGGCTACGGGCTGTCACCAGCGCAGCTGTCAGCGTCGGGCAATTTCTCGTTCAGCGATGGGAACACTTACACGATAACGCACGGTTCAGTCATCATTGCAGCCATCACGTCGTGCACCAATACTTCCAATCCTAGTGTCATGCTGGGCGCTGGTGAGGAGGAAACTAATTTTCCCCACTTTTACCCCAAAATTTTCCCACTATTCCCAAATCCTTCAAGCCCAATGTAACCTAGACTTCTACTTAAACACAGGATTGTTAAACTTTCTTCAGGAATTATACAAATTTTCCCCTTTTTTACCCAAATTTTGCCCACTATTCCCATTCTTGTGACAAAGCCTACTCTCACCATCGGTACCTAGACTTCTGCTAAAACACACTTTCCTAGTAAAAATGCTGTATTGGTCACACTGCTTGTATAGCAGCAGTGGCTTCACAAAGGCACTTGTTAACGCACAGCTCCGTCATCATTGCAGCAATCACCAATACTTCCAACCCAGCGTCATGCTGGGTGCCGGTGAGGAAGGCTAATTTACTCCACTTTTACCCCTATTCCCCCAGGATTGTTAAGCTTTCTTCAGGAATTATACTAATTTTCCCCATTTTTTTAACCTCGAATTGACCCAATTTTCCCGAGGTGTTTTAACAGCTTTCCAAACTCCCTCTTTATAGAAGAGACTCTTTATAGAAGTTGTTTTGTTTGAAGCCGGTGATTTATCAAATTTTGCGCAACCCAAAATTAATACAATGTGTAACACATTTTAGACATATTTCCCCCATGATAATTTTCAGCTTTCATGATCGAATCTATAACGCAATTAATAGCGTCACCCAACGAATTTCTCAATTTTCCCCAAATTTTCTCTAGCTGTTTTTCATCTTATTCTTTCAACTAAGTTTAAAAAGTCCATGAAAAGTATGCTCCTTAAAAAACTAATTATACTGTTGAACACAATGTAAACGATAAAAGAGCGTGGATTTGACTCGCTCTAGCAATTCTTGGGACTGCGGTTGTACTTATATCTTTATATTGATTGTAATTTTTGATTGGAAAGAGCAACCACCGAGATTCTTGCTGGCTCTTCTCGGTAGGAATGGCATTCCGTACCAGCGGTAGATTCACTCGACTGTTCAAAATTACTTTGTAAAGTCTTGTATAAGGAAAGATTGAAGTTTGAAGTAAGCATTTTTCAAGCGCAAGCCTATTTTGTAATTATGATCCATTGTCCCCAGGCATGCTCGCGAAGAAGGCGGTGGAAAACGGCTTATCGGTGTTACCTTACATCAAGACATCCCTCTCGCCTGGTTCAGGGGTTGTTACTTATTACTTGAGGGTGAGTCTTTACACCATCACATCATAGTACATTATGCATCCACACTTGAGCAGTCGTAGGTTACGATTACACTTGTAAGTTTAACGTAAGAATTACACGTAAGTAACTAACATTTGTATACGATACGCGACTTACATTACTTACGTGAGTACAACTTAAAGTGTAATCCTGTCCTAAGGAGGTATAGCTGGCGCCCATCATATAGTCGCGTCTGAAGTAGACCGCAAGACGCGTCGCAATAGCGTATTTTTGCGCGTAGTATGTACATACGTTGACAACAGCTTAGCCCGCTACTATCTTAGGCTGGCCATACACGGACTGCTCGAGCAGTTATCCAGTGATAAACATACAAGGACCGCTCAAGCAGTGATAGTCAACAGCTTGAAGCTACCATTGACAAGTGCTGCCAACCGCCCGAAGCCGTCGCAACTGCTCGAGCAGTCCATGTATGTTGATCACTGGCTAAATGTTCGAGCAGTCCGTGTATGGCCGGGCTTAGACCGCATCTTCACTTTCCATCAGGTGAGATCGCAGTCAAGGGCAATTTATAGTGGTTTTTTTTAAATATTCATTTTCACTTCGGCAGTCCCTATGGCTGCCAATTTTTATTTTTGTATTCTATTAATAATACGAATTAGCCTTAGAGAGAATGGAGATAGAATATAAGTTACATTTGTTTCCGAGATATCAGCTATGAAAGTTATAATCTACTTCTACTCGATGATGGCGCCGCGCCACCAGTCCAGCTACGATAGCTTATATCTTGAAAACCTGACACTTTAGAAGATTTTGTTTGTATTAATAAATTTTTCTCTACCTGATTTATATTTGGCACATTTGTAAGGCGGGTGATTGAGCAGAATGCAAATTACCCGGTTACAGAAGCAATCACCCACTTTACAAAGTTACAGACGAAAATATCTACCTAATACAGAACGAAGATTGTTTCCAACGACTTCCCTGAAGTAATATGGAGTAATATGGTACAAATGAAAATCTGCAGTTGTTTAGGCAAAATTTAATTTCCATAGGTCCATGCTATGGTAGGCCCCAAATTACAAACACAAGGGGTCGCTTAGAACCGAGTTAATCTAATGTTTATGATAGTCTTATATTTAGGTTATTCTTATATGGTTCAGGTAAATAGATCAAAATATACATATACTTTCATATGTTTGCCATAGGCAGGATATTTATAAATCCAAAAGTTTATGATTCTAATTTTATTATTTATTAGCACAGCAGCAGAGTCTGGGTTCAAACTACTGGACTCACTAGGAACACTTCACTATACTGTTTCACATAGAAAATGTTTGGCTTACTTGAAGTGACGGACTGTATGTCCTTGATCTGGTCATCACCTTGCAGCACTAGTGTCCACTCCGGGGCAAACCGACCGGTCTTTCTATGCTCAAGTCCACCCTCAATCCAGTGACCATGTGTTCAATTCCAATATATTCAAAGTTAAGTTTCCATAATAAAAGGAAGGAGTTTAAGCATAAATATATCAAAATTTAAAATAGAATGAATCTAAAGATCCAAAATTCAGATAATAAAATCCAAAAGGAAAAATAAAAAAACAACAACAATAACGATAATAATAATAACGACCCAATTATTATTATTATTATTATTATTATTACTCTTTATTTTGTACACCACAACACACATAAAAATCCAATCGGACATCATAGAAATAATTCGTTTAAGAAAAATGTCCTCCCAACCCAAGCCTCTTCATTCTAAAGCACATAGGAACTGAAACAAGACAATTAATTAATTTTCTTCTAGTCATGACTGCCATCTTGACAAAATGCAATATGCGTCTCGCCGAACAGTTCTTACCATAATTGATACAAAAAAATAGAGTGCGTCTATTAATACGGGTACTGTACGAAAAATTTATAATTATTAATACGGTTACCGTACGAACAATTTATAATTATTAATACGGGTACTGGACAAACAATTTATTATTCGAAAGATTACAATTTAACGCATTATTTTCCGGTAGATTGTAATCTGATAGGTATTTAAACCCGATAAAACCTAAGTGCCCGGGCACTACTTGATTATTTCTGTCGAACCCTAACCTAACCTACAAGAAAGAGACAAGAAAACGTAAATAAAATGAATATTTCAAAAATTGACACTCAGAACATTGAACAGTTTACAATCTTTCGACAGTTCAGAATTTCGCGAGTTAGATTATAATCTAACGGTTTTTACAATCTTACGGTGACATATATTAAGTAAATCAACTACCGACACACTATCTACCTAGCTTTTACCTTTCTCATTCGTAAAATTGAATAAATGTACGAATAAATATAATTTATTCGTCCAGTACCCGTACAAATAGTCACTTCGAAAAAAATAATAGATATTAGGCTAAGACGACACGAAAGAAAACTGTTATTTTTCCCGGCGAAGCCATGGAGAAAAACTGGAATCCGAGATTTTCCGAAACGATCCTCACATTTTCATGTCACCGGATAATCTGCTTTCTAAAAATCGGACTTGCCATAGACACAGCGAGTATGGCCGCGTTCTGAAATGCTCAACCATAGATTACATGATGTCCAATAATTAAAAGACTCGAAAATATAAAAGAAATACAATTTTTAATAATGAGATTATTATAAATTAACAGAATGATTTGAAGACCAAATTATTTTTACGACCAAAGACAACGAAGCGCCATCTATTTAGAACTCCTGCGCATCGGTACACGCGTAGTTCCGCATTTCAATGCTAAGTGATATGAAATCACTACGTGACACATTCCATCAACAAAATGACACACATGGTCTGTTTTGCTTCACTTCCAGGAGTCCGGCGTGGTCCCGTATTTGGAGAAGCTAGGCTTCGACATAGTCGGCTACGGGTGCATGACTTGTATCGGCAACTCAGGGCCCATTGATGACAACATCGCTAACACCATCGAGAAGGTAAATATATATCTATCTTTATGTGAACCAGGTTACTTTGCGGAAGTGCATGATAATGAAAGAAGAACTAGAACTTTGATTCGCTATAATTGGCCACAGTAAGTAAATCTATGTGGTAAATCTGTGTGTATCTTGCGATATTCAACACACCACACAAATTTTCCAAATTATTCTTATCGTACGTTTCACTCCGACACCGATGTTAACTCGACAATGCATTATTGCATTGATTTGTGTGGTGTGGTGAATATCCCAAGATTTTTACTAGAATTACAAGATTAATACCCATTTTAAAGTTTATAAATATGATCATAAATTATATCATAAAAAAACTTAAAAAGTATACAAAACGAATAATACGATACTATCCATCCTAATATTATAAATGCGAAAGTTTGTCTGTCTGTCTGTCTGCTACGCTTACACGGCCCATCCATTAAACCGATTTTGATGAAATTTGGTACAGGGATAGTTTGTATCTCGCGGAAGGACATACTACTTTTTTCCCGGGAAATTAAGGAGTTTAAATAAAAAATAACTTAATCCACGCGGACGAAGTCGCGGGCATCATCTAGTGGTTTTATACGTAGCAAAGGAAACCTATACAACGTTTATGAAAACATCAAAATAGTTTACTTGCCGCTTCTATTAGATTTTTATTTATAAAATAGAATTTCGAATTTATGAATTCTACTCTGAAGTCTGAAGTAGTTACTAAGCTAAGAAATTATTCGAGAAAAATTAATTACTCAGTAATTAGTTTGTTTTTAACTTACTGTCTATCTTTTCTATCTTTTGACGATCTCCCTGGTGCAGTGTTGAGTGCTGTTGCCTTAACGTACGGAGGTCCCGGGTTCAATTCACTGCAGCGTCAATTTGGAAATTTCTGAATTTTCCCTGGTCTGGTCTGGTGGGAGGCTTCGGCCGTGGCTAGTTACCACCCTGCCGGTAAAGATGTACCGTCAAGTGATTTAGCGTTCCATACGATGCCGTGTGGAAACCGACTAGGGGTATGGGTTTAATATAACTGCTATATCCCTAACAGGTTAGCCCGCTACCATCTTAGACTGCATCATCACTTGCCATCAGGTGAGATCGCAGTCAAGGGTTAACTTGTAGTGGAAAAAAAAACTATTCTAACTCTTCTAGAACGAGCTGGTGTGCTGCGGAGTTCTATCAGGCAACAGGAACTTCGAGGGTCGAATCCATCCCAACACTAGGGCGAATTACCTGGCCTCACCCCTCCTAGTGATAGCGTATGCCTTGGCCGGCACAGTTGACATCGACTTTATGACGCAACCGCTGGGTGAGTCCTCTTTGTTCCCGCACTCCCATACACGTGGGATAAAATAAATAAAAATACAGTTTGAGGGAGCGCTACTCTACAATAGCTTGCCAAACGAAGTATTCAATGAGAATTTTTTTACTATTTTTTACTGAATAATTTCTCGATTTATTTTTTAAATAATAGTAAGCAGGTAGTCATATTTTACATGCAAAACCAAAATAGGAAAATGATAATCATTCAGAACTTACATTCAAACCTAAACTTGGTTTACGCGATAATGTACCTTCCTGATTTCACAAAAGGGATGATGCCTACGTCAAAAATAATTTATTGTTTCCTTATTATTAGATAGAGGGTCTGGTTAGTTTTAAGTTAAATAACCATTTTAAACTACAGATTATAGAAAAAAGTGCGTTGAAATTTGATGACGTCACCACTATATATTTCATACAAACTTCCATACACTAGAAGCATGTTTTTAAGTTTAATAAAGAGTTGCTGGGGCCATGCTGCCAGTGCCAACGCTTAAAGCAATACTTAAGCAATATTACTCCAAATGACAGTTTGATATCACATACCTTGACGTTCCCAAAATAAGGATAAAATTTCGAAAAAGAAACAATATGGCAATAGGCGTTGGCAGCATACCCCTGATTTGATTGAGTTGTCATCATCCCTATAGCGATTATATTATCAAACCTTGCTTCGTTTACACGAAAATGTACCTTCCTGCTTTCACAATAAGGCGATTATATTACCAAACCTAGCTTCGTTCATGCGATAATGTATCTTCCTGCTTACACAATAAGGTTCACGCGCGGACGGCACCCCCGTGTATCTGCGCGAGATCTGGCCGACTAGAGCTGAGATACAGGAAGTTGAGAACAAATATGTCATCCCCGGCATGTTTAAAGAGGTATTTGCAGCTTTTTACCGACTTTAAAGAGACCTCAGCATATTAACATTGCATAAAAAAGACTGTGTTAAACAGCATCAGTTAAGTCAAGGTTATTACTATTAATGACTTTCTCAATGACAAAGTTGCATAGAAGCAACCGGCTTCGCATCCAGCAACCCACAAGTCAGTATAATACTTGTTACGTAACGTATGCATTGTATATTATTTACAGAGTGTAACATTTTTCTGTTTATGGAAAGAGCATCTGCTGAGTTTCTTGCCGGTTCTTCTCAGCAGAAGCAGCTTTCCGAACCGATGGTGGATTCTTACGACTTATCATAAGTGGCACAAGTTGTCCTACGTGATATAAATCATAACGTTTTCATTTTCATACAAATATTGCAATGTTTGTGTGTTTGTTTAGGTCAAATCTTGCAACTGAGATTTAAAACAGTTATCTGTTTTACATAAATTTTGCATACGCGTTTAGTTTGGATGACAATGCATGGTTATTTAGTTAGTGACGTCATTGTAAATCCAGTATGGCGGACTTACAAAGATGGCGTGCTGTTTTTTTTATGCGCCCCCATGATGTGGGTAATATTTAATTGCGTTATCAATTATTTAATTTAATATGAAATCAGTGTTATAATATACTAGATGATGCCCGCGAGTTCGTGGTCATGGATTAAGATGTTGTGAAGTTAGGTGAAGATTTTTTGATTCTCTCTCTCAATTGAACCCTTCAATTTTCCGGGATTAAAAATAGCCTATATCCTTTCCCGGGATACAAACTAGCCCCATACTAAACTTCACTAAAATCGATGGCACAGATGGGCCGTGAAAGCGTAACAGGCAGACAGACAGACACACTTTCGCATTTATAACATTAGTATGGATTTTTTTTCCTTTAAAGATGTTCGTGAATAGCCTATGTCATTATACCGTCAGTCTTAATTTGATATTAAGATTTGAGCGTAGATAAAGCGTATTTTTAATACAGGTATACGCGAAGATAGAAGAAGGGTCGCCTTCGTGGCAGGCTTTGGACGTGCCACAGGGAAAATTATATGGATGGGATCCTGACTCCACGTATATTAAGAGGCCGCCATTCTTTGATGGTATGACCAAGGTGAGGAATCAAATAAATCTAAGTATATACAAGTAATAAAATTAAAAATTTAAAAACCCACAACAAACTAAAGCGCTTCTTTGTGCCTTTAACTTTGAAATAATAATTAGAACTTCTCACAAGCTATACATATCTAATGCAAAAAACCGCATCTCAAGCGGCCTAGTACTTTTTTAGAAAAATGGTAACATATTGAAATATAAAAATCACGATTGTAGCGCAGCTTGGTGGACTATGGTCCTTAAACATATCTAAGAAACTTATGCATAACTTCTGAGAAGTTTCTTGATACAAAATCCCGGTTATAGTCGGTCCAATAGTTTTCGAGGAAAATTGTAACAAAAAAATGCACAAACAAACGCACAACCTCCTAAGGCAAACACAAATAGCGTCTTCTTTCCTTCATGGGTAAAAAGGAAAAGGCGACTGACTGATCTATCAACGCACAGCTCAAAACCACTGGACGGATCGGGGTGAAATTTTGTATGCGGATAGCTATTATGACGTAGACATCCGCTAAGAAAGGATTTTTGAAAATTAAACCAGATAAGGGGGTAAAATAGCTTGTATAGGAATGTTTATTTTAGGACCTACCGCCAATCCGCAATATCGAGAACGCTCGCTGTCTCCTTCTACTGGGTGACTCGGTGACCACAGACCACATATCGCCTGCTGGGTCCATCGCCAGAAACTCCCCCGCAGCCAGGTTCCTCGCCGACAGAGGGTGAGTTAACACGCGTGCGAAGCGAGCGCGATATTTCTTACTACGTGTTATGAAAAGAAACCGCACGTGGTTTCCTACCACTGGGTGACCATAGAACACATATTATTTGGACTATGTAAAAACTATAAAATACATACTAATATTATAAATGCCAAAGTGTGTCTGTATGTATGTATGTATACTACGCTTTCACACCTCATCTGTTTAACCGATGTTGATGAAAGGTAAAGAGATAGGTTGTATCCTGGAGAAGGACATAGGCTACTTTTAATCCCGGAAAATCATAGAGTTCTCGCAGGAATGAAAAAAACTTGATTCACACGGACAAAGTTTCGGGCATTATCTACTTTAAAAAGTGTGTGTGTGCAATTCACACACGGCATATGTGAAACTTCAGAAAAGTAGCCTAAGAGAGAATGAGATAAATATAACTTCTTTTGTATCTCATTCTCTCGCAGGCATAATCATATTTATGAATATGTTTGTCTCTTCTTAGTGTTGCTTTTTCGTTTCATCGAATTTTCAAATCACAACGGTGCTATAGAAGTTTCACTTCAATAATCTAATGTATCGTTTATTTGCTTGCAGGTTGACGCCCCGCGAATTCAACTCTTACGGCTCCCGCCGCGGCAATGACGCGGTGATGTCGCGCGGCACGTTCGCGAACATTCGCCTCGTCAACAAGATGGCGCCCGCCGCCGGGCCTCGCACCACGCATCACCCGTCACAACAAGTGATGGATATATTCGACGCGGCCGAGCGGTGAGATGCCTTATATTTGTCCAACTATTTATTTTACTTTTGACATAAGCACGCCCTTGAATTGTCATAATTATGGACAGGCAACCATCGATAATAGTTAAAAAAATTAAAAAATACGACTGCCCTGCCTAAAAACGAACTAAAGAGTTAAAAATCTAAATGAATCTAGTTAAATTAGACTCTTATTCTCATTTTTATTAAATGATATTTTTTGTGAATCAATGGATATTGAACTATAGTGTTATATATTTTTGGAATCTACTCATCATTTTCTAGATGATGATTATATTATAGTTCTTATTTTCGAATATTTTTTTTCAACTTTAGTCTTTAATGCGGGACCATGGTCACCACATAAATTATTTTTAAATTTTACTAGCCTGTGTCACCCGGAATAACGTAGGGATTCTAACGATACCCTCATTTATCAAAATCGGTTCAAGCGTAAAGAGGTTATGGTGGAATATACAAACTCACATACATACATACATACATACATGAACCCTGAAAACAATGTACTCCTTTTTTCAGGCAGTCGTATAAAAAAAAGAATTCATTTGAATATTCTAATATTTAAGCAGTTTGACCTCAAAAGTACGAGGCTATCATAAGCTGGCGCAAGTATATTCTAAGTCTCGTTCAAGGTCTATAGCTAAATGTGTGTCTAATCTCATGTGTATGTCATGAGTAGGTTCATAATAGCCTAGAACTTCTATTCGTATCTACAATAACAGTGCATTCTTTCATTGCGCCTGATGCGGCTGACGCTTGAGTTTCCTCGACGCACGCTGCTGATATCCCAATGATAGTTCTGTATCGTTCTATCATCGTGTTGAAATTTCTTTCAAAGGTGTGTGAAGTCTGCCTATTCGCACGTGACTCGCACTTGCTCCTCTCTTGGTCTAGTGTTATAGCCAACCATTGTATCGTAGAAGTAACTTCTACAATACAACAAAATGCAATATACACAACTATTGTGTATATTGCGTTTTGTTGTATAGTCCCACAAACTTTTCTGACCCGGTGGCCAAGAATAGAACTAACTTATGTTTAGTTTTTGTTTTTATTATATTTCCTATAACCTAAATATAACTTGCTTCGGGACAGCCGCCCTTCATAACTGACGGCAAAACAGTAATATTTTATTAGAAATTTTAAACGTGATAACAGGGATGCTGTCACCGGGGCAGATAAGTTGTGGGACTGTGAAGTGTAAAGAGTTTGAAAGCGCGATTCACCACCCTGGCTTCTCGGTTCGGCTTTCCTCGTTTGCAACCAGTAGCGCCATTTATACCGTGAAATTATGATGATGTTACCTTTACAGATACGGAAAGGAAAATGTGCCGCTCATAGCGATAGTAGGCAAGGACTACGGATCGGGATCCAGCCGGGACTGGGCGGCCAAGGGACCGTTCCTATTGGTGAGAATTTTGAATACTATCTAACGGTCCATGTGCATAAATAATTTATTGACATGCTCACAACGTGACCAAACACCGTTGAATGAATCCGATATTTAAATAAAATTAAAATGGACCCGCCCTTGCTTCGTTCGTTTCGCCAAATTTCATCCAGATCCGTTCACCCATTCTGGCCTGGTTGAGTAACAAACTTCCATATATAATATTAGTAGAGATTATTCATTTAGTTGAATATGTAAAGATATTGGCATCTTATTGTTTTGCCATTCACGGTTCTGGAAATCTACGGTCCCCGGATTGGTTTCAAAGTATTAATTGATTGTCCCGAATCCTTGGAGCTTGGGCTTAAAGGAAAATCCAGAATCCTGTAAAATATTATAAAACCGCCTATTAAAAAAACATATTAATTATTTGGATCACTTTATAAAATTTTGCACATCAGCAACGACGAAACATGTTCAACAATAGGGATGATGAAAACTCAAACAAATCAGCAACTCTTTATCAGACTTAAAAACACGCTCCGTTCGTATGGAAGTTTGTATGAAATACATAGTTGTGACGTTATAAAACATCAAAACACTTTTTTCCTTTAAAATGGTTATCAAACTTGACAACTAACAGAAGATGTGAATTTTAGGTCTTTTGGAAGACCCTCTATTTAATAATCAATATGAAATCCTTTATTTGTGACATAGGCACCATCCCTATTGTGGGTCTTTATGATTGTACAATGTTTCCAGCGAATAAACGATTTGTTTATAATATTAATTCCCCAGGGCATAAAAGCTGTGATCGCAGAATCGTTTGAAAGAATCCACCGTTCGAACCTCGTCGGTATGGGCATAATGCCCCTGGAATTCCTCCCAGGGCAAAACGCGGACTTCCTAGGCCTGACCGGGGCAGAACAATACACCATCAAAGTTCCTGATACCTTGGCGCCACAACATTTACTTACTGTACAGGTAATTCATATCAATATCTGCGTCGCGACTGATGCTGCAGATACGTGCATTTTTGGGCGGATGATTTGACTGAGTATCAGGCTATCATCTGTCTATACTATTACTATTATAAAGAGGTAAAGTTTTTGAGGTAATAGAGGATCTACTGAACCGATTTTGAAAATTCTGGTGCCAATAGAAAGCTACATTATTTGTGAGAATCATATATTAACCCGAAAAATTTGGGAGTTCCCTTAGGAATTTAAAAAACTTATTTCGGACGAAGTCGCGGGTATCTGATAGTAATAAATAAAGAGGCGTTTGTATACCTACTGTATATAGGAGTTCGAGCTCTTCTCAACCATACCAAGCTCCAACTTACCTGTGATAGTATAGTACTTATTTTTTGCAATCTACTTTTTTCGACACGTCTAATGCAGCGGTTCTTATCCTCTCCATTTAGATATAAGGTTACTGAAAAGTTGGTATTCAATAGTTGGAAAAATTTGTATGGGCATCATGCGCCTTAAATTCCTCCCCGGCCAATACGCGGACTCCTAAGTGTGACGTCTTTCCAAATCCAATATGGCGGACTCCCAAAGATGGCGGACTAATTATTTGCTCCCATGATATGGATATCGATTAGAAGGGGTTGCTGACAAGAATACGAAAATTAAAATGACGTCTCACTAAATTCAAAATGGCGGACGAGAAATGCTTGTTTTTAAAAATGTTTTTAATGATTTAACACTTATTTAATATTCCATCAAATCATCACTTCCAGAAATCCATTAAAAGTATGGTCCTGCCAAAAGCTTATTATACCGTTGAAGATTATGTAAATGATAAAAGTGCATGGACTCGCTCCAGCAATGCTAAGGACAGCGGTTTCTTACGAATCTACACATTGATGAAATTGTATTTTTTTTTAAAGCGCAACCACCGTGTTTCTTGCTATTTCTTCTCGGTAGGAATGAATTCCAAACAAGTGGTAGATTCACTCGACGACTCGAAAGTAGTTTTTATTAGTTTATTTGAATAAAATAATATGATTTTGTTTGAGTACAAAATATGAGTTTGAGTTTAATTTTTTTTTGTGCAGGTGGACAACGGTATATCGTTCCAAGTGAAAGTCCGTTTCGACACGGAAGTTGATTTGACGTACTTCAGAAATGGCGGTATCCTCAACTATATGATTAGAAAGATGTTGTAACCTTACCTTTACATTTTGTGATCACAAAAATGGTTTGAATGGTTTTGTATGGAAATATATTTTTGTATAAAATTTTAACTATAATCTTAACCTCTAGCTCGAGCTGTTTTCGAAAACAAAATTCTGTCTCTCGATGAACTAATGTTGTACTTGAACTATATGATTAGAAAAATGCTGTAACCTACAATCGTAAACCTCTAGCACCAGTTCCTATCGTTTTCGAAAACTGATTTCCAGGTCACTCGTTGGACTTTTATCGTTCTTCAACTATTATATTATGATGAGGAAAATATTCTAACTATAATCCTAACCTCTAGCACGAGTTGGTATCGTTTTCCATAACGTGGAACACTCGATATAATAATGTCGTTCTTAAACTACATGATTACGTGTTTGAATGTGTAAATGTACCATGAAGCTAAATCGAGTTGAATAAGTGTAATTAGTCCCTTATACATTGTTAATAGAGTATTTTTTTTTATTAATTTATAATTTCTTATTTGGAAATGGGTTAAAATTATTTGTGAAAAGTGTATTTATTTAGGTTGTGGGTAGTATTAAATTATATAGACGCTAGTTGTGGAGTGAATTTTGAATAAAAAATGTGAAGGTATAGATTTATTTACTGTAGTGTACAGACAAAGAATATCACATAATTATACATATAATATTTTTTTATTTGTAAAGTTATTGTACATTTATTAAGAAAATAGATTCAACATGAATATTCACAATAATAATTAAATAACATTATATTATGAAAATGGGTAGGTATGCTTGATTAAGAATTTATACTCTATATCATAATAAAATATTATATTTTCTTATATTATAATGTTTATTTTATTTCTTGCTAGCTGATGCCTGCGACTCGTGGTTAAATTGTTTTTTATTCACGGGAACTACTTAATTCTCCGGCATAAAAATTAGCATATGTCACTCTCCAGGTCCTCAACTATACCCATACCAAAATCACGTCGATCCGTTCCTCTGTTGCGGCGTGATTGAACGAAAAACCAACAAATAAACTGATGGCCTCCAGCCGAATATGGCTTAAAAAGTTATAAAACCTTTATTACAGGGGGATTATCTGAAAGGCTGAGTCTGAAACTAGATCAATTATTTGAATTATATCCTGCACTTGAACAACAAATACTAATATTAGATAAATATTATAAGGAAACGAAATTATTTAATTTTTAATGAGCTTCAGAATTTATTTTAACAGAACTTTACAATGAAGTCTATAGATGGCGCTCTGTAAAAGTTTATTCGTTTCTCCAATAACTAGCTCTTTTGCGTCTAATGTTAAAAGTTAACTATTACAATTTAAAGTACTAAAAACTATCTTATGGATACTGCGAGGACTCAGTTCGGGGCGAACCACTAGTATTAAGTATGACTAGATGATGCCTGCGACTTCGTCCGCGTGGATGGATTAAGGATTTTGTTCCCGAGGGAACTCCTTAACATCTCTTGGTTTAGCCATCCTGATGCTCACCCGGCCTGCTCGTGCCAACATCGAGGGCATCGGTTCACTGTATGTTTTTACACTGGCTATACATATTTGAAGTAAGACATCGAATAAATATAACACAAAGGATGTAAAATATTGTTTGTTTATTGTGGAACTCAATATTATTAGTAAGTACTGATATATTAGTAAACATTTTTTGTTTGTTAATTTAAAATATTACAGCTCAAATCGTAACTGATTTTTTTTTCAGTAATTGATCGGAGTAATCAGTCAGTGTGTGTCAATTTTTTAAAATACAAAACTAGCTGATGCCCGCGGCTTCGTCTGTGTGGTTTGAGGTTTTGTTGCTTCCCGTAGGGACTCTTTAATTTTGCGGGTTAAAGAGTAGCCTATTTGTTATTTCAGATTATAATCTATCTCCGTGCCAAATGTCATCGAGATCCGTTTAGCCGTTCTGGCGTGATTGAGTAACAAACATCCATCCGTTCAAACTTTTACATTTATAATATTTTAGTATAGTATAGATAGATATAGATACGCGTACGGAGTTGCGGGCATCTTCTAGTATTTCATACAATTTTTCCTACTTTCTAAGGTTTTTCTTTTAAAAAATGGAGTTGAATTTAAAGTTTGTTTATGTGATCATCTATTTGAAGATGACCCTAGCTATGGACCCATTGCTAAAGGATTTGCTGACACCTTTACCACAATTGGGGGAAAAATGTGGATATGAGGTAACATCAACTTGATAATACATATTTTATATCCAGTATAGTAAGTGATGATGCAATCTAAGATGGTAGCGGACTAACATGGGGCATGGCAGTTGTATTAAACCCATACCCCTATTCGGTTTCTGCACGTAATTTTACTGGAACGCTAAATCGCTTGGCGGCACGTCTTTCCCGATAGGGTGGTAACTAGCCATGGCCGAAGGCCAGAAGGCCAAACTGAAGGTTTTTATCCTGGAAAATTGTGGAGTTCCCTTAATAAACGCGGACGAAATCGCGGGCATCATCTTGTTTTGAATAAATAATTGAATGATTTAACAAGAAAGTTAATTTTATTTTAGAGTTGTCCCCTTCTGAAAGACGGATGGATTAATGTACATTTAGTTCCACATTCTCACGGAGAGATGGGGATCTCAAAAACATTTGCAGAGTACTACTCGGGAGGTAAGCGTCATTATCACCATTAAGTATTTTATTTCATTTCATTTATAAATTGCATCTAAACATGATAAATGATAAATAATTTATTTGAGTTACTCTGACTCAGACCTATAGAGCATATTTTGACTTAGCTCTAACTTAAGATTGCGTTAAAATGAGACAGATTTCTGATAGGCATATAAGTCCATCCCGTTTTAACTCTGAGTAAAGTCTGAGCAAAGCCAAAGTACGCTCTATAAGTGAACTTATGATAGGTACGTAAATATTCTACCACCGGTTCGAAAAATTGATTCTACTGAGAAGAGCCAGTAAGAAGCTCCTCAAAATAAGGCTCCTCGCTCAGCACAAAGCAGCAGCAACCTGTATCGCTGGTTTCCAATAGGAGCCTTAAAGTGTCAAAAGACGTTTTTCCGACTGGCGAAATGTACTCCATACATCGATACATATGTGGGTACTAGATGGACCCTTACATTGAAAATGTATGGCGTCCGACTTGTGGTGCATAGCCCTCACCTGTATAAGCCTGTCCTTGTACTCGCCATAGCGCAGTACCGCTTTTCTAACTAGATGGCGTTAGTAAAATAAGTCCGCATTATTTTTTTAACAGGGGCCTTTTATGTAAATTGAGGTCGTTGACTTCTTTATAACTAGTGGTTCGCCCCAAACTGAGACCTCGCGGTATTTTTTTATTCCACGTAAGATGGTGCTATCGTCTATTATTTGTATGCACAAACAAATAAACTTTTACAGAGCGCCATCTATTGACATCATTATGAAGTTCTGTTAAAAATACTGAAGCAAATTAAAACTTAACTAATTTTAGTATTTGTTGTTCAAGTACAGGATATAATTCAAATAATTGATCAAATTTCAGGCTCAGCCTTTCAGAAAATTGGGAGTTCTGAGATCAACTTTGGACGACGGAAAAATTTCAAAAAAATATATTTTTAGTCTCTGTTTATAATTATCTTTAAAATGATATGTGACGCTATAAAAAATATTTTACTTCGCATTCGCTTCTATGAGAGCCCCCCTGAAATAAAGATTTTTATAACTTTTTAAGCCATATTCGGCTGAAGGCCATCGGTTTACATATTATATTTAAATTTGAAGTAATTACGTTCAGTAATTCAGAAGTTATTTATAGGCTCTGACAGACGGACAATTTTTTTTGGCAACCCTAGGACGGATAAGTGTAAAATTCACTCAAGTAGACTCGGTGACCTTCGCTTCGCTCGGTCAACTAAAATATATAATTTTTAGTTTTTTTTTTATTTCAGCAACTCACGGTAGTTTGATGAAAATTAGGGTCAATTGGAAGACTATTTTGGATTCGACCATAACGGAACTGTGGGTTAAAAAAGAGAGACGGTAAGTATTAAACACTGTCTGTGGAGTGATGGATGGATGCATGGAGGTTTGTTATTCAATCACGCCAGAAGTCTGATAGATTGTAGTCTGGAATAGCACATAGGCTCGTCCACGTCACAACTACGCGGATGAATTCGAGGGCATCAACAGAAAGAAAGAAAGAAGTTTCACCTTAGAGAGCGACTTTGTCTATATATAATTGTTAAAGACGATACGGTAAATACCTACTATCTATATATTTTGACCACCTCCCTGGTGTAGTGTTGAGCACTGTTGTCTTAACGTGGGAGATCCTGGGTTCGAACCTACCACTAACAGGTTAGCCCGCTGCCATCTCAGACGGCACCGTCACTTACCATCAGGTGAGATCGCAGTCAAGGGCTAACTTGTAGTGGATAAAAATATATATATGAGGAATACCAAAATATAAAATGATTCGAATCTAATACGTCATACGATTTTAATTATAGAGTAAAATAAACGAACAGAATCTATTTGTAATTGAAAATTTCAGATTTACAATATCAGACAGCGAGTTGCCATACTTCTTTCATTGGTGGGCCCGTAGAGACGGCACGGGTAAGTGCTTTATTTACTCTTCGCGTCATAATCCACGTTGCTGAGGGCCGTCACGCCTTTCCATTAGGTAATCACATAAAGGCAGGGGTTTTCTTGGGATAATCCGGTGGGTTCCCAAGTCCTTCCGCAACACGCTATTTACACGCCTAAATGAATGCTTTGCTTGTATATTCGTAATACTATAAGCATAGATTCTATATTAATATTATAAATGCGAAAATATTTGGATGGATGATGGATGGATGGATGTTTGTTACTCAATCACGCCAAAACGGCTGAACGGATCTGGATCTGGCACGGATCTGGACTAGATTAAAGTCTGGATTGACACAAAGGCTACTTTTTATCCTAGAAAATTAGTAATCCTGCGGGAACCAAGAAACCTCAATCCACGCGGACGAAATCGCGGACATCAAGCTAGTATATTATTATTTTAATAATATCTTACGTTAGTTTTAGAACTTACTTTTCAGTTTTTTATCCACTTTTAGGGATTTCAGTTGCACCATGCAATAGTACAACAAAATCACTTTATCCTACTTACTTCTTTAGGGTTCTGCCCCCCGATTGTGTAAGGAAATCGTAATCGTTTGTCAAACGTATAATTCGACCTGTTTATGAAGTTCATAGATGCCTGCACGTCAAAAAGCATGTATGGATTACATAAACAGTTGGAATAATACGTTTTAAGCTGTCAAATGATTACGATTTGCTTAGACAATTAGCCACTGTACCTAAAGGGCGCTAAAGGGATCCTATTGACTAAGCCTCCATTGTCTGTCCGTTCGTCTGTCTGTCTGTTACAGATCTGTATGTCATGAACCGTATTAGCTAGACAGTTGATATTGGTACAGTGTGTATCCCGCACTTGTTGCTTGCGATATTCACCACATCACACTAATATTCCAAATGTTTCTCAACGTAAGTTTTACCCCGACACGGGAGCATCTTCAGAAGATGTTGATTCTATAATGCACGATTGTAAAACAATGTTGTATTACAATCAAATGCCTTTGAATCGTCAATTGAATCTTCCACTGGTTCGGAATGTTCGTTTCAGTTCGTCGCATGGTGTACGAGCTGGTTCGTCAGGGGCGGCTAATGTTCGTCGGGGGAGGCTGGGGCATGCACGACGAAGCTTGCACTAGCTACCAATCCGTTATCGACAGTTATACTTACTCTTTGAGGTTAGTAATAGTGAGTTATTGGTATAAATGCACCTTGGTAGAATCGATGATAAGGAAATCAGTACCCAGCGTTGGCAGTATTGCCCCTGGGGCGAGACACTGCCAAATTCCTAACTCCTAAGTCGCGGGCATCAGGTAGTAGTGAATACAACAATAAGTATAAATTCAATAGTAAGGACCTCGTGTGGTTCTCCGTAGAGTGCACAGTTTTTTTTATCCACTACAAGTTAGCCCTTGACTGCGATCTCACCTGATGGTAAGTGATGATGCAGTCTAAGATGGTAGTGGGCTAACCTGTAGGGGCATGGCAGTTGTATTAAACCCATACCCCTATTCGGTTACTACACGGCATCGTACCGGAACGCTAAATCGCTTGGCGGCACGTCTTTGCCGGTATGGTGGTAACTAGCCACGGCCGAAGCCTCCCACCAGGCCAGGCCAGGGAAAATCAGAAATTATATTTAATTTAATTCCCAAATCGACCCTCCCGGGAATCGAACCCGGGACCTCCGCACGTTAAGACAACAGCGCTACACACTGTGCCACGGAGGTCGTCGAACATAATAAACATAAACATAACAGACTGGTTTACACGAAGTTAATGCAGCCACCACTCCACGCGAGCATGATTTTCTATAGTAATTAGGTTAGGCCAGCTAGCTTTAATAGGCCAATTACACTGCACTTTTCTCAGGGACCCTTACACTTGAATCAGTGTAGTGTAATACGATTTAGGGAGTAAGGGTCCCTAATTTCCGTGTGATAAGCGACGCTCTAGCTAAAGGCCACGCCCACCCTTACCACAGGGCCCTGTGGAAAGTGCAGTGTAATAGGCCTATAAGTTCTAGTTATTGCATTGTTTTCATACTCTATTCTAGGAAGATAAACACAACGTTTCTGTCGTGTGGCCGCCCACTAGTGGGCTGGCAAGCGGACTCGTTCGGTCACTCGCGCGAGTACGCGTCTTTGGTCGCGCAGATGGGCTTCGACGGTCTGTTCCTCAACCCGATCAGTTTCGACGACGAACTGATCAGAATGGAGCGACGGGCCTTGGAGTTTGTGTGGCGAGGGAGCGACGACTTAGGTGACTTATAAATCTGAGCCTTATGAAAGTCCGAAGCTCATTCGTGGGAATAAGCATTCTATTATGTAACAAAATTCCACAACCTATCATAAACTTGCCTTTACACAAGTTTAAGTAATCCATAATAAGTATGAAAAAAGCTTTATTATACTGTTGAAGATTATATAAATGACAAAAGAGCGTGGATTTGACTCGCTCCAGCAATGCTTAGGCCTGCGGTTACTTATGTATTAATTTAATTGTATATATGTCACCGTAAGATTTTAAAAACCGTTAAATTATAATCTAACTCGCGAAATTCTAAACTGTCGAAAGATTGTAAACTGTTCAATGTTCTGAGTGGCAATTTTTGAAATATTCATTTTATTTACGTTTTCTTGTCTCTTTCTTGTAGGTTAGGTTAGGGTTCGACATAAATAATCAAGTAGTGCCCACTTAGGCACTTAGGTTTTATCGGGTTTAAATACCTATCAGATGACAATCTACCGGAAAATAATGCGTTAAATTCTAATCTTTCGACAGTTTAGAATTTCGCGAGTAGATTATAATCTAAGGGTTTTTACAATATTACGGTGACATATACATGAATTTAATTGTAAATAGGTAGGTATACATTTTTTTTCAAAAGAGCAACCGCCAAGTTTCTTGCTGGGTCTTCTCGTTAGGAACGGCATTCCGAACCAGTGGTAGATTCATTCGACTATTCAAAAGCACTTGTAAAAAGTCTACTTGATAAAAAATATTTGATTTGAAAAACTAATAAGTATTATAAAAAGGATAGATATGATTATTTGTTTGTAGGTAAACTTTTAAAAAACAACTCATTTAACTTAAGTATAGAAGTTATTAGCGAGTAACAAAGGCTATATTTTACTAGCTGATTCCCGCGACTTCGTTGGCGTGGTTTAAGCTTTTTTTTATTCCAGCGGGAACTCCCTGACTTTCCGGGGATCGAACCCGGGAACTCCCACGTTAAGACAACAGCGCTCAACTCTGCACCAGGGAGATCGTCTAAAACCGCTGAATTTCATACCGTTTCTTCTCAGTAGAATTCTGACGCGCTGGTAGAATCATCGCATTCCACAAGTAATACAGTAAGTGGCAAAAGTTAAATAAATAAATCATTTCAAACCCACAAAACAATCTATCTTTTCACCTCTCTACTTACTATTTAGCTCGAAAAATGCGCTTTTAATACTGCTTAAAACCAGTGAGCGGAACTCGTTTTTGCTTTTAGCAGTAACTTATAATAAATTTAAATTGAAATCTATTTGTGAATATTTGAATATTCCAGGTGCAGAAACAGACATATACACCCACAAGCTATTCGACGGTTACTGGTCACCGCCGGGGTTTTGCTTCGGGAGCACGTGCTCCGATCCACTGCTAGTGGTTTCGGATAGTTTGTTCAATAACGTTGCTGAGAGAGTAAGTAATAACTCTCGG
Source organism: Erebia palarica (assembly GCA_964035005.1). Taxonomy (NCBI): domain Eukaryota; kingdom Metazoa; phylum Arthropoda; class Insecta; order Lepidoptera; family Nymphalidae; genus Erebia; species Erebia palarica. The sequence continues at coordinate 11,427,661 of OZ035993.1, read as the reverse complement.
TCTTATTGAATAGAAGCAGGCGTTACTTTGCGGAATTCCATGGTAATGAAGGAACTAAAAGTTTACTTCGCAATACGCTTGAACCGATTTTGATAAATGAGGTATCGTTAGAATCCCTAGCTTATTCCGGGTGACATAGGTTTGTAAAATTTCTAAAAAAATTGATGGGGTGACCATGGTCCGGCATTAAAGACTAAAGTTGAAAAAAAAATCGAATATAAGATTAACTATATAATCATCATCTAGAAAATGATGAGTAGATTCCAAACATATATAACACTATAGTTCAATATCCAGTGATTCACAAAAAAATATCATTTAATAAAAATGTGAATAAGATCCTAATTTAACAAAATTTTTGGCAGGGCAGTCGTGTTTTTAATTTTTTTAATTATGACTTGTTCCCTCTATTTTCAGATAGAGCAGTTCATAACACAGATCCGATATCGACAATCGCCGTACTACAACACTAACCAGGTCATGGTGATGATGGGCCAGAGGCATGGCTACTTCGACGCTAAGATGTGGTTCAATAATATCGATACGTTGATACAGTGAGTACATATCGATATATATGTAGGTACGGTGGGCCCTTTCATAGAAATAAATTGGGCGTCCAACCTTTAGAGCACGCTCCTAACCTGTATAGCCCTGTCCCTGTCCCCGCCATAGCGCTGTCTCGCTTTTCAGACTAGATGGCGTTAGTAAAATAGGTCCACATTCTTTGTTTGACATGGGCCGTCTATGTAAATCGTGTTGTGAGTATCACACTAAATTTCAATACAATCATACAAAAGGTGCCAGCGGAGGGTGAATTGCCCATACAAACGTAATACCAAAACAATTTATAATTCGAGAATATTTCCACCATATTAGAGATTATTTGGGTTCAAATAATTATATTTACCTAAGTCCCTGGATATGGAATATGTTTTTAAAATACTTTCCTAAAATTAATTAATGTAGGGTGAATTGCGTTTTGCATATTTTTACAAAAATAATAAAATAATTTCCTCTTATTTGTTTCATAACCAACGATATCTTACGTAGGAACAAATTGATCAATTACGTAACATATATAGGTTACAGAATAACAACGCTTAGTTAAAAACACAACAAGTTTTCATTCATCATTTTTGGTATTTACGGAACAAGACTAAATGTATAACAAATTCTGAACCGCGGTAATGTGTCATCAGCCAAATAGAGAGAGAGAGAGAGAGAGCAATATACCGGCAGATTTTTATTCGCGCCTTGAATAAAAGTTAAGTTAAGTGCGGCGATCGCAATCTCTCAAACACTCGACAATTTTTTATAACTGAAAAGTAAATAAGAAATTAGGCAAGTACTTATTTAGATATGTTTTTCAGGAAATTCAATGAAAGAACATATAAAAACAATGAGAAAATGCACGCAACATATTCCACGCCGGCTTGTTTCTTGAAGGCTGTCTATGAAGAGAAGTATGTTTAATATTATAAATGCGAAAATTTGGATGGCAGAAGTCTGGAATAACACATTATCCTGGCTACTTATTATCCTAGAAAATTAAAGAGTTCCCGCCGAGAGAACCAAAAATCCCTAATCCGCGGATGAACTACGGGCAACAGCTAGTGTTTAATATATTTAGTACTTAAAAGCACCTGTTGCATTCTCTTTTTCACTCGAAAAGCTTTATATTTTTCAGTCCCATGTTAGAGACAAAGCAAGATGATTTCTTCCCATACGCCTATAAGAAAAATACGTATACAACGGGCATGTATACCACGCGACCAACTTTCAAATATTTGATCAGAGAATCCAATATTTTTCTGCAGGTAACTACTACAAAGTACGAGGCCTCTAATGAAAAAAACAGAAGTTCAATTCGCTATAATCCGCAACATTATAGCGAAATAAACTTCAGATTTTTTGAAGCGAAGCTTCTTAATCGTTGTGATTTGAAAATTCAACGAAACGAAAAAGCGACACAGCGACACCAAAAAGAGACGCACATATATATAGGATTTAGCCTGCGAAAGATTGAGGTAGAATATAAGCTATTTTTATCTCAATCTCTCGTAGGCTACTTTTCTGAAGTTTCACTTCTGCCGTATATGAATTGCACACACACACTTTTTTGTATTGTTTCTGATTATTACCCTCGGCGAAACGGAGACGTATGTGTTTGCCCTAAGAGATTGTGTATGCCGTTTTTTACCATTTTCCTGGAAAACTACTGGACCGATTAATATGCGGTTTTTTGCATTAGATAAGCATAACTTCTGGCAAGGTTCTTAGATATGTTTTAGGACCATAGACAACCAAGCTGAGCTGCAGTCTATGATTTAAATATTTCAATGTTAAAATTTTTCTGAAAAAGTACTGGGTCGATTGAGATGCGGTTTTTTGAATTTTGCAGTCTTAGTCTTGGGTGAACTTAAATCGTCACCCGCGACAGAAGACACTGCTTTATCCCCTTGGTTAATAATCTACTATTTAACGTATTTTTTAAACTGATATATTTTTTACAATTATTTATCAGAATATTAAAATTTAACACTATTTGACACCTCTAATCATTACTAAGCACAAGTCTTATCTCGAAATGAGATGGGTTTGACCATAATCCACCACGCTGGTCAAAAAAACTACTGAGCCTTCAAAGATGCAGTTTTGTATTATAGATATTATGATATATGCTTTTGCTAAGTTCTAATTGTGGTTTCAAAGTTATAAGGTCATAACGGCAGTTCGTCGTAGGGTTTTTAAATTTTATTACTTGTCATCTTCACTTACATGTCTTCAGTGTACAATAAAGAATACATCATTCATGATTTTCAGATGGCGAAGCAGTTGCACGTTTTAATAAATTTAGGAAATTATGATAAAATGTTTGAAGATTTCAATTGGATTATGGGTAAGTGCATAAACAAATGTTAAAAACATACCTAAATAGCTGGTGCTCGCGACTTCGTCTGCGTGGATTGAGGATCCCGCGGGAACTCTTTAATTTTCTGGGATAAAAAGTAGCCTATGTGCTATTCCAGACTATCATCTTTCTCTGTGCCAAATTTCATCCAGATCCCTTCAGCCGTTGGGGCGTGATTGAGTAACAAACTTCCATCCATCCATCCATAGGTACATCCATCCAAACTTTCGCATTTATAATATAAAACCTTGTCCTGACAATAACGAACACAAAAAAAAGATTTATCTAATTTGGTGCAGTCGTTCGGAAGTTATGCGCGTACATACATTTCAGCGATTTATTTTAGTATGGAAGTTTATATTTTTTCTTCGTACATTGTCCAAAAAGTCACTCCAAAAATGTTTTTGATAAAAAGTGTCATTTTTCAGGGGTTGTACAAGACCACAACATAATATCAGGGGTGATGCGTGACCACGTCGTCAGTTACTACATCGATAAACTGCATTCTGCCGTGCAGTGGTCCTCCGAGCTATTGGAAGATGCTTACAAGTGAGTGACTGAATACATTGATGTATCGCAATCGATCAATCAATATCAATCTATAGGTACTAATATTATAAAGTAAAGTTTGTGAGTTTGTGACGTTGTAGGGGGTAATCTCGGGTTCTACTGAACCGATTTTGAAAATTCTGGTACCAATAGAAAGCCACATTATTTGTGAGTGTCATAGGCTATGTATTATATGAAATGTTAAACATCAATGATCTTTATTTTGTTTCCTGTGCTATTTGTTCCAGCAAAATACGTAATAGTTCATACAAAACCAATTATCTGCTGTGCTACCTCAATATATCGTCGTGTCCTAATACGAAAACGGACAGATTTCATGTAAGTGAAGCAACAAAATAATTATTATAGGAATAAATAATAATTATACGTATACTTTATTAATATTATAAATGCGAAAGTTTGGATGGATGGATGTAAGTATGGATAGATGTTTGTTACTCAACAACGCCAGAACGACTGAACGGATCTCTATGTAATTTGGCACAGAGCTAGATTATAGTCTGGAATAACACGTAGGCTACTTTCTATCCCGGAAAATTAAGTTCCCCCGAGAACCGAAAAACCTCAATCCACGCGGCCAAGTCGCGGGCATCAGCTAGTCTTTTGTACGTTAATAAGTAAGTACTCTTCATTAATGAAATCGTTGTTCAGGAGCAGCTGATTTGCGCTCAACCATCAGTAGAAATATTCTTCTCCGGACTATATTCGTAAATAGTAAATACTCGGTGATGAGTAAAGTAACATCAGTAGTATTCGATAGAGAAAAATGGCGAAAACATTCTGTGTTTATTTATCATCGACATTCATCATCTATCAAAAACTAGTTTTACTATACTTGTCTCACAAATTTATCTCACCCGATGGCCAAAATTGGAACTAATTTTGATGGCTGTTTAGTTTCTGTTTTTATTTTATTTTTTATTTCTATTAGCGACGCTGACACCGGGTCAGATTATTTTGTGGTACCTGAGTCATTCACAATCATTGAAAATGTTAGAATGTACGAGAGAGAAAGATGCTTATGATACTGCGCTATATAAAAATAATTATATTACTTACAGATAACAATCTATAACCCCCTAGCTTGGCCCGTGACTATGCCCGTCCGGTTGCCGATAAGGAACACAAAATATGAGGTCTTCGATCCATCAGGTCAGTTCCACTATGTTCCAAGCTTATCTATGCTAATATTATAAATGCGAAAGTTAGGACGGATGGATGTATGGATGGCATTTATCTATTTTATTGCGCACTTTGTTTTGTATACTTTTTTAGTGTTTACTTTAACTTTACACGTGTGTGTGTCAATAAAGAATTTATCCATCTATCTAGTATAAAATAATATAAATTCCTCGTATCAAAGTTTATTTTCTTCATTACTTCTTATTTGCTTACTATTATTATTAAAATTACTTCTTTTTCGGGATAAACCTTAAAATGTCCTTTTTAACCAGCTTCAAAAAAGAATGAGGTTATCAATTCGACTGTGTGTTTTTGTTTTTTTACGTCTGTAGGTATGTTACGCGATAATTCCGCCAATTTTGAATCCATTTTGATGATTCCTTTTTTGTTTGGTAGATCGCACTTCAGAGGTGATCCCATATAAATTTTATCGACATTGATTCAACGCTTTTTGAGAAAATCAACAAAAAACAAAATGTATACCCAGATAATGTTTTTAGCTTTTTAGTTTAAGTTGGTATCTACTTACAGGTATAGTTTAGAAGTCGATTTTTGTTTTAGATAAAAGCGAATAATTATATTTACAGGTACAAAACTCAAGGCCATAAAAATACCAATTCCAGACCATGTCTTCGATATACCGAACAGAAAGATTCCAGTTACAAACGAACTAGTGTTTATAGCTGAGAACATCCCGCCGCTAGGACTTAGAGGCTACTTCATCCAAAAAGCCATCAAAACGCGATCGAAGAGATCCATAATAAAGAAGATAAACAAAAACCAACAAAAAAAATACTATATACGACAAACGGCGAAAGAAAATCGTACTTACATCGACCAATCGCAAGATTATGACGATTTTGATGAAACCAAGGGAGAGACTAAGATTGGGTTTGGGAGTGATCAATTTGATGAGGTAAATGATTTAATTTGAACCGCTACGATAGGGAATGCCCTTCCGGCTTCCGTTATCCCCTCCTCTTTTAATATAGACTTTCAAATCAAGAGTGAATAGACATCTTCTAGGCAAGCGCGCTCTATTGACCTTAAGCTGCATCACCACTTGCACTTTATATCTCCCCTGCAAGAGATAAATCACCATAGACTGGCCGCCGAAATTCGGTCAGGATGACATTATTAAGTACTAGCTGCTTTTGCCTGCAGCTTTGCTCACGTTAGGTTCAATTTTCACACAAATTTCAAAGCACTATTTTACCCCATTAGAGTTTGAATTTTCCGACTTACGTACGTAGCTCTCGGACGTTCAATGTTGATCCGCCATCCAAATACAGGCTTGGCTCAATGATGCTTACCCAGCGCAATCGCTATTTGTTTCAACAGCACCACAAGTCCTTCAAATTTCCAACTACAGTCCCACAAACTTATCTGGCCCTGTGGCCAAAATTGAAACTAATTTTTATGCCTGTTCTGTTTTTGTTTTAATTTTTGATATACTTGCACTAGTGACGTTGTCACCGGGTCAGATAAGTTTGTGGGACTACACTTATAGTCCGCGCGCGAGCTCTGAGGAATCTTGCGAATATAATAGTGAGCTATATGGAATGTTAATGACCTAGAGTTGCATAAAGTGCAAAACAATACTGCTGTCGCAAAATAACACGCGTCAAGCTCGAAACTAGTGCTGGGAGCGAGCTGGTTATCGAGCAACAATCGGGGGTGGCGCAAAGCCGTCGTTTCTTCAGACCCCGATTCCTGGGAGCTCGAGCGCGGACTATACATATATTTATACTATGTTACTTGACTTTTGCCGACTTTCTTTTGTAGATCAATGATTACGACGCAGTGACACCAAAGTATAAAAGCGACGTCGAATCAAGCATTCAAGATTACGATGGCAATCATTTTATCAGCGTTGATAATGATTTGCCTGTCAAGAATATTGATCAATACGAGATGGCTAGCAATAATAAAGTATCAATCAATAAAAATTACGAATCCTATAGTAGAGACAGCTATACTGAATCGGTTGATGCGAAATATGCTGAAAACCAAATGGCTAATAATAATGGATCAAATATTCAAAATAATGATGAATTTGAAAATTCTCGTTCAATTAGGGGTTCAGATAATAAAACTTCAGATGAACTTGAATATGACTCTTATGAAAATGAATCAACTACAAAGACTTATGGTGAAAATGAATTCACAACTATAGATAATAAAGCATCGAATGTTAAAAGTGATGATGGTTTCAAAAATGTTCCTCATGACGACGAATCAAGCAATACAACCTCGGAGGAAAATGAAATTAAAAGTGATAAATCTGGTGCAATGCAAATGTCAGCTATTAATAATGTACCAACTAACAAAAGCTACGAAGATACTGAGATAATTGATGATGATGCTGAATCTACCGATAAAACTGTTGATGATATTGAAAAGTCTGCCAGTAATAATAAAACAACTAGTCAAAATACTGATGGTAATATAACTAATGTTGACAATGAAACTATTTATAACACTTTTGAGGAAATCGATGCATCTGTAAATAATAATTACACTAGTCAAGAATATAGTGGTGAAAGCAATGTTACTAATATAGACAACGGATTGAATAATAAAAAGTTTGATGAAATTCAAGAACATGTCAATAGTAATGAACCAATTAATCATAACCTCGAAGAATTTGGGATTACTAATAGTAACAATGAATCAAATAATAATACTATTGATGATATTCAAATTGAAAACAATCTTGAATTAACTACTAAAAATGTTGATGAAAACGAGAAAGCCTATGTTTACAATGGATTAAATGACACTCTTAACGAAAACCACGTTACAGATAATAACGATTTAATTAGTAGCACCGCTGATGAAAGTAGTATTACCGATGTGGATAATGAACCGAATAATACAGCTCTTGGTGAAATTCAAGAAACAGACAATAATGAATTAACTAATAAAAACGTCGATGAGAGCGAGATAACGAATCTTGGCAGTGAAACTAATAATAATACAGATAGTAATGAAATATTTATTAAAAAATTTGATGAAAGTGATATAACTAATGCAGTCCACGAATCGAATAATACAACTTTTGATGAAATCCAGAAACCGATCTATAGTAATGAATCACCTAGTGAAAATACTGATAAAATCACTCAAGTTGAAAATGATTCATCCAACAGCATTCTTGACGAAATGCACGTATCAGACAAGGAGGAGTCAGCAACTTCATATGTTGATGAAAGTGGAATAAATCTTAATGTCTATAACGAAAATAGTAAAAAAACTAATATTGTAATAAGTACTACTGAAAATAGTGAAGTGCTGAAAGGTACTGCAGAAAATGTTGACAATACAAAGAAAACTTCAAAAGAAAATCAAACACAATCAATAGTGGATATACTTAATAAACCTAAATTTAAATCATGGGTGCCCGAAAAGGAAAACGAAAACTTTAAGGAGACAAGTTCTAATAAATTTGATAAGGATGAATATTATGCTCGAGAAACAATAGATAATTTCATTAGAAATCAAGTGAGTACCTATTCAACTTTACAAATAAACATTATGAAATACTAGCTGATGCCCGCAACTTCGTACGTGTGGATTGAAGTTGGATTAAGGTTTTTGGTTCCCGCGGGAACTCTTTAATTTTCCGGAATATAAGGTAGCCTATGTGTTATTCCAGACTATAATCTATCTCTGTGCCAAATCCAGATCTGCTCAGCTGTCCTGGCATGATTGAGTAACAAACATCTATCCATCCATCCATCCAAACTTTCGCATTTATACATCGATATATATGTAGGTACTAGATGGGCCCTTTCATACAAAAATGGCGGGCGACCAACTATGAGAGCGCGTTCCTATAACCTGTCATAAGCCTGTCTGAAAATAGTCGTAGCGCTGTCACGGTCACTCATCGTGTAGATAATTTGTTATTAAGTTTTTTAATCTTCCTATTTAATATTTCTATCCATTACGCATTCATTTAATTTCCGCGGCAAACTGTATGATATATTTTTTTTACTCACTGGCCTTACGGCTTTAGGTTCCAATCCTAGAATAGTCCAGTCCAGTACGATAAAAAAAATGCAACCAAGATTAGTTAATGCATAGATGGGCAGAACGGACAGTAGGCAATAATACCTTCCGAGACGCAATTTTATGCTATTATAATAATATGATAAAATTAGTTATTGACGTGAGTTTAATGTTTAAACCAACTTCAATAAATAAAGAGTTTTCATTTATTAAAGTTGGTAATTTTTATTTTGTACTAGCGAATGCCCGCGACTTATTATTATTATTTATTTACTTATTTTTCGACAAAACTTATCAACAATTAACAAATAATAAAATTTAAAAAAAACCCACGACGAACTGCAGCGCCCCATTGTGTTGACTTTAATCTTTAAATATATCTAAGAACCTTCTCACAAGCTTTAAATATCTATTGCAAAAAACCGCATAATAATCGGTCCAATGGTTTTCCAGGAAACTGGTAACAAAAAAGTGGTAAAAATAACAACATCATACTAACATTTATCGTTTACCTCAGAGAGTACACTGATGTAGGTATTATTTTCGACAAGCGCATCTGTACTAATCTATGACCGAGTCATATGTTTTCAAGATGGCGCATATGTTGCAAGCAAGTTCCCGCTTTTCAGACTAGATGGCGTTGATGGCGTTGCTAAAAATACGCCCACATTCTTTGTTTGACAGGGCCCGTCTATGTAAATTGAGGTCGTTGGTTTGCATATATAGCCTTTGGAATCTTATTCACACTTTTTATTAAATGATATTTTTTTGTGAATCACTAAATATTGAACTATAGTGTTATATATTTTTGGAATCTACTCATCATTTTCTAGATGATGATTATATAGTTAATCTTATTTTCAATTTTTTTTTTTACAATTTTGGTCTTTAATGCGGGACCACGGTCACCCCATCATTTTTTTTTAAAATTTTACTAGCCTCTGTCACCCGGAATAAGCTAAGGATTCTAACGATTCCTCATTTATCAAAATCGGTTCAGGCGTATAGAAGTTAAGGTGGAATATACAAACTCAAATACATACATACATACATACATACATACATGAACCCTGAAAACAATATACTCCTTTTTTCAGACAGTCGTATAAAAAATGTTAATTAATCTTTCCCTATTTCAGTACATTCAAATTAATCTGGATGAATACCGAAAAATAACAAGCCTGAACTTGTCCAATGGAGTCAATGCATCTCTAGATATACAATACTACTATTATATATCCGACGTACCAACAGACAATTCAACTTGGAAACCCGGAGCATACATATTTAGAGCTGAAGATACAACACCTGAACCTATAATAGATTTTATTGAAACTAAAGTCTATAAAAGCGATATAGTAGAAGAAATACACACCAAATACTCCAAATATGCTTCTTTCGCTGTAAAATTGTACACAAATAATCCTATTATTGAAATAGATTGGGTAATAGGTCCTATACCAATAGATGATGGTTTGGGTAAAGAAGTTTTTATAAGATACACAACGGATTTGGAAAATGGAGGCGTTTTTTATACTGATGCAAATGGTAGACAGATGTTGAAAAGGATAAGGCATATGAGACCTATGTATGAACCGTATGACTTAGATCCTATAGCTGGTGAGTCTATGCCCCTATGTCCCTAGAATAAATGATAGAATATATCTATGTCCCTAGAATAAATGATGTTCGTGCTACTCGGATTTAAGGTTTTTTAAGATACCATGGGAACTTCTCCATTTATCGCGAAAACAGGATGCAAGTGTTCCCAGCATGCAACCAGTTTTTGTACCCAATTTCGTTAAAATCGGTTAAACAGATGGGCCGTAAAAAAGTAGCAACGGACAAACGATCTCTTTGGCGCAGTGGTTTTATAAGTGGCAGGTCCAGGATTCCCGGCTGAAGCCTCCGTGGCGCAGGGTCCTGGGTTAGATCCCCGGCAGGGTCAATTTGGGAATTTATAACTTTTAAATTTTCCCGGGTCTGACCTGGTGGGAGGTTTCGGCTGTGGCTAGTAATAACCCTACCGGCAAAGACGTGCCACAAAGCGATTAGGCATTCCAGTAGGATGCTGTGTAGAAACCGATTAAAATGGATTTATAAAATAAATAAATTCGGCCCTTATAATTTCTAAATTATCCCTGGTTAGCTTGCTAGTTGCTACCATTTTAGATTAGATTACGATTACGAGTTTAATTTGTGATCATTGTTTAAATTATGATATTGTGATATTGTTTAACTGCCTCGTTGGTCTAGTGGTTGGCATGTTCGACTGCGGACGACGGGGTCCCGGGTTCGAGTCCCGGGTCGGGCCATAACAAGAATTGGGGGTTTCTGACTAGAAATTCTCAGTAATAGCCTGGAGTTAGGAAATTAGCGGTGTTTTACCCCCGTGCCTCGGAGAGCACGTTAAGCCGTCGGTCCCGGTTATTATCACTAACATGATAATAGTCGTTAAAGCCCGCCAACCCGCAGCGTGGTGGGTCTAAGCTCTGCCTGTGCCCAGCAGTGGGACGTTAACGGACTGTAGTGGTTTAAATTATGTAAGCCTATAATTAAGTAACAATGTAATTTTCAGGTAACTTTTATCCTGTAACATCAAGAATTTACATTGAAGATCTAAAACGGAATTTACGATTTTCAATTTTCAATGATCGTTCTCAAGGAGGTAGCTCCCTTGTCGAAGGCGCCATAGATTTGATGGTACATAGAAGAATTTTGACAGATACCAGTGCTTCTTTTATAATAATTAACGAAACTGAACATGGTAAAGGACTTATTGTAAGAGGAAACCATTATGTGTACCTAACTAAGGCTGATTATAAACAGAATAGAGTGTACGAGAAAAAAATTGCTAAAGAAATCGACCTGAAACCTCAAATAATGTTCAGTAGAATAAGCCAAGATTTAAGTAAAGATGTTTGGATAAATTATAAAAACGAATTTACTAGTTTAAACAATAAGCTACCTGTAGGAGTTCATATTTTGAATTTACAAGAATGGAATGGGAGGACAATATTGTTGAGACTCGAAAATTATTTAGAAAAAGTTGATGCAGTTAAGAGTGGTATTAAAAAAGTCAATTTAAAAAATTTGTTTGTTAACATTAAAATTATGAGTTTAACAGAAATGAATTTAGCAGCAAATGTGTTGCTGAAAGATAATGTTAAACTTAATTGGCGAATTAACGGTAGTTTAGTTAAGAATTTCAATGATTTCTATGGAAGTGATGGTAAAATTGAATATAGTAATGATGAATTGAAGGATGATGTTAATTTGGATGATGGTATTATTTTAGTTCCACAACAAATACGAACTTTTGTACTTGAATATGAATATGTTAAGGTTTAGGTTTTTTAGTTAAAAAGATGGATAAAATATCTTAAATTGAATTTATTTAAAGAAATCATGTACTTAATATCTAATTTATTTATTATTAAAATGTAAATGTATTTATTTCCTAAGTACAGGAAGTAAATGAAATAACTAACACCTAAGATAATTTATATTACAATTTATAGGTTTTAATGTAATATTTTATAATAAAGATTTTTAGTTCATTTTGGAAAATAGTGTTATTTAACAATTATCATATAAGGAATCAGATTGCTAAAGATTGAGTTAGTACCTTGTCATAAGTCAAAATTGCAATAGTGCTGGCCTATTACAACTAATTTAGTCAATCTTTAGAAATGCCTAGAGCACTTGGTCTAAAGCAAATACTTTATCTTGCAGTTCTTAAATTCCTAGTCCAAAACTTTTGCTACTTCAGATTTGGACTAAGCAATCCTGAATGACCTGATTGATTCCTATGTCAAAAATAAACTAATTTTTAGTGATTATTTTCAGTTCCTTCTGTAAACCGTTAAATCAACATCCTCACCTAGATTTAATTGTGATAACCATTTTAAACTAACAAAGTAAAATGGACATCAAATGTTTATTGAGGTATTTCATACAATCTGTCCATAGCCCTCCAGTTTAGACTTTAAATAAAGAGTTGCTGATTTGACTATTTGCCAAATAATCAATTGTGTATTTGAGTTTGACTTTCTATATCAATAATTTTGAGATTTTTATTGAGTAGTAGGTACCTACTGCCATATGCAGTAGATTAGATTTATTTAAAGGTCCTTTTAGCCTTCTGCTCTGCTGCATCACTGGCCCCAATGAAAGTCCTCTTTAGCTTATGCTTCCGGCTCTCTCTGTACTTGGCTGACACCTTCTCCGCTAGTTGTGCTATTCTTTTCATGGTAGCCGCTGGATATCTGCAACAAATAGAACAATCTTTTAATTACCATCAAGGTAAGGACTTCTTGAGCCTGTGTCCATGGAAAAAACTGTCTGGCTCTATGAGATGCTTTAATGACTAATGACTAGTTGTAATAAGTTTTAACTTATCATATAATAATTTATATTTATTCAAAACTAGCTGATGCCCGCAACTTTGTCCACATGGTTTAAGTTTTTTATTTGCATGGGAACTCCTTAATTTTTAATTAGCCTATGTCACTCTCCAGGTCCTCAACTATCCTCATGCCAAAGATCACGTTGAACCGTTGCTCCGTTGTGTCGTGATTGAAAGACAAACCAACAAACACACTTTCGCATTTATAATATTAGTGTGATTGGTACTAACGCAGTACACTTTATGAAGGTCGATTTTACAATGTATAAGACACAATGGTTATAATTAACAACAATATCTTAAAAATAAAGCTAAAAGTGTTCCAAATGCGCCCTGCAGGGCAAGTATGGGCGGGGAGAGAGCATGGGGGTCTGAGAAGAGCCCATTACAAACGTTTGTAGTAGTGATTTAGGAGATAGTGATAATAAATAAAATCAGGCTGAGTTTTAGTGGGTATCAGACCAGACGGCACTTGGAAAGTCTCATAGCTTTAGTTTTAAGATATTGTAATTAATTATCACTATCACATGCTATATTTCATTGATGTTCAAAAAGTGTACATTCCAACCTTATTATAAATGGCTTTTGATTATAGCTAAATAAAACAATCAGTGGAATCAATAGTTTCAATGATAATATTATCCTATTATTGGATAGAAGCAGGTGTTACTTTGCTGAAGTCCATGATCATGAAGAAACTAGAAGTTTAATTCCCTATAATCCACCACAGTGGACACATTTATGTGTGTCTGTGTCTAATATTATCCTACTCATACTAATTTTATAAATGCGAAAGTTTGTCTGTCAGCCTCCTAAGATTAAGGCTCTTTGTGACTGATTTTGGCAAGATTTGGTGAAGAACTATAGGTAGTATCCCTGGGAATGAATGGCATCTTTTAGGCTTTTTATACCGGAAAATATATAATATATATGTCACCGTAAGATTGTAAAAACCGTTAGATTATATAACTCGCGAAAATCAAAACTTTCGAAAGATTGTAAACTGTTCAATGTTCTGAGTTCCAATTTTTGAAATATTCATTTTATTTACGTTTTCTTGTCTCTTTCTTGTAGGTTAGGTTAGGGTTCGACATAAATAATCAAGTAGTGCGTTTTATCGGGTTTAAATACCTATCAGATTACAATCTACCGGAAAATAATGCGTTAAATTGTAATCTTTCGACAGTTTAGAATTTCGCGAGTTAGATTATAATCTAACGGTTTTTACAATCTTACGGTGACATATATATACATATATATATATATATATATATATATATATATACATATATATATATAAATATTTCAAAATCTACGCGGACGAAGTCATGACTCGCGGACATCATCTATTGGATTGTATATGGTGAGAAACTGACTACGCTAAGAGTAACAAATGTTTACCTGCAACCCAGAAACTCAATGTTAGTGAAGATCTGTGCCAGGGTGATTAACTCCGACTCATCAAAGTCGTCCTTATGTTCCACCATGAAGCTGCGACGCACGTCCCACTGCTCGTCGGACTCGTGTTCTGTGCGCAACGCGTCAATGTCTACTGAAGGCTTCATTTTACTTCAGTAAATTACGTTAAAAAGCCAAAATTATTCGCGTTGTTTTTATTTTTTTATCAATTTCCACACGCAAATTTGTCACACGATTTTGTTTTGACAGTAGTTCGAAAGAGACATGCAGTATATATAATGTACTCTGTGGAGACATGTCACATGAGACAGCTGCTTGACGCTATGATTTGATTTGGTAACCACAGACATCTAAAGGGGAACAGCTGAAAAGCCATTTCGTAGTCGAATAGTCCAAGTTTGTCGTGCATGCCTTTCCTTATTTGTCTATGATTCAGTATATGTTCGAGATGAGAACCCAAAGCCATCAAAGCTCATAAAAAATGCTGAGATTGACAGTTGTTTGACGTTGACATGACGTTGACAGTGATTGAGAAGAGGAAAAAAAACAAGGAAAAAATAACCAGTGTTTGAAATTCTTGTAAATCAATACAATTCTTCGGAGAGGTACATAAGTATATTTTTTTCTGCTTGTAATGCCGATACAAGCACAGAAACAGCGGTCCTAAAAAAAATTAGTTAAGTACTAATAGGCCTATTACACTGCACTTTCTACAGGGCTCTGTGGTAAGGGTGGGCGGGGCCGCTACGTAGAGCGTCGCTTTTTACACAGCAATAAGGACCAATTTAGGGACCCTTTGTTCCTAAATCTTATTACACTACACTGATTCAAGTGTAAGGGTCCCTGTGAAAAGTGCAGTGTAATAGGCCTTTAAGGTACACAAGTTTAAGAAGTCCATTAAAAGTATGCTCTAGAAAAAAGCTTGATAAGCTGTTGAAGATTACGTAAATGACAAAGAAGCATGGATTTGACTCGCTCCAGCAATGCTAAGGACAGCTGTTACTTATGTATTCTATAAATTAATGAAATTGTATTTTTTTTTTCAAAAGAGCAACCGCCGATTTTCTTGCTGGTTCTTCTCGGTAGGAATGTCATTCCGAACCAGTGGTAGATTCACTTGACGATTCAAAAGTACTTGTAAAAGTTTATTTGAATAAAAAGCATTTGAATTTGAATTTGGTACAGTAAGTAAAACTACATAATATAGCAAGTGATATTTGATTGCATAAACGCAGCTCTAAAAAGTAACTGAAAACCAGTAGGCCACCGATCATGTAATTGTAATAATTACATAAACAAAAAAAATAATTTCAGCCTAAAATATGCCAGAAACTCTAAAAATCACTCTACAGTTTGGTGGAGGTGCAGAACTTTTGTTTGATAAAGTTAAAAAGCGAGAAGTGGAATTACCAGCTCTGAGGAAATACTTCCCAGATTGCCACAGTGAAAAATGGACAATTAAAGACCTGCTTATCTGGATTAAAGATAATTTATTGAGGGAAAGGCCTGAGTTGTTTTTGCAGGTAATATTATTTTACTCTCAGAAATTGCTTCATTGTATATATGTCACCGTAAGATTGTAAAAACTGTTAGATTATAATCTAACTCGCGAAATTCTAAACTGTTGAAAGATTAGAATTTAATGCATTAGTTTCCGGTAGATTGTAATCTGATAGGTATTTAAACCCGATAAAACCTAAGTGCCTACTTGATTATTTATGTCGAACCCTAACCTAACTTACAAGAAAGAGACAAGAAAACGTAAATAAAATGAATATTTCAAAAATTGACACTCAGAACATTGAACAGTTAACAATCTTTCGACAGTTTAGAATTTCGCGAGTTAGATTATAATGTAACGGTTTTTACAATCTTACGGTGACATATATAAAAAATACGTACATGGATCCTTTCTGACTGCTAATGTGCAAATAGGAAATATATCATTTCTCTATGTTTCTGTAAGGTTTTTAGTGCGAGTTAAGGGAAAATCAACTCCATCTTTCGGTACCAGAGGCCAAAATCACTTTAGCTGATGGGTAGTGAAAAAATAAAAGATAGAGGAGATGTTTACTCCCATCTATATTATAAATGCAAAAGTTTGGATGGATGGATGTTTGTTACTCAATCATGCCAGAATGGCTCAACAGATCTGCATGAAATTCGGCACAGAGATAGATCAGTCTGAAATAACACATAGGCTACTTTTTATACAGAAAATTAAAGAGTTTCTGCAGGAACCAAAATACTTCAATCCACGCAGACAAAGTCGCAGACATCATTTAGTAGCTATTATAGTCAAAAATCCAATGGCAGATAGATATGTCACCATAAGATTGTAAAAACCGTTAGATTATAATAAAACTCGCGAAATTGTAAACTGTCGAACTGAAGTTTGTGTTCCCAGGGTGACTCAGTCAGGCCTGGTATCCTGGTGCTGGTGAATGAAGCTGATTGGGAGCTGTGCGGGGAGCTGTCATACGAGCTGGAACCAGGCGACGTCATTATGTTCATATCCACGCTACATGGCGGATGAAAAATCGCGCTCGCTGCGCTCTCGAAATACATAGCGAAGTTTTCATTGCAGTGATAAAAGAACTGATTGTGTATATTGTTTTCATTAAAATAGAATAGTTTTTATTTATGTACGGTCTACTTGTTTTTTTTAAACCGATCAAGAGGTAGCGAGGTTGAATAACCTCCCAATGGTTTCTTCACAGCATCACATTCAGCACTCATGAGAATTCCTTCTAAAATATTTTAATTAAATGGAAATCAAGGAACAATAAGCATAATTCGCTATAATCCGCCAAAGTAGACAAATCTATGTGGTACAGCGTGTAGTTTGCGATATTCATGCATTGTCGAGTCTACACCTGAGGATGCTCCGTAGGGCTAGCATGCGCACAACGAGTAAAATTGTCTACCTGTTATCTCCATTTGTCTACCGAAGCTAACATGGTTACACAAATGACTTGTCGTTACGTCAAAAGTAGAGAAAAAATTAATATTTCTCATCTGTGGTATTTTTCTCTACGAACTATCATTCTCATTTCTCTCGTCGCGAGATATCTCGTGCGTATGCTAAGCCTGTCGGTGTCTGAGTGAAACGTATGTTGAGAAGAAATTGGAATGTTTTGGCGGCGAATATCGCAAGCTACACGCTGTACCACATAGATTTGTCTGCTTTGGCATATTATAGCAAATAAGGCTTCTTGTTCCTTGATTATCATGGATATCAAAGTAACGCCTACTTCTATCCAATGATAAATAGAAACACGAACCCGTATTTTCAAATCGTTTTGAAGCCTTTTTTTGATCCTGTTATAATAAATATTTCGACATAGGTAGGTACCCACCACCCTCGCTTTTAGTTTTAAGCCAATTGCGTTGTGTGTGTATTCGCAGAGGGGCGGATCAAACAATAATACTTAATTAGATTGGTTGATTTTGATGCAGTTTGCGCTAAATCAAGTCACTAGTTTAGTATTGCGATGTTTTTTAAGGCTCCATGAATCCATACTAATACTATAAATGCGAAAGTGTGTCTGTCTGTCTGACACGATTTAACGGCTCATCCTTTCAACCGATTTTGATGAAATTTGGTATAGAGATAGGTTGCCCGGGGAAGAACATAGGCTTCAGCATATTATTTAACCCGGAAAATTAAAGTTCCCGAGGGAATTAATAAGCCTTAATCCATGCGGACGAGGTCGCGGGAATCGTCTAGTAAATACATAGTTATAGGTAAAGAGAGGAGGCACCATGCTCTGTAGTTTGCTGTCCTAACGTGGGAGGTCACGGATACGATCCCCGGCAGGATAAATTTGGGAATTTGTAATTTCTGAATTTTCTTTGGTCTTGTCCGGTGGGAGGCTTCGGCCGTGGCTAGTTACCACCCTAGGCAATGACGTGCCGTCAAGCGATTTATCGTTCCGGAACGATGCCGTTTTTAAACCGATTTAGGGTTTAATATAACTGCCTTATCCCTAACAGGTTAGCCCGCTACCATATTAGACTGCATCATCTCGTACCATAAGGTGAGATCGCAGTCAAGGGCTAACTTGAAGAGGATAAAAATGAATTTTTAAAAACCTGGGTCTTGAATAGGTAAATCATGGCTATTCTGATAAATTAATCATTTAATCTAAATAAATAAAAATGAATGTTGCTAAGCGCAAAACTCGAGAACTGCTCGACCGATTCGGCTCATTTTCGTATGTTCCTTATTTAACTTCCACGGAATGTTTTTATTTAAGTATAAAAAATAAAAAAAATAAAAATTACGTTTAATTTAATTTTTAATTTGGTACGGAGATAGTTTAAATGCCGGGGTATGACGTCGGCTACTTTTTATCCCGGAAAATTTAAGAGTTCCAGCGGGAATTAAAAAATCTCAAATGGATGTTTGTTACTCAATCACGCCAGAACGGCTGAACGGATCCGAATGAAATTTGGTACAGAGATAGATTATAGATTATATCAATCAATCATCAACTAATATTATAAAGAGGAATTTGTTTGTTTGTTTGTTTGTAATGGACAAACTCAAAAACTACTGAACCATTTTTAAAAATTCTTTCATTAATAGAAAGCTACTTTATCAACGAGTACTTAAGCTATACTTTATTTTCAAAAAAATATTTTCTCAATTTCTTTTTAAAATAATAGTAGATAGTATGTATATTTACACTCAAAACCGAAATATCAAACGAAATAATTAAGCAGAACATCGATATTTAAACCGATTTTATTATCAAATCTAAACTGCGTTAACGCGATAATGTACCTTCCTGCCTTGACAATTGGGTATGGCATAAAAAAACCTAACTTCATGTGTGAATTTTTTATTGGATATTTAAAATATATAAATAGATATAAATTATATTCAGTAGGTATAGATATTTATTTCTAAAGTAACGGTATTTGAGTAGACCTAATCTTTTAAGTCTGAACTAGAATTACACCGCAATCCTGCTAAACCAAGAGCCAGATACCATTTTTGAAGTCCATAATAATACCAAATGTTAGGATAACATTTGGTACAGATTGTAGATGGAATAACACGTGGGCAACTTTTTATCCCGGAAAAAAAGAGATCCCGCGCACTATAAAACCTCAATCTACGTGGACGAAGTCGCGGGCATCAGATAGTTTTAACAATTATTGGAAAAAGCTTTGGTATCGATACAGGACCTAAAAATTTTTTTTAGCTTGTTGTCCGCCAGACAGCCAAAATAAAAAAAAAACACTCTGTACCGGCATCACGTATACCCGGATTTAAAAGCAAATAAGCACACTTAAAGCTTACGCTCTGATTGTATGTTACTATGTTTTTCTATTTTTTTATCTATTTTCGGGCGCAATAGATTTTTTAAAAATAAATAACTAAAATATTTTTATAATAATGAAATGAAAATACACTTTTCTTTTCATTTAATTGCTGAGTTAACGGAATATAGGATATATGTTTTATCCCAAAAAAACAAGAGAGTTTCTTCGGGATAGGGGATGAAAGATTTGGAAACTCTAAGAACAGTTTTTTTTTGAAAACCAATGAGTACTGAGAATTTCCTAAAAAGTTGTACAGGGGCCATACTACCAACGCTTAAAGCCATATTGTTTCATTATTGTTGACTTTCAAAGTGTTTCAGAATTATAATTCTCATTTTATGAACGTCAAGGTACGTGACATTAAACTGTCATTTTTAGTAATATAGCTTATGTATTTCTTTAAGCGTTGGCAGTATGGCCCCAGTACCTATTTCGTACAGAATTAAAACTGTATAACGTGGTCTCTCAGACTAGATCTCCAGCAGTGTCTGTAAGCCCTAGGGCTTGCACTAATCCCCTGAGCTAGCTTCGTGTCCCGGCGATGCCTGGATTAGTTCTAGACACGCTTTGAAAGACATCCAACGTTCAGTAAAGTATTTAGCTGAGTCTAAGCGCCCGCATCGGTTGCACCAACTCCGAATAACGTTAAACCCAGGAATGGTCGTATACAACATCTGTCGAAACATCGTGTTTATTCCTAGGTAATTGCCTCGCTGGTCTAGTGGCTAGCAATTGGCATGTTCGACTGGGGTTGACGAGGTCCCAGGTTCGAGTCCTGAGTCGGGCCATAATTACGTATTGGGATTTTCTGACTAGAAAGTTTCAGTATTAGAGTTGGCGGTGTTTAGCCCCCGCGCCTCGGAGAGCACATTAAGTCGTCGGTCCCGGTTATTATCACTAACATGATAGTCACGACACGAATAGTCGTTAAAGCCCCCAACCCGCATTGGAGCATCGTGGAGGGTGTAAGCTCTGACTCCCTCTCTCCTATGAGAGTGGAGGCCTGTGCCCAGCAGTGGGGCGTTAATGGGCTGTAGACTGTAGTGAAAACGTATCTCGGAGTGGGTGCAAATTTAAGGTTTAAGGTTTAATAAACTTTATTTTTTGTACCAAAAAATTGTAAAATACGTAGGAAAACAGAAACAAAGCGGACAAGGAACAACTTATTATCTCTACAAGAGTACTCTACCAGTGACCCTTGGCGGTGGGAAAGGTTGTAAAGGAAGATTAAGTGCAACGAAATATGAGGTGGAATGAAATGAAATATATATCATAAACCTATACAAATATACATACTAATAACTTAAATAATACTAATATACTTTTTTAGGATAGGAGTTTTTTTACACGATCTGCTGCATACGACATACGACATACGATCCAAAACGCTAGTAGCCCACGTTGGCCTTGCATCAGTTTCTCTCAAGTGGAACTGGGCTGGTTCCTTATAGACCTCCTAAAATCATCAACGATAGTGTGGTAGGCCGAGGCTACGTTGGCGTGATTAATAAGACAAATTCCTAGTTGAGTGGCCCATCGAAGCACAATATAGGGAGATGTGGAAAAATCGGAAAGAGGTTTTCCCAGTCGTGGGACAGTACAGGCTACATTAGATTAGAATAAAGAATGGGATTTTTTTTCATATCACGAATTCATATGCGTACGGACAAAGCAGCGGGCGTCATCTAGTACAAAATACAAGGTTGAAGTATCAAATTACGTGGAATGTTTTATATTCTTATCCATAAAGGCATTGGATTTTCCGGGGAAAATTCCTGGAAAAAATTAATTCACAGCGCTGTTTCGGAGAAATGACATCGGTAAAGTAAATGCAAACAAACGTTTATGTGTTATTTGTTTAGGAAATCCTGTATGTATCTAGGCAAAGGTTGGTTATTGTATTGGTTATACTGCGTTTGAGTGTTTTGATACATCCTTGCATACATAATTACATCATACTACTCGTCGTCAACCGATAGACGTCCGGCCATGTATCTAGGCAAAGGTTGGTTACTGGTTGGTTACTGTACTGGTTGGTTATACTGCGCTTGTCTGTCTTGATACTTTGACATCGTTACAAAATTCAAAATTTAAATGTTTTTTGTTTAAATAAACTTACAAGTGCTTTTGAATCGTTGAGTGAATCTACCACTGGTTCGGAATGCCATTCCTACCGAGAAGAACCAGCAAGAAACTCGGCGGTTGCTGTTTAGAAAAAAAATATTTTAATTTATATTTAAATATTTTTAAATAATTTTAATTGATATACATACGTATACGTAATTACGTACTTGTCGTCAATCCATACACGTCCACTGCTAATTAGTCTCATTTTTTAATATATAGGCTAGCGCTTGACTGCAATCACTTGCAGCCTAAGGTGAAAGAAGTAGAAGATGCCTATTCACTCTTGATTTCAAGGTAGGTACCTAAATTAAAAGTGGAGGGGAAAACGGAAACCGAAAGGGTATTTCATATCCTAGCGGTTTGAATTAGAAACATGGAAGCAAATATTTTCGTAAGAGTAAGGGTAGGGTATGGTATTCCCTTACTCTCCTAGCCCGATGAGAGTGAAAATAACACTAATATTAAAGCGTGTTTGTTTGTTGTTTTGTTGGTTTATTGGTTTGTTGGTTTGTCCTTCAATCACGCCGCAACGGAGCGTATCGACGTAATTTTGGGCATGGATATAGTTGAAGAGCTGGAGGGTGACATAGGCTACTTTTTATCCCGGAAAATGATGGAGTTCCCGCGGGAATAAAAAATTAAAGTATAAAAATATTAAAGTGTGTTTGTTTGTTGTTTTGTTGGTTTATTGGTTTGTTGGTTTGTCCTTCAATCACGCCGCAACGGAGCGTATCGACGTAATTTTGGGCATGGATATAGTTGAAGAGCTGGAGGGTGACATAGGCTACTTTTTATCCCGGAAAATGAAGGAGTTCCCGCGGGAATAAAAAAACCTTAAACCACACCGACGAAGTTGCGGGCATCAGCTAGTCCAACATACAAGAAAGAGATCAGGCACAGGACCGGCGGCTTTACATGCTCTACGAGGCACGAGAGTGAAACACCGCCAATTTTCTTACGCCGTGCCTTTTTGAATTTCTTGTCTGAAAAACCCAATACTTAATATTCTATGGCCCGACCTGGGTTCGATTGTCGAAAATTGAATTACTGAAACTACAGAAAAAGTACTTAGACTATGTGTTCTCACTACACAAGTTTATTTTATAAAATAACACCCTATGTAGGTGTCTTTTTACCCCCGCCCTTTAGAGAAAGGTCAATAATTATGTTGCTTTAATTACAGCACGTTTACCTACCTTGTAACATAATATTGTATTTCTACCCAGATTTCAGCGGCAATAGGCTAGTGGTTAACTGCCTCGTTAGTCTAGCGGTTAGCATGTTCGACTGCGACCGACGATGTCCCGGGTTCGAGTTCCGGGTCGGGCCATAATATCAGTACTAGCCCAGAGTAAGGAAGTTGGCGGTGTTTCACCCCCGTGCCTCGTAAGCTGCAGTCAACATACTAACCACTAGACCAACGGGGTATCATCTACAAATTATAAACGTACATAAATAAAAAAATATCTACATTAACCCTACGTGAGAAAATATTGTTTTACTTATTCATGAAGTAACTATTCACAGACTAAACTATTCAAAAAAGTGCATCATTTAAGTCTTTAAACTGCAAACAATAAAACGGAATTGAATAAAAATAAACAAATAATACAATTTTCTTATACCAAAGGCTGGTACATCTGTCTCTGTCGCTCGTATGGGAAAATTTTTCGGGTTTATGCTCCGTCTCGCTCGCCGCTTTTCCTAGTATGGCGGAATATTGAACGATCGCACTACCGGGATAAGGTAGGGATGTGACACGGGGCTCATCGATGTTCGATTTACAGTTCAGCGCCCAAAATAGTAAAAAAAAGTAAAAGAACACTTGTTGAGTCAAGGCTGTTATACAAAATTGAAGAATTTCTTAGTGACAAATATACTAATAATAATAATATGTAACACCAATGTATAAAAATGAATAATTTGATTGAAAATAAAAGTTGTATAGAAGCAATCGACTTAGTGTCGAAGAAACTCATCAGTTGCTCTTTTTAAAAAGCAAAATATTAGTAGGTAGGTATATCCTGTGGGGCGCTGGACCCAAAGTCGATTGCTTCCATACAACTTTGTCACTAAGAAATTCGTCAATTTATTTAATAGTATCGATTCAATAAGTGTTCTTTTACGATTTTTTAAATTTGTTTTCTGTTTTCCGAACCGGTGGTAGAGTGAAACCATGACGTAGCCTAAGAGACACCTGTATGCCCATAACTGAAATAAACGAATTAAGTGTTGAGGATTATTTTATTTTACTATAAAATAAAATAATATTACGTCTGATGAACACAAAGAGAATTTTTTTTTTTTTAATTAGCTCTTGATTGCGATCTCAACTAATGGTAATTGAATACATTAGGGGTAGTACATCTGGCAGTTATATTAAACCCATACCCCTAGTCGGTTTCTACACGGTATCGTACCGGAACGCTAAATCGCTTGACGATACGTCTTTGCCGGTAGAGTGGCAACTAGCCTCGGCCGAAGCCGACCAAACCACACCAAAAGAAACAATTATTGTAGAAAGAAAGAACTGTTAAAGTAGTAATTCTTAAAAAATAAACGTAATTTATTAAATAAACTCATTATAAATGTCGTAGCTCGCAGCTACGAAGGACTACAAACAAAACGGTGATATTTTATTATTTACTTTTACTAAAGTGTAAGTTATTATTATCAATATTAATACATAGTTTAACTGCAAAAATATGTCGGTCTGTTAACTTTCCTTCTATTTACTCATTGAACTCGTATAAAATTTAGCACCTATTTAAATCTGTTTAGCACAGACAATAAAGTATAGAGTTAGAGACAAATCAAATCAAATCAAATCAAATAAAGAGTTTTTTCAAGTAGACTTTTAACAAGTTCTTTTGAATAGTCTTGAAACTTAAATTAAAATAAATTAAAATGAGGTCTTTAAATGAAAAATTTAAATCCGATAAATCCCCAACAAAGCTTTTATTTACTTAAAACGTTGATAGGTGATAGTTTTCACGTACAATAACTGTATATATAACGGGCATGGGTGTGTCCTAAACTTAAGTATTGTTGGTGAAGATGGAGGACAGGTTAGTTACGACAACTCATATCAGTCGAATGCGATTGTTTGGCATTTGGAAGTCCAAATTTGGTCTTTACGTTTCCTCCGTGCCTCGGAGAACACGTAAAGCCGTCGGTCATGGTTATATCACTAACTGATAATAAGTCTTAGTCAAGTCGTATACGGAAGGACATGGGAACTTACAGCATTATAAGCCCAACAAAACCATTATGTGATTAATGGAATGGGATCACGACCTTCAGCAATGAGGACGACAATGCAGAGAGGGGTGAAAATGGCCATAAGTCTGGAAATGTAAATTTATAGATATATCGACACCACCCCATCCCTAACCTACCGTGATGTCGGTAAAATGCCAGTCTATCTACGCCTGCGTACGCGAAAGGTGCCAACAAGAACCACACCAAAATAGTCCAAATAATTGAGAGAAATAACTGAAAAACTGTTAAATAATAACAATTATATACAGTGCCTAAATAAAAATATACTTTATTTGTGTTTGTGTGTGTTAAATATGACTATGTGTGTGTAAAGGATTTAGATCTGCAGGCAAAGACAGTAAGTTATATAATTATATTTATATAATGAATGAAATGTGATTGCTTTAATTTTCTCAAAGGCATTTGAAGTATACACCAGCGTGGTGGACTATGGCTTAATCCCATCTCGTTTTGAGAGACCTGAGCTTAGTGATGGGCTATGGGATGAGATTAATTTATATTGAACTAGATAATGAATAATTAACCTTTTTTTTTAATTTCCGCGAGAATTCCTTAATTTTCCGGAATAAAAAGTAGCCTATATCCTTCCTCTAGATAAAACCTACTTCTACACCGTATTTCATCTAAATTGGTTGAAAAAAAAATATGGAGCGAAAAACGTAGAAGAAAGACAGACAACCACTCTTTCGCATTTATAGTATTTAGTCTAGGAAACGGGCGGCTTGTTGCATGGAAAAAGATTTTAAAAAAAGTTAGGTAAATACATGTATTTATACCTAAAAGCTTTGTTTTATTTTGACTTGTCTCGCGATAAATAAAAGAGTTCCCGCGGAAATCTGGAAAACAATCAACGCGGACGAAGTCGCAGTCATCATAAAGTCTAAATATATGAAAGGAAAAGATGACTGACTGATCTATCGACGCACAGCTCAAACCACTGGACGGATCGGGCCAAATTTTAGGCATACAGATAGCTTTTATGACGTAGGCATTCGCTAAGAAAGGATTTTTGAAAATTCAACCTCTATAAAGGTAAAATAGGGTTTTGAAATTTGTATGAAAATCGAACTTAACGTGAGCGAAGCTGCGGGAATCATCTAGTTATACTAATATTATAAATGCGAAAGTGTGTTTGTTTGTTGGTTTGTCTTTCAATCATCCGCAGCAGAGTAACTGATCAATGTGATATTTTGCACGGGTATAGTTGAGGACTAAGACAGTGAGATAGACTACTTTTTGTCCCAGAAATTTAAGGGAGTTCCCGTGGGAATTAAAAAAAACTTTTGACACGCGGACGAGATCGCGTGCATCAGCTAGTTATTCATAAAACAAAAGCACTACCATTTACCATAGATCATAAACTGACTGTTCATAAAGTCAGGTTTAAATAGTTAAACGCCCTCGCCTGGAGAGTTATCGGCTATTTTCAAACCCTCATGAAGTAACTCGTAAATTACACGTAATTGTCGCTAGTCGCGTGAAAATATTTTATTTGTAATGCGAGCCTTGTTTTGTAGCGTCAGCATAAAAATGTATAAGAGTTTTAATAGAGAATGCTCAATTTTTATGATTTGCTTTAATATTCCGGGATTAAAAGTAGCCTATGTCCTTTCCCGAGATATAACCTACCCCTGTACCAAATTTTATCAAAATCGGTTGAACAATTGGGCCGTGAGAGCGTCAGCACACAGACAGAGAGACAAACTTTCGCATTTATAATATTATGTAAGTAAGGATTCGTACGTACTGCACCTTCTGAACATCACGTTTACAAAGTATAAGACGTGATGGTGATAAATTAACCACGGTGTCTTAAAACTAAAGTTACGAGGATTCCAAGCGCGCCCTGGTCTGAGGAGAGCAGCTTTATTTTTCAATTTTAACGTAGTACATCATATCATACTAATATTATAAATGGGAAAGTGTGTTTGTTGGTCCTTCAATCACGCCGCAACAAAGCAACGGTGCGACGTGATTTTATGCATGGGTATAGTTGAGAGTGACATGAGCTGCTTTTATACGCCGGAAAATCAAATTTTAAAAATCCGTAGAAAATTTCTGATTTTCCGGGGTAAAAGATATATAATACCGGGATGCAAGCTATATCTGTACCAAATTTCGGCAAAATAGGCTGTTAAGCATAACAGACAGACGGACACACTTTCGCATTTATATATTGATGTATAATAAAAACCGACTTAAGAAAAAATGAAAAAAAGGTCCTAGGGTATTAGTTTAGCTACAAATTGACGAAAAACTTTTGAAAATCGGGTAATAATTATGACCGGTACGTGGTCCCTTTAGATGGAATGGAATTGTAGAAAAACGGGTATTTCCGTTTATAAAAAGTGATGTAGATTATTGACCGATCGTCATGGCAATGGTGTTAAAAGGTACGGAATAGCATTCGAGTTGGAATTTTGAAAATCCGTTAGTAAATTTTTGAAAAATTTTGAAGAAAAGCTTTTTATTCTTTTAAGAATCAACAAAAACTGGAGTGATTATTGACCAATCGTCATGGTAATTGTATTAACCGATGCGGACGCGTGTTGAATAGAAGGCAGCATTGCCTCGAACCCCGCACGGGTTAGATGTGCTAACTCTCTATTAAAACTCGTGTTCATGCCATGGAACTCGTCCTCCAATCGCGCAACGGTTTGCAACCGAAATTTTCTTCCAAACGTAGATCTCTCCCAAAACCAAATCAGCACAATCCGGCTTCACATAGTCATATCTGTCCTATACCCCTAGAGTGGTTTTCTTCGCGAAGCCAGAAGCTCGCGAAGGAGGTCCGTGAAAGCGAGCCAGCGACCTCCGTAGCGCAAAGAAGGTCGAGTAGGTGAAGCTGAATGAAGGGGTGACGAAACGAGCCTTCTAACGTAGCCCATTCATTTTACATCTACATTTCTATAAATCATTATAAGTTTATAACCCCTCAAAGATTAAATTTTTTGAGTTTTGTCGCCTATTCATCAAACACCTCACATCAAACAAACACGGATTACACGGAAACGAACACGGAAATAAATACGCCTATAAGGGCGCAACCCGTGTGCGATTGGAGGACTCGTGCCTCGAATTGAGCACGAGTTTGAAAGGAAGTTAGCGTCACAAACCCGTGCTGGTTTCGAGGAAGTACTTCCTTCTATTGAATACGCAAACGTAAATACGTGATGTGGACGCAGACGAGAAGTGCATCCGAGTTGGAATTTTGAAAATCGGTTAATAAATATTTGAAATTTTTTGGAAAAAGGTTGTAGGACTTGTAAGTACCTAATGTAGTTGTGTAATTTTAGGGAAGTAAATCTCAATAAAAATTTCTTATTATTCAACTTGTTAAAATAATTTTTTTTTCGTAAATTTCTATATTCATTTTCAATGCTCCGATTCTTGCTGGGACTGCGAAATCTGTGAATTTTTTGTATATGGTTTTGGTTCATACCATACTACGACCCTGCTAAGTTTCAACGACTGAGGATTTAATGCCTCCATAGGGTCTCCAGCCAGGGTCTCCATACAACGAACCGCCCCGTTGCCTAGACTAATAGTTTCAGATTTAAACTTATCTATATTATAAATGCGAAAGTTTGGATGGATGTATGGATGTCTGGATGTATAGATGTTTGGATATTTGTTACTCAATCACACCCCAACAGCCGAACGGATCTGGCTGAAATTTGGCACAGAGATAGATCTGGAATAGCACATAGGCTACTTTTTATCCCGGAAAATTAATGGGTTCCCGCGGGAACCAAAAAACCTCAAACCACGCAGACGAAGTCGCAGGCATTCGTTAGTCGAAACTAAAACGTATTTTTGTTGACTCTACAAAATACCTAGCTCAGTTTGTTGACCTAATCAGTCACAAGGTATATAACCAGGTCGTGAAGTTTTTAGTTGAATTTAAATCAGTGGGGTGGAATTTTACATTGTTCAAAGTTTTTAAAACCTGAACCTTTTGATCTGTCTGATTGTGTGCCTTGTACTTCCGAGGTCACCTATCCAGGCACCGATTCGATTCAGCGTTGCTTACCTAGCGAAAATATCTTCACACTGAAATCTATACTTAATATTATAAATGCCAACCTTAGGGTGGATGTGTGGATAGATGTTTCTTACTTGACTTGTTACTTGGCACAGAGATAGATTATAGTCTGGAATAACACATAGGTTACTTTTTATCCCGGAAAATTAAAGAGGTCACATGGGATTTTTAACAAGATCAATGTGTTCAATACTCAGTACTCAATATCATTTATTCATTATAGGTACACTGTAGGTACGCTTATTGACGTTAAAAATTACTTACTTAAAAGACATGATGGTGATTATCGGTTACGGCATCTTAAAACTAAAGCTACGAGGGTTCCTAACGCGCCCTGGTCTAAGAAGAGCTCTGAGAAGAGCCCACAACAAACTATGGAGAAGAGCCCACAAATATGTTTTATTTAGACGTAGCTATCTACGTAGCTAAGTGCTACAACGTGCTACGTTATTACGTAGCAGCAAAGCACATTCACTACGTTCTATCTGAAATACAATATTCTGTGGTTCTATTTAGCTTATATTAGCTTTTGACTGAAAATTATCCCCTTTTTATTTATTCCACTGCAAGTTAGCCCTTAACTGCGATGTCACCTAACGGTAAGTGATGGTGCAGCCCAAGATTGAAGCGGACTAACCTGTACGACAGTTATATAAAACCCATACCTCTAATCGGTCTCTATCACCGTACCGGAACACTAAATTGCTTGGCGGTACGACTCTCTCAGTAGGGTGGTAAGTGGCAACTAGCCACGGCCGAAGCCTCCCACAAGACCAATACGTCGTCGGTTCTAGGTTCGATTTTCAGTAGCGGTAAATTTTATAACTTATAACTTTAAATACTGTAATCTTAGGAGGTCCCGGGTTCGATCCCCGGCAGAGTCAATTTGGGAATTGATAATTTCTGAATTTTCTCTGGTCTGACCTGCTAGGAGGCTTCTGCCGTGGCTAGTTACTATCCTACCAGCAAAGACGTGCCACCAAGCGATTTAGGGTTCGGGTACGATGCCGTGTATAAACCGATTAGGTGTATGGGCTTAATATAACTGCCATACCTTTTACAGGTTAAAGCCCGCTACCATCTTAGACTACATAATCACTTACGCTTCAGTTGAGGTCGCAGTCAAGGGCTTACTTGTAGTGGATCAAGAAAAAGAGTGTTTAGGGAAACTTCAGAAAAGTAGCCTACGAGAGAATGAGACAAATATAACTTGTATCATTCTCATTCTCTCTCAGGCTACATCCTATTATGGCTGCATCACCAATTGGTAGTAAGTTTGAGTCGGTGAAAAAAATAAAAAAAATAATATGTTTGCCTCTTTTTATTGTCGCTTTGTCGTTTCATCGAATTTTCAAATCTAAAAATTCAAAATTCGGGAATCGAACCTGCGACCCCTTATAGTCGGGTGTTTGTAATTCTAGGCTATCACCGCTTCAAACTACTCTATACCTGAAATTAAAACTCTCTAAATTGATTTAAGACACGTCATGCGTTATTTCAAGGTCACAAATCAGATGTGAGGGTACCGGGTAATCCAATAATGTTAGAGCGGGGTTATATGGTACTCAGGGCTCAGGGTGCGATATCTGGAGAGACGCTGGTTCCAATCCTGCCAGTTCCACGATTATTGATATTATGTATTTTTAATAATTTAAAAAGTGTTGGTAACAACACGGAATTTAGTTATTTTTTAATTTTATAAAAATTATATAATAAAAAGGAAGTATTTACATTTTGTTGTTGTTAATAGTAATCTCTGAATATTGATATGTAACCTAAGGCTTCATTTGCAAATGTGAAAATTCTTACTTTTAATATTATAAGTGCGGATGTGTGTTTTATAGTTTGTTACGCTTTACGCAAGATTATGATGTAATTACTACAGACATAGGCTGTGACCACCATAGTTCACCATTATGTTATATCGGATATCGGATCTCTAAAAATCTCCAAAATTTAATACGTAGCGACATGAAAAATATCCTCGGTAAAAAAATGTATCTAAATATAATAATGTTATTACGCCTACGCCCCCATGTGAACGC
This sequence comes from Erebia palarica, assembly GCA_964035005.1. NCBI lineage: Eukaryota > Metazoa > Arthropoda > Insecta > Lepidoptera > Nymphalidae > Erebia > Erebia palarica. The sequence goes on along the minus strand of OZ035993.1, from coordinate 11,396,324 downwards.
ACTTTAATTTTATACAATTTCACTCAGTGTGGAAGAGGGTTAAATTGTAGGTACTTTGCGTTCAGTTGACATGGGGGTGGTCTAATAGAATCAACTTTAAGGTTTTTTGATTTTAACCATCAAAGAGGTTGGATTTTAAACTATAACTAGATTTGGCCGACGATTTCGTCTGTATTTTTATTTTTTTAGTCCTCTAAAAATTAGCCCTTGACATGTGCATACAAAAATATATATTAATACTAGCTGGTGACCGCGACTTCGTCCGCGTGGTTTAAGTTTTGTGATTCCCGCGGGAACTCCTTTTTCGGGATAAAAAGTAGCCTATGTCACTCTCCGGGTCCTCAACTATATCCATGCAAAAAATATAAAAAAAAACAGGTCGAAAAAATTTTAAAAATTCATTATAGGCTTGACCACAATCACACCTGATGGGAAGTGATGATCCGGCCTAAGATAGAACGCGCTTGCCTAGAAGATGCCTATTCACTCTTGATTTAAAGATACCCGGATTGTAATTGGTGGGAAACACAGTTTTTGGTAGAGTGTTGCGAATCGAACAGCTCCTGAGTACACTCACCGAAATATATCCTATAGAATACCGATAGGCCAGCTAATTGAAGGACAATCAACAAACCAACAAACAAAAACACTTTCGCATTTATAATATTAGTTAGTAAGTATATATGTAAGTATGATTTTTAAAAAATGTTTTGGTTTTTTTCAGGTGTATTTGGAGTGGCGCAGAGTATTATATGCATAGGTATATATGAAGATATTTATTTAGCTTTCCCAAAAACAGTGAATTTCCATCCGACACACCTGCTTCAGACGTGAATTCAAATCCAAAAGTTAAGATTTACGACTCTTCAGATGCGATATGTACCTGTGATTTATTCGACACCAGCGCCGCGCCCCGACTGCGCTTATCTTTTGCGCGTTACTCTTTGATAAGACGTCAATTCCGCCCCCAGAAGTTTAAAGATTTGGAGTTTTTTTAAAGAGCAACTGCTGAGTTTATTTGCGGCTTTTCTCAGTAAAACTTCGAACCGGTGGTAGAACCAAAACATGAGACACCTGTATATCCTACATGTTATAAATAAATTGAGTACTGGTTCTGTTTTTCGTGTTCGCTGTAATCTATACTAATATTAAAAACTAAATGGTGCCTGAGACTTCTTCTGCGTGGTATAAGCTTTTTTGAATTCCCATACTAACTCCTTAACTTTCTGCTATAAAAAGTAGCCTATGTCACTCTCCAGGTCCTCAACTATGCCAATGCAAAAAATCACTTCGAGCCTTTGCTCTGTTGAGGTGTGATTGAAGAACAAACCAATAAACCAACAAATAGATACACTTTCGCATTTATAATATTATAGTATGATGCGAAAGTTTGTTACTCAATAACACCAGAACGGCTTAATGGATCTGAATGAAATTTGGCAAAGAAATAAATTATTGTCTGGAATAACACGTAGGCTACTTTTTATCCCGGAAAATTTAGAAGATCCCGCGGGAACCAAAAAACCTCAATCCACGCGGACGCAGTCGTGAACATCAGCTAAAAATAAAATACCAGTACAATATATAAATTCTAGTAACCCATTAAAATTAAAATAAAAAACCCGGTGCAGTATAAATTTCTACTGCCTACTTAATAATTTCCAGTGAGTCGGTTCATTGAAAAGTTAATTCCAGCTTTCAGTGTATAATTTTGAATCAATTTTCAGTGAAATTGTTGAGTTGCACTTGATGTTAACAGCTAGGTTATACTTGAGTTTGCATGTCGGTGTACTTACTTGTTTTATTTATAGTTTTATTTTTGATATTAACTTCAAGTAGTTGCTTTAACCGCCAGGTTTCGATCGGGCGGAATTCAAAATGCCTAGTAGGTAGGTAACTAAGTCACAATAATGTCCTGCCGAAGAATTTCGGCCATTTCAAGAGAGATCAGGCATCTGTGCGGGATATATTATACCTGTACACCTGTTTACGCACAAGTGTGTGCAAATAAGATAATATCGCCTACCATAGGGATATAGGAGACTGGTTTCCATATAGGGATCATCCCCCTCGATGGAAACCAGTCGCCCAGCTGATCTGAGTTGGCATTGCCATTCAGATGAGACTTCACAGTCTAATTTGCGGAGTCTAAACACTACAGTTTGTACCTACTATCGCCTACCATGTTACTTTTTTTTAATGAAAGAGTTGTTTGCCGGCTCTTCTCGGTACAATCATTTTTCCGAACCCGTGGTATAGTCTTGACTTGTCATAAGTGACACGAGTTGTCCTACTTGAAATAAATAAATCATTTATCATTATCATTTATTTTTATTTTCTCTGTCGTCTGTGATACCTATTTACCTAATTTACGAAGAAATTTAATTTCACGTGGATGGAAATACGATTTTGCAAGTAACTAATAAAAAGCACATTAACACACAAAGCTAAGCTAGTTACCGCAATGTATATTAGCAGCTTGTTTATTCTGAACACGCTTAAATCATAACTTTCGTGACTGACTTCCATACAGGCTATAATTAACAGGTGTTATTAAAATGAGCCATGTTGTTTAATTCTGTTAGGCAATTGGCTGTATAATACTCGTATATCATTTGTCAAATCATTATAAATGAATAGAAGTATATTTCATGTTGCAATGAGTCATATAAAATGTAATACCTTTAAACGAGCAATTCTTGTATATATATATGTCACCGTAAAATTGTAAAAACCGTTAGATTGTAATCTAACTAGCGAAATTGTAAACTGTCGACAGATTCCAATTTAACTCATTATCTTCCGTGTTTTCAGGCTTTAAATATTTACTTTATTTATATATATATATATATATATATACATATATATATATATATATATATATATATATATATATATATATATATATATATGTATATATATATATGACATATATATATAAAAAAATTGTAAAAACCGTTGTAAACTGTCGATTCCAATTTAACGCATTATCTTCCGTGTTTTCAGGCTTTAAATATTTACCAAAAAAAAAAGTGCAAAGCTCGGTCATCCAGGTACTAAACTTGATTGGACTAACATCTATACTAATATTATAAATGTTAAAGTATGCAAATGGGTAGATGGATGTTTGTTACTTGTACGGCTGAACGGATCTGGACGAAATTAGGCACATAGACAGATTATAGTCTGAAAGGTCTTGAACAACATATCAACATATAATAATGCTTCTTTTCCGCTTGAACCGAAAAACCTCAATCCACTCGGACCTTAACGCGGGCAACATCTAGTAACTAAGTAAGTAAAACAGTAGTGACCGGTTACTGGGGGCTTACTGCTGAGACTTCGCAGTATTATTTTGAAATTGACGTTTTATATGATATATAAATGATACATGTGCCTCAAAAATATTAAAATAATATTGTATTGAGCGTTGATAGTAACCCCCTGGGGCCAAACTGCCAACGCTTGTAGCAATACTTAAGCAATATTACTCAAACTGACAGTTTTGTGTCATGTACCTTGACGTTCCTAAAATAAGGATTATAATTCTAAAACACGCAACTCGCAAGTCAACAATAATGAAATAATATAGCTCTAGGCGATGATAGTATGGCCCCAAGTGATCGGTATATAACAGCAGTGCCACATTTTCGTGGCGTTGAGCCTCAACACGACGCTATGAATATTTAAACACATAATTACGTTACTACAGCTTGCATGCATTGATTGAAGTTAGATTATTATAATAGGACTGGTGGCCGGCTATGTAATCGATTCTGTTGAGGGACGAATGACCTTGCTGTGAAAACGCATACCAGTCGATTGTGATTGTTAAAATGATCCAAGTCGGTAACTGGATGCGTGATCGAATTTGACGTTAATATTAATTGGTCTTTTCGTTTCCTCCGTACCTCGAAGAGCGCGTTGAGCCGTCGGTCCCCGTTATTATAACTAGCATCTGATAATAATCGTTACAAAACCTAAGAGTTTAAATAATCTTAGTATAGTTGTCCGCGGAAGGACGTGGGAACCCACCGCATTGTTATCTCAAGAAAACTCCTACCATTATGTGAATGGGGTCAAGACCCTCAGTAATGAGGAATACGACGCTGAGAGAGATTTAATCGATAAATTATTTTTTAAGTCCAACTTCCTGTTTCTATGTTTTCAGATATATTGTAACTAGCTCTTGCTCGCGCCTTCGCTCACGTTAGGTTTTCATGTAACAAATTTCAAAGCCCTATTACGATGTCTACGTCTAGCTAACTGTACATGCCACATTTCAGCCCGATTCGTCCAGTGGTTTGAGCTGTGCGTTGATCAGTCAGAAGACTAGACGATGCTCGGTACTTTACCCGGGTGGTTCAGGTTTTTGAGAAATTCCGTTCGAATTCTTTGACTATCCGGAATAAAGTAACCCTACCAATAATTTCAAAACAGTATTATTTTAAAATTGACGTTGTATATGACGCACCTTGGTCCTTGACGTCCCTAAAATCAAACTTTTTTAATATTATAAATGCGGAAGTGTGTTTGTTTGTGGGTTTGTCATCCAATCACGCTGCAACAAAGCAACGGATCGATGTGATTTTTTGCATGGGTATGGTTTAAGACCTGGAGAATGACATAGGCTCTTTATCCCGGAAAATTCCCGCGGGTATAAAAAAAACTTAACCAACGCGGACGAAGTCGCTGGTATCATCTAGTATTTTTTACAGATTGATTAATTATTTTCCATTAGGCACCTTGTTGCCTATCTAAGTGCTTTTGCAAGGATCCCATAATCTAAGAAATAAGACATCTTTTATATTATATTCTAATTCTATAATTATTTAATGAAATAAATAGCGTATAATTGTACAATTTTATGGTACACTTTATACTATATTGCTTATAGTATTATTATTGCTTAATCTATACATTATTTTTCTTCTTTTAATGGCTGCCAATAACGTAAAATGTGTACTTCTATACATTATTCTATACTTTTACCCTAAATTAGCATTACTATTAATACAATGACATCCCATCCTATTACATCCACAATCACAAACGTTTGCCCACACGATAAAGGCTTTACCAATTTTGATAAAACTTTCATCAATATTATCGGCGACAAAATGAGGCTTATGCCTATTGGTAACAATAATAGGTTCACCATAATGCTTTTTAACAAATACTTCAACAACTTTTTGTATCTCGTCATTTGTATAATATGGTATATTTTTATCTTTAACTATAGGACAGAAATGCAATGCTTCTAGTTTACCAATTTCAAGTACAACCTTCGGTTTTACAATTTTAACTGCACCTGACCATACCTTCAGATATATATCTGGATTGTCAGTTTTTAAATAACTTACTTCACAATTTGTAGGTTCATATTGAACTACACCTATATATTTATGCATAGGTATTTCTATTAACTTTTCATTAAAAACACTGTTTTTTACATCAGATTTTTCAATATAGTCTTTTATGTTATTGTTCATTTGGTTTATTATATTAACATTTGATTGTTCTATATTACCATCATAAGCTTTTTCTAGCGTTTTATTTCTAAGATGTTTATTATTTGGTTTTAATTGTGCTTCATCTAAATTCTTCTCATATAAATTTGGAATATGAGTATGGGGTTTTGATGTCGTGGATGGTGATGACCAAGTATTTACATTGTGTGTTAAATCTGGCTTATGAATACATGGTGCTAGAGTTTTCCATGGACCTGATATTGAGCATATTGACGGAGAAGGTAGAGATATAGCGCTGCCAGGTGGATAATCAAGACCTGATTGATATGGAACTTTCATTGACAGAGACGATGATACGGGTAAAGCATGTATGGATTGTTGAGGTTGAGGAGAACTAACGTGAATTGGATCCGAAGAGATGAAAGGTGTAAATTTACGATTTTTAAGAAAATTAGCCCATATTGTTGTAGTTTTTGGAGATATATTAGAAGTTTTTGGGTTAAGTAGTATTAATATTGTTGGTTGAAGATTGGAAAAATGGAGGTTAGGCTCATCAATATTGATGTTATCGTTTATTGATACAGAAGGATATGTTTGGTAAGCCAAGCTAGAAGAATTTAGAGGCATTTTAGTGGTTTGAGGTAAATTAATTTTAGATATTACAGTATTTGATGTAGCAAAAGGATAAGTCATTTTGTTTGGACTTACTGGTGTGGAACATACTTCATTTTGTAAATATGTAGATGGACTGGGAAAGAATGTGGGAAAAGGAGCTGATTTAGGTATTTCATTTCCTAAAAATAAAAAAGGCAATACATAATTATTAGATAAAGATTTAATTTGGGTAGGCCGATTCTTTACCGGAATTGCCTGTCCTTGTAAACCTAATGTGGACATCGTGGGAGTAGTCGGTTGTAAATCTAATTTTGTTACTTCAATGAGAGAGTCTATATTTTCAAGTTTGTTAAATGGTTCTAAGTAAGTTACTTGGCTAGACTGTTCGTATTTAGGCATTTCAGTTGGTAGCCCATAACCAGCATATCTAAAGGGAAATTCTTTAGACCAGAACCCTGCTTTAACTGCTGGGATTCGATCAATGCTAGCAAAATTGTTATTTATATCATTTACTTGTTGATTAGCATCTTTACGAGATTTGCATGGAGGCATCAAAGTTAATTTATTTTGTGATGGGCCGAAATTATCCGAATATTGACAGGGTTGTACTGATTTATGAGGAATATGTGTTGTAAATAAAGAAGGGTTTAAACTAGGATTTAAATTTTCTTTTTCACTAATTGCTAAAGTTACAGATTCTGCAGTTCCTTGCACAGGCAAAACATTAGCCTTATCAACGCGAGGAGAAACGGCTTTACTCCCAGATTGTGTTTTTGATAGAATATCATAGTTAAAAAGTTTCCAGGGATCTATATTACCATTAGTAAATCTAGGTGCCAAAGAATAATTTGGTGAGAATACTAAAGGTTTTAAATCTGTTGTGTAATGTGAAATAGGCATTTTATCATTTGTCGAGCTTACTAAATCTGGCGACAGATTTTCTAGATTTTGTATCTGGGTAAGATATTTTTGAAATTCTTGATCGGACAATGTGTCAGGTTTTGCAAAACTTGGGAAATTGTGGTATGGAGTGTGTTTATGTTTTTTATCTAAATTTGATTTGTAACTACGAGGTTTCTCTATAGAAGATACTGTCGGAAGGAATTTGGAATAAATTTGTGACTTTAAAATATTTGTGCTTGGTGTAGGAGATGTCGAATATTGATCGCCGTATAAAGTGTTAGGATAAATTTTATAAGAGTTTGGTACAATTGAAATAGTATTTTGTGATTGTAAAGGACTTAGGTCAGCATTAACAGGTAACGCATGTGAATAATGTGGATAATTTACCGTATCAGAAAATGATTTGGTACCTTGTGTTTTTATTGAAGGCATCAAATCTGAAAGCTCTAGCGCAGAGGATGAGTCAGATGGAGATTTGTTCACGTGTGTTACTACATTTTGCGGCGAAGCTTTATAGACAGGAATCTTTGAAGGATGTAAGTGAGGTATGATTGAGGTTGTGGTAAGGGGTAAAGTGACATAATCGGAAGATGCTTTAAAAGGTTGTATAGGAGTGAATGGTTCCAAATTAAATGAATTCTGAGAATCAGCAGTTGAGCTCTGTGTATTAGTAGTACTAGATACTCCTTTAGAAGGTAACAATTTTGGTACATATTGGGCTTCTGATGTGTATGGATTTTCTTCAATCATTCCTGGTATAGAGCAAGGCGATATTGAATTTGTGGATAAGTCAGCATGAGATACAGTGGTTGTATCTTTTAGTGGAATAATATCTAAAGGATAGTAAGTAGTTATTGGAGTTACTATTTTTGGAGAACTTTCAACTTCCTCGTGATATGGATTAAATACTGTTGGTGACACATTTGGAAGTAAAGCATTATTAAAATTCAAAGGAATAGAGTTATCGTTATTTGGAAGCCCTGTTACTGTTACATCATGAGAATAAAAAGGTTGCGTTTTAGGAGCTATAGTAGAATATTGATAGGGTCTAATATAAGACATTTTTTCTGGTTTTAAACACACTTTAATTCCTTTTGATTTTGATGGCAAAAGGTAATTGGAATGGGAAAGAATCCTAAAAGGATTGTTGGTTAATAATTGTTTTTGGTTCAAAAATGTTTGGTAAACTAATGGTGAAGCATGTAATCCAAGTTTATTAAGAAGAACAGATTTTGGCATCTGTCCTATACAATCAGGTATTCGAGATATGTTATTGATATATTTGATGATAGGTTCAACAAGACTGTATTTCTGTAACACGTTATTTTCAATATTATGAATTGTTAAAGTTCTACTTTTTTCTGTTCTTGGTACATCAGTATCAATAGTAAACATGGGAACCGTAGGTTTTCTTAAGTTAGATATATCATATTGGTCTTTATTAGATAAATCTATTTCGCTTGTTAATGGCGTTAACTTGTTTTCAACTTGGGATAAATTGCTAAGATATGTGTTATAATATGGATTAATTGGCGATGCATTGATATTGAGTTTTGATGGTGTACTTGGTGGTAGGCGAAAATGATCATAAGTTGGAACAAATCCTCCAAAACTATGTGGTTGGCTATTTGCTTTATAATCAGCTAATAACGTATCTTCATTATATGCCGATTCTCTTGGATTAGCAAGAGTACTTGATGTTTCTCCTGTTGGATTACCATGCCCTTCCAAAGTTAAAATATTTTTATATATACAGGGATCCAGCATATGGTATAAATCTGAACCAATATTCGGATAAAAACTGTTAAAATGTTTACCAGTATATGGATAATGTGGTAAAAATGTTATTGGACTAGAGATGTCAAAGTATTGTAAAGGTTTATTATTATAATCTACATAATTTTCTGGATATTCTTTTCCTTTATCAGGCAAATTTATTATAAAATCGTCATAATTTTTCCTTCTACTCAAATTTTTTGGAGGACGCTTTTCTCTAAATTGAGTGCTAATTACTTCTTGTGGATTTCGTTGATAATATTTTTCGTCTAGATTGATTTGAGACAAATCAAAAATGCTTTCTGTTTTCAAACCTGTACCTGGTTCTAGATTTTTTACAATATTTTTGTGATTCGATAGCAGAGGCTTCAATATATTTGGATTTAGCATATATTTTACACGATCTGGCGTGTAGAGATTTTCATTTTGGTTGATATTTGGCTTCGTTAGACCATGATTGTACTGTTCGTTCCCTTGTCCATAAATAACTTCTGAAATTGGCTGTGAGAAATGAAATGGCTGCTGTTCAGACACATCAAATTTATGAGGTTGATCTAAACTTTGAAATCTAGATGGATTTTGGTTAATAACGTCGCCATTTTGCAAAAAGATCCAACGATGATGATGATGATGCTGTGGTTTCTTTTGTTTTAACTGGTAATTCATATAATTATAAGGTGTGTTCACATGATATCCGTAATGATTATAATTATTAACATAACTGTGAGGTGTTTCTTTTCTGTTTGTACTAAAAGTTCCAATATTGTAGTGGTTTGAGTTTACAAGTGAATCAATATTACTGTAATATGGAGATTGGGTGTTAACATTTTCTTTTGCTACGAGTTTAGGTGGATTATTTTTGTCTTCTTCATTAACAACTAAAGGTGAGTTAGGCTCATGTAAGCGCGAATTAATGTAATTTACATAGCTCGGAATATTATTTATTATTGTTCCTGACTCAACTATTAATGTTCGTTCTATATCTTTATTTACTTCGGTTGTGTTTGCATCTGGAATAAGATTTCCTTGTTCATTACCAATTTCTCTGAAAGTTGGAGTGGAAGATGAAAACACAACAACATCATCAATACTTTGATTTTGGTTAGGATTTCTATCAATAGTAACAAAATTACTATTGTCATTGAGTATTTTCATTGCATTTGTTTCAAGGGCTATTTCAGGCATGACACCATTCACTTCAATATTCGTATTGCTTTCAATAGGATTTATTAAAATATTCTCATCGTTAAGTTTTTCACTCACTGCTTCTTTTATATCATTTGCATATTCTGAATCAGGGTTAATTTCTCTAGCTCCATTATTTTGACCAGCATCATTACCATTACCTACTACTTCATTTATACTATTGATATTTTTAAAAGTCTGTTCAGGGATATTTTGAGAATATGTTACATATTCATAATTCAGAATCTTTGGCTCATTGGTTTGATCAATGGGTACGACATTGATTGGGAGACTGTTTGGTTTCTGTAAAATCATATTGTGTGGTTCCAAATTAGGAATTTTTTGAACATCTGGTATAATGTTAATACTGCTATCTAATAACTGCACATTCTGATTACTAATTACAGGAATATTTACTTGTTCCTTATAAGTACCTGGTGATAATTGTAATACAGAACTGGTTTCAGTATCAGGTAAGTTGATATTAGGTACGTCATAAGCAAGATTATGACTTTGATCCGTTATTCCATTTATGTAATCAACATTATTAAAATTATATGTAGTTATTGATGTAGTAATAGGGTCAATATTTACTGCTGCATCAGGTATTCCTTGTAAGTCGTATAATGTATTTTGCTGGTCTAATTTAGGTAAAGAAGACCCAACATTAATACCCGAATCAATATTATTTGCAATTTCAACTTTTAGCTCTGCATCATTATTTACACTGTCCAAGTTTTGTAACATCTTATTTTCAGCTAACACTTCTGATGGTTTACGAACAACATCTACAAAAACATCTTTGAATTTTACATCCTTTTCTCCCGGCAGTATGAACTCATATGAACCAGTAGATTGCTTCTCTGGATAATTTACTTTAAATTCACTTATTGTATCATTTACATTACGAATCTTGTTAGAGTCTGCTTTAATGTTAAATTCTTGGTCTGATGTGTTGCCTGTATGATCTATTTTATTCAATTTTTCATTTTTAAATTCAGGGTTTATTTGCACAATTTTTTTATTATTAGACTTTACATTACTTAGACAGGAACAATCATGAGTATTATGACCCACACAAAAATAGTGGTTGTACCTCGCTATACAATCCCGCAATATATTTTTATTAGTGTAAAAGTTGCCTATATTTCGAAAGTCATTATTTGTGCTTAAGTAAAAATATACCAGTACCTCACGTCCTGTACCGTGCTTTTGGATATCGTTCATAAGATTTATTATTTGGTCATCGTATCCTGCTAAGTAGATCGTAGTAATATCATGTAATTTAGGAATGACTTCTTCACAGTTTTTGTTGTAATTATATTTATCATCTTTAGTATTAAAGCTATTGATGTAACCTTGGTATTCTTTATTATGTCCATCTTTATGATTAAGATGTTCAATTATGTTAAACTCATAAGGCACTGCTTCAATATTAGATTGTCCAGTTGTTCTGCCCTTTTCATCAAGTGTTCTAGAACGTTCGCGTTCATGTCGATTGCATATTAAAGCCTTTCCGTCTGTGACTACACATCCAAATAAATCTGAAACCAATAATTAAAGGCATTATTATATTAAATACTAGCCGATACCCGCGACTTTGCCCGCGTGGATTGATGTTTTATGGTTCCCGTGGGAACTCTTTAATTTTCCGGGATAAAAAGTAGCGTATGTGTTATTCCAGACCAGATCTATCTCAGTGCCAAATTTTATCCAGATCCGTTGACCCGTTCTGGCATGATTGACTAACAAATATCCATCCATCCATACATCCATCCCTCCAAACTTTCGCATTTATAATATTAGTATAGAAATATATTTTTAAGCACGCTCCAGATAGCAAAAATCATAACTTTTTCAATAGAAAATGGCGTCACTCAGTAAGTCGGAGTTATCCTTGAAGGCTTTTAAAAACCGTTTAAAACACCATAAACATAAGCTAACTGCTTGCGAGTCAAGTGCAGATGGCTTAGGGTTTTGTTTATAAATAAAAATAAATATTTTCACGCCCCAGCTACCTATTCTCTTCGGTACTGAAAGATCTACTTATTACCGCGTAATAATATTAGTGGCGGTGAGCTAAGTGGTTAAGAGACGAGCTCCTGTACCAAAGAACATAATTACTACTGTACGGAAGCGCGGGTTCGATCCCCGGGTCCGCACAAGGGCGAGACAGAAAGTGTGTGTGTGTGAATTGTACACACACACACTTTTTTTTAATCCATTTTATAATGCCATAATCTGCTGTTTAGTAAAAAAAAAACACAAAAGTAATTCTGTCACTCTATTGTCAAATTTCGTGCATAGGTTAGAGTATCAAGACACGCAGAAGCGTGTTCAGCCAAAGTTCAAAAAAACTGGCGAGCAGCACCGTGTGTAATATTACACGAACCATTTGGAGCCACTTTTGACCCCCTCATAACTCAAAAACTATTTCACATAAACATGTCAAATTTGGCGATTATATTGAGACCCGTGAGATACATATGTGCTCCAAATTTCATAAGCACACCTCAAATGGTTATTTAGATATAAACGTACAAAAATCGTCATTTTTATGATCTACCTAGGTATAGATCAAAACTCTGACACGGGGCATACTACCATTGCTTAAAGCCGTATTATTTTAATATTGTTGACGTTTATGTTGTAGTGTTATAATCACTATTTTAAGGACGTCAAAGTACGTGACATTCAACCGTTATTTTGAAACAATACTGCTTTAAGCGGTGGTAGTAACTCCTTAACTATTGAAAATGACACATAATTATTATTTTAATGTAAATAATAATGACTAATAATATAGTTGCATTAAAACCTTACCTTCGTATTCATACATTTTGTGCAACGAAACGTCATTGACAGAAAAGAAGAAGAAACTTATTTGAAGTCGTCAGTTCAAGCTGTCAGTCATTGTGATTTGTATTCATTGTTTATAGTGGTTTTAGTGATATCGACTGTTTACCGTGCTTGTTTTCAATGTTTCACAAAAAACTTTTGATTTTGAACTTTTGCAATCAAAATTGATGAGATGTAGAATAATGTGCTGTAGAGGTAGTCTGACCATAGATGTAATCTGTCAATGTCAGTGTAACTCTAGGTATACTATATATTTTTCTTGAGAATTCTCGTCTTTATTAAGCATGATGACTGATTTTGAAAAATGGTCAGATTATGTTCGGAAGTATCTACTATATCGAAAAAATATCTTATTTCAGCAGAAAAATAAGGTTTAGTAGATAAAATTGGCATTTGAAATTTAAATTTTAAAAATCACGCCAAAACGCTCGCGGGTGTCATGGCGTCGTTTGTGACGTCACTACTGTTTTTACCAATGTACTCTAATATACTGCGTGCAGTAAACAATAAGTCTTCGTACAACAATTTAGATATTTTGTGTGAATAATATGAATTCTAAAGTGTGTAAGTCGTGTGCGGTCCCCCAGTGTGATAGATATTTATCTAAATTCTGCTATTTATTTCTGCGAAGATCACTTGACGTAAGTTTTTGCTTTATTCTAATACTAGCTGATGCCCGCGATATTCCCGCAGGAACTCCTTAATTTTCCGGGATAAAAAGTCCATATAAATCTTCCTCTTGAATCATTGTATCTATTAAAAAAACCGCATCAAAATCCGATGCGTAGTTTTAAAGATCTAAGCATACATAGGGACAGACGGCGGGAAGCTACTTTGTTTTATACTATGTAGTGATGATGTTTTGCTCATAGCACAAATAACTGCAAAAAGTTAGATGCATGCCAAGAATCGAACCCCAGACGCACCGAATAGGAGGCAGACGTCATATTTACTAGGCAATCACCGCTCATATTAAGTTATACGGTATAGTTTTAAAAACAACATTTAATTAATATAACCTCTAATAACTAAGTACCATGAAGTGCTTAATATATAAAATAGCAGATTTTACGGGTTTAGGACCTATATATTATTATTATGTTATTATTGTACTTACATGGAAGTTTTGACGTTTCGAAATTCTGCTAAACAAAAGTCTTTGTTTGATGCAAGATACTCAACCAACATCAACAAATCAATCCTGGTCAAATTAGAGCTACTAGCTTTGGTAAATCCTTGATCCGTGGCTAACGATTTTTAATTTCTTGATTTTGGATTCGGTAAAACAAAGCTAGATTATGGAAATGATCATAAGGAAACAAAAATACTTGATAAACATTTAAAACACCTGTACTTATAGAGATTGCTTGCCGATTGTCAAAGCTCGAAATAAATTGTGACGTCATTCGCTTCAGTGGTGTTTTATACAATATGGCGGATTGCTGAATTTTATAGTTTTATTTTATCAAAATAATTAACAATCTCACTCGAAATAGAAAAATAAATAAGTTTTTTATAATCCATGAATCCTATTTCATTACATAAATTCATAATTTCATTGATTCTTGGATACTGTCATCATGCCTATTATCTTGTACAATGAGTCGTACAATAGAATTACTGGTGGGTGACACACTGACCTTACACCGAATAATAAGTACCTACTAATGTAAAACGTAAACTAAACTGATAGAAAAGTCCTATTACAGTGTAAAGGATTATTTGAATGATAGCAAGGCATGGGTATGAATTGTTACAGCGGCTGATTATGTAATGTTATATTATAAGTACATATATACAATTTCAAATATTTGTGAGATGGTGATAATAAAAAAAAAGCGGAGTTTATTGCGGGCTCTTCTCAGACCAGGGCACGTTTGGAACCCTCGTAGCTTTAGTTTTAAGATATCGTAGTTAATTATCACCATCACGTCTTATGCTCTGTAAGCATGACGTTCAGAAGGTGTACTTTGTAGGTACATATTTTGAATAAATATGTTTTGAGTTTGAGATTGAGTTCAATAATTTCTGTACAAAAAGTAATGATATCCCATCAAAAACATAAATGTAAAATGAGAGCCAAGTTCAAAATTGTGATATATATGCCTTGGTTGTTGACTTCAGCGACAAAAGAAGTGAGATCTAAATGGGTGCCAAGTTCAATGGTCAGTCCTGCAATTTATTTATCCCATCAAAAACATAAATGTGAAATGAGAGCCAAATTCAAAATTGTGATATATATGCCTTGGTTGTTGACTTCAGTGACAAAAGAAGTGAGATCTAAATGGGTGCCAAGTTCAATGGTCAGTCCTGAAATTTATTTATAACAACATATAATATTTTATAACAACTTAAAATATCATTTTAACTTAGTATAAAATGTTGAAGACTAAGGCTTTGGCTTGGCTAGTTTCCATATACGAATTATTATTAAGTAGGTACCTAAAAGTACAGTTTCTATCAGCAAGCCAAATTTTCGGAAGAATAAAATAAGAACTTACAGCTTTACAACTTGTGAACGCTATAATTCGTATATGAAAACTAGCCAAGCCAAAGCCTTAGTCTTCAACATTTTATACTAAGTTATAAGAAGAAATGATATTTTAAGTTGTTATAAAATATTATATGTTGTTATAAATAAATTTCAGGACTGACCATTGAACTTGGCACCCATTTAGATCTCACTTCTTTTGTCGCTGAAGTCAACAACCAAGGCATATATATCACAATTTTGAATTTGGCTCTCATTTCACATTTATGTTTTTGATGGGATAAATAAATTGCAGGACTGACCATTGAACTTGGCACCCATTTAGATCTCACTTCTTTTGTCGCTGAAGTCAACAACCAAGGCATATATATCACAATTTTGAACTTGGCTCTCATTTTACATTTATGTTTTTGATGGGATTAGACTTACTACACTACTTACTACTACTTAGATAAGATGATGCCTGCGACTTCTTTCGCGTGGATTGAGATTTTTTAATCCCACGGGAACTTTCCTGGATAAAAAGTAGCATAATTATGTCCTTCCCCGTGATACAACCTATCACTATACTAAATTTCATCAATATTTGTTGAAAAAATTGGCCGAGAAAGCGTGGCAGATAGACAGAGACAGACAGACGGACAGACAGGCACGTTACTTTCGCATTTATACTATTAGTATGGATTTGAAAAAGAACAATGGCGAAATTGGACCCACATAATTTAAAAATTAAGGAGGCATCGTTCAAGTACAAGTTTATATTATTTATAATCATATGTTTATATGATGTTTATATAAAAAAATATTGAGACTCTTAGATACGGGATTCAAAAGAAAGAAATTATTATAATTTATTAAAAAATAAGTCATCTTGCACTAATGGAACGCAATTGACATAGAAGATTTTGTTGACATGACAACACTTGTCATTATAATTTATTTTTGTAGGGATGTTCCGACACCATCGATGTATCATCGATACCTACTGAAATGAGTATTCTTAATATTACTATCGTCTTGTGATCGTCGAGTACTTTAAAAGTATCGATACCTAATCGTATCGATACTTTTTAATTTTTATGTAAATGATTTTATCAGTATCAGTGATCACTACTTATATGACACTAGCTGATGCCCGCGACTTCCTTCTCATGGATTTGGTTATAAGAGGAAGAAAAAAGCTCTCATAGGAAAAGTAAATAAGTACTTAATGCAATTGTTAATCAAAGTATATAGAGGAATAAAACGCTTAATGTAAGGAAGATCAGGCTATAGAATGGGAAAACAATCTGAATTATTGGTCAGCGAATCACTTCAACTTGGGCTATATAGGTGTCGAAGAATTCATAGAGGTACCAGTGGTGCAAAAGAGATCTATTTTGATATTATTGTTACTCAATTTGTTAAAAGATAAGAAAGATCTAAGCAGATAAGAGTTATTTAGAAATATGATGTGAGTAGAATTATTGCGGAAATCTCGCAGACATAAGTACCTACCTAATTATAACTACCTACTCATTCATACTAATACTGATACAAATTATTGATAGAAATAGATTTTGATTAATAATTTTTAGGTTATATTCTACTTTTAGATGTATCTTTTTTCTCCCACATTTTTAGACTTACTTACTATTTGCTTTTTTCTTAGTTTTTTTACGTTCTACAATTATTACTAAGTTTCCATGATGAACGCTACCCTTTTCAGTGGGTCCCAAAATACATGCATTTTCGCCGTCCTCCTTTACTACCGATTCTATATTTATAAGATCATTAAGTTTACAACTGTAGCCGAGTCTGTCATTTGTATGGGCGTCGACCCACTGTACGAATATATACCTACCTACGCTGTGGTATTGCCAACATAGTCAAATACGAGAACGTGGAAAAATATAAGGTGACGGAAGAGAGTAAAACGGCAATGAATTTCAAACGGAAGTTTTACGACCATGGCATAAATTAACTTCGATACCTTTGCCTACATTTGGTAAACTTTCCGAGTATTTCCGCCGTCCATACCACAGAGAACGAAGATCCAAGTCTTTGATCACAAGTGACAACAAGTTTTTTACCCTTAGATCCGTCTATACTTCCATATCCATACTTTCATATTAATATTATAAATGCGACAGTGTCTGTCTGATTTATACTACTGTCTGATGCTACGCTTTCACGACCCATTTGTTCAACCGATTTTGATGAAATTTGGTACATGGATAGGTTGTATCTTTTATCGTTGAAATTTAAAGAGTTCCCGCGGAAATAAAAAAAACTTAATCGCAGGCATCATCTAGTAAAGTATAGAATGTAAAAACTGTACCAACTTATTACTTTAAGTATGTACCTATTTCAACAAATAAATTGATTTTGAATTTTGACTTTAAATGTGTGGACTCTTCTCAAACCAGGCGTGTTTAGAAAGCTCGTAGCTTTAATTTTAAGATATAATAAAAAGATAATTGTGGCCAATTCTGTTTAACACAATCTCATATCTAAACTAAAATTACAGCTCTATATGTAGTGCTGCCCCTTTCCGCAGGGAGTATTATGAAAGGGAAAGCAATATAAATAGAGTTGTTATTTTAGTTTACAAATGGTGGACAACGGAATCAGCATCATTGAATTGAATTGAAAAAAAATATATAATATAGTATATTTTTTTTTTATTTTTTTATTGAAAATAATACAATAGAACTTAATGCTAGCTAGCCTAACCTAATTACTATATAAATCATGCCCACGTGGAATGGTGGCAAGAATGCTGGCTGCATTTCCGCGCTGGACAGCCAGGCTGATCCTTTGCGCAAAAAATGAGCCAGCCCTTCTGTCACCAGATGAGGCAATTAACCGCGGTGAAATATCTCGCAAAAATTTTTTGCCACTAAGACTCCACGGCCCAAGGGTCTCCACGGCAAACGGAACGAATATGTAACTCTCTATGAGAGAGGCATACTTCCGCCGCTTGCCGGTTTCAGCCTTTTCTGCTGCGGCTCCCGGCCTTGATGCTGTCTCCCTGATATGACACGGGGCCAATGTGTCTACGCATGTTGCGTCCCACATTAGCGCCCGTCCCCGTTCCCAGGGAACCAGCGTCAATCCATCAGGTCTCTTGCCATCATCCCGACTAATCCCTGCCGGCTCAATGAGCGCAGGAATATCTATGGTGGCAAGAGCCCTTTTGATCGTGTCATTGAGAGAGCCATGCCGAAAAAGCCTACCAGCGCTCCTTTGGCAAGAGAGTCCGTGAATTCCAAATTTATCGACCTCTTTTCCACACGGACATCTGTGCTCGAAGCACAGGGGTGTTCCCAATCTGAGACCTAGAGCCACACGAAAACTTTCATTATCTAAAAGAGTGCCGAGATTTTTCGATGGCAAGGCATGAAGCCAATACCCGGATTCTTTTTCAGATAAGGCTAGAAGCCTTGCTCGATCTCTTTCACTTGTAAGATTTTGAACCAAATTTGTATGTGTCAGCCGAACCAACGGGATATCCCAAAGTTTTTGTGTGAAACATTCCTTCGGGATATCGTCATTGGAACACCTGACCTTCCAACTCTCTAAGGCCTCTGTGGCATAGGTCAATGAAACTGAATTAGAATTAAGAATCTGAGAACTAAGCTCTTTTATACTATGCACAGAGGACAGAAAAGCCGGAAGAGCAACACTGGCAATTTTTCTCACGCCGATGCCACCATACTTGACCGTTAAAGTAGCTTGATTTCAGGACTGATCATCAAAAGATAAATTTAGATTTTTTTCTAGCGTATCTCTTAAGGTGGCATCCATGATATCGAGTAGTCCAGGAAATTTCCAAATTGGGCTCGCACGGAGAATATAAATTAATTTAGGTACAAAAAGGCAATATTTTAGGATCGAAAATGCAATGTGAGAATTTAGAGCGCCCAATTTGTCAGAATGAGCCAAACATGTTCTGACTTTTTTGTCCAAGATTGGTTGTATGGCTTCGTTAAAAAGAGGAGCACCAAGAAGACAAAGTGAATGTTTATCAAGAATCTTAATATTAGGGGCAATTTCATTAAATAATTCTGAGGCCGATGATAGTCTATTTTGCGATAGCTTTTCTGTGAAAAACAGTTCACATTTTAAAAAATTTAGTTCTAAACCAATTTTGCCAAATTGTTGCTTAACATTGTTAAGATCTTTAAGAACGTCATCCACGTTGCCTGCAATGGTTCCATCGTCAAGATACCATATGTTAAATTTTGATGTTAAATTTGAGATATGGTAGTGGATCCCTAAGCTGAACAGGGCTGGACCTAAAGGATCCCCTTGCTGAACACCTACAGAGAACTTAATATCGCCATCTCCAAAAAATAATTTAGAAGCAGAGCCGTAACATTGCCAAACATACGGGCAAATTTCGGGAAGCTGTGTTGAAACTTCGTTAAGCAGAGTTGCCCTGTCCAATGAATTAAAAGCATTCTTTACGTCTCCTTTCAGCAGTACCTCAACCTCGCCATTCGATAAGAAAGTACGAGCCGAATGCACCGCTGCCTCACAACCACCTTTACTGCCAAATCCAACTTGAATGGGTTGGAATTTATCCTTTAGGGTCGAAACTATGTGTCTACACGGTAATTTTGATGCCAAACGGCGAAAAGTGCAGCCAACAGCGATGGGCCGGATCCCACCGTCCTTTTTATTAAAAGCACAGAGCCTCGCGCCGTAAAGGAATGGCAAAAAGGATGAATTTACCTCGCCAGATAACATAAAATTACAAAGTCTGGTAATGTCACTCAGAAGCGCCTTGCCGGCGTCCCCAGCAGTACCACCCACAAGATCCTTTAGATGTTGTGGTGTTATGCCGTCCATGCCACCAGCAGAGCCACTGGAGAATGACATTATCGCAGCGTAAGTTTCTTCATCCTATATCTGTAAAAATGAAACGTTTGAAGGTGGGTCTGGAAGTAAAGAGTCGGGATTTGGTAAAGGATGCTTGACACGTAAGGCTTCTAGCGTTTCATCATTAAATGGAGCCAGCGTATCATTAGAAAACAAAATGCGGGCTGCGTTTTTAAGATCCCCATCCATAACCTTGTTTTCCACAATTTTTTTCAAATTGTAATTTTGTGTTCGAAATGAGCAGTCAGGAATTTGGAAAACGCGATCAACCGAACAATTTTTTTTAATTTTGAACATAACGACCCGCTTTCTGATTTATCTACTGAAAAATGTTTATATGAAAACAAAAAAAGATTTTGCCAAGCCAAAAGTGAATTTGATAAGACATTTTGGATTGTATGTGATAAGGATCTAGCCAATGATATCCTCGCCCCTCGCGGAATGCGTTTTATTAAAGGAATATTTTGACTATACTTGGATAATAAAACTTCGAAGGGTACCTGATTTTGACTTCCTGTTTGCGTTTGATCGCACATGAAATTTGGGCAAGTTAAAGGCCTTGCTGGTGGTCCGTGACATCGTGCGATATGTATATTAAGGCCTTTACGACCTTTAAACAGCCTGCCATCGCTACAGTGTGGGCATTCTATGTACTCAACTTGAGAAGCACTAGGGATCATACTTCACAACACAACAAAAGAAATTTAAAAAAAACTAAAACACTACAGTATATAGTATATTACTAGAATGTTACTTAGGTTTCCACATAAATAAATCCAATTACAGTCAAAATTGTTCCAATTTTAAATTGTAAACGAATGCCGGGTATTTCCGATATGAATAATTGAATTTGGAACTCTATATTCGAGTTTGTTTTAGTTTTTAAACGAACCGTTTTTACAAAGTTTCGCATATTTAAATCTGATGTGAACTCTATTAGCCAGTATATTACTGTCTCTCTGCGTCGTATTCCTCGTTGCTGAGAGTCGTAATCCCTCTCCATTTTTCACACACAAACACAAGGGTTTTCTTGGGATAATAACGCGGTGGGTTCCCAGGTCCTTCCACATAAGACTCGAGTAAGATGACTATTTTAACTCTTAGGTTTCTAACGATTTTGTTAGTAATAATATCCGGGACCGACGGCTTAACTTCCTCTCCGAGGCGTGGAACGTGACTTCCAAATTAATAATAATAAAATAAGGTGCAGGCAGTACTGCACCTTATTATAATAATTTATAGACTTAAATTAATTTAAGAGTTTTTATTATAGTTTAAAGGCAAAAAGAAATAAAGTATTATGCCGAAAATGATTCACCATTTACAAACCTGTTAAAAAAGATTTCCTCATAACGAGCGAGTCTGCAAGCGTAAGACAAACAAAATGGCGGCGATCAGAGAGATACTCTTTGCAATTAAAGTTCAGTATCTAGACACTAACACAGTCTATGGAAGTTCTTTACTATCAGTCGTTCGACGGAGGCATGTAGACAGAGCAAAGCTGTGGGGTAACGGGGATGTAACGAAGGAAACTGGCAGAATTTTCAATAAAAAATTCTGTCACTCTCATTGATGTAGAATTTTAGTAATGGTCACTCTAATATAAAAGTGTGCAGTTTCCTAATTTAAATATATGCACTTACTTAACTCTGTCAAAGTCTGAACTTTAGGCTACGTGTAAGTGTACTCACTTATAAGTTATACTCAAGTAAATGTAATGAGGGACGAGTGGTCTAGTTTTGACAACACATATCAGTCGATTGCGATTGTTAAGCGACGTTGACCCAAGTCTGGATGGGTGACCGAATTTGGACGTTCAAATTTAGCCTTTTCGTTTCCTCCGTGCCTCGGAGAGCACGTTAACCCGTCGGTCTTGGTTATTATCACTGAAATCTGATAAAAATCGTTACAAAAACCTAAGAGTCCAATACTCTTTATCGAGTCGTATACGGAAGGACGTGGGAACCCACCGCATTATTATCCCAAGAAAATCCCTACCATTATGTGATTAATGGAAAGGAGTCGCGACTCTCAGTAATGAGGAATTCGACGCAGAGAGAGAGAAGTGTAATGAGAGAATAAAAGTGTAATGCTTATATGAATAACTTACTATAGGTATGTAAACGATCTTTTATGTCACGTTTAGTATGCAAATGTTAGTTATAAAAGTTACGTACGCTACGTAAAAACTTACAAGTGTAATTGTGGCCTAAGTTGAGAGTACCATACCTCTGGGTGCTACAATATTCACGGTAGCCGGATCTCTATGTTTTAATTTACTTTGTACCAAAAACATAAAATACGTGAAAAAACGGAAACGTAGTGGACAAGGAAGCACTTATCTCTTAGACAAGAATTACTCTACCCAGTGGGTCTAGGCAGTGGAAAAGGTCGTAAACGAATAATAGTTACAACAAAATACGAGGTGGTATTTATGAAAATGCTTGAAATTAAATAGCATACTAATATTATGAATGCGAAAGTGTTTTTTTGCATGGGTATAAATTAGGACCAGTGTGCTTAGCATGCGCACAACGAGATTATCTCGAGAGAGAGAGATTTTGTCGTTGCCGGCAAATTTGAATTTCAAATCGTTTACACTAATAGGCACAAAATGCAGTATATTAAAAGAAAAAAATATTACTTTTATTTCTACTCTTGACGCAACGAGACAAGTAACCATGTTAGCTTCGGTAGACAGATAGAGATAACGGGTAGACATAATTTTACTCGTTGTGCGGATGCTAGCTCTACTGGAGAGTGACATAGGCTACTTTTTATCATGGATATTCAAGGAGTGCCCTTGGGAATTAAAAAACTTATGCCACGTGAAAGAAGTCCCGGGCAACTGCTATTAAATCATAAAATTTGCATAAATAAACGTACATATGACATAAATGTATAAATTAATATATAGGTCTTTCTACTGTATATATACTTACGATGGTTCCACTCTAAAATAACTAGCTAAATATTTTTTGCTTAATAACTTTAGCATTGAAAACCGATGGGTGCTATTTCAATTTAAATTTCTTTATTAGTTGCAATTTCATAGTAAAATTATTTCTGTATTAACTCACACGTAAATAAGGAATGCTATGGATACCCAGTTTGGGTGTGGCACAGACCAGTATATGGTGGTAGGGAGACCGATTTTATTAGTGTTTGTCAGTATCAGAATTCATTAATATTGTAGTAACATTTTTCAGTCAGATTTTATCGTGTTGTTAAACTTTTTTACCATTGAAAATGGTTATCACATGCAAATCGCCTGAGAAGTATTTTTGGCCATAGCTCCAAGGAATTTTGGGAGGATCAAGATGAGAATAGTACCAAGAGATGGGAATTTGTTTTGAATTTTGAAAATCGGCTGGTAACTTTTCATGGAATTTTGAAAAATGTAAAAAAGTCGGGATTTTTGGGGGTGTTCGTTTACTAATTTGTAAATATTTCGGAAAAACCGACTTAATAAAAAATTAAAAGAAGAGTCCTAGGGTATTTGGCTACAAAATACAAAAATTATGTAAATCGGTTAATAATTGTGACCTGTATGTAGATGATCCCTTTAGATTTGGAACTGCAGAAGAACGGGTATTTCCGTATGTAAAAAGTGATGTAGCTTCTATGAGTATTGAACGATTTTCATGATAATGGTGTTAAAAGATGCGGTTGCAGGCGAGAAATGTATTCGAGCTGGAATTTTGAAAATCGATTCATACATTTTTGCAAAATTTTGAAGAGATTTTAATTTTTTAAATTTAAGAATTAACAAAAGCTGGAGTGATTATTGACCGATCACGTATTTCCGTTTGAGTGTTCAAAATTTTTTTTTCGTAAATTTTTGTATTCATTTTCAATGCTCCGATTCTTGCGGGGACTGCGAAATCTATGATTTTTTTCTTTTCCGACGTTTCTAATGTAGTCTGGCAGATTGTTGAATATTTTTATTGATATGGGGGCTTGCACTGTGCAGTACTAATTTTGACAGTGGGAGAATCAGTTTGTTTGTGTGTGTCTCGAGGAATCGGTGAGGTTTGTCTTCTCTCTTGGCTAGGAAGTGTTGAGTATCTCAGCACATATTATATATATATATCATAAAGCATATTTCAGGTATTTTTTTTTATATTTACCAATATCTGGTTTATCTTTCAGTGTTGCCAACGTGGTGCTTAATTTCAATTCTTATTATCTGGGCAGATTGGCCGCCGTGGGCGAAATTTATTACAGGTCAATAAAGATATATATATTTTATAACATGGTTCCCAAAGAGTTTATGGATTAGCCATTACATACAATTCAAAGACGGTGTTAAACAGCATTTGTTCAGTCAGTTCAGTTGTTTATTATACTATCGATGATTTTCTTAATGATGAAGTTGTATGGAAGCAACTGGTCTCGCATCCAGTGACGCACAAGTCCGTGTAATACTTGAAACGTATATGTGTGTTGCATTGTCTACTTATTGTGACCTTTTTCTTTTTTAAGAAAAGAGCAACTACTGAGTTTCTTGCCGGCTCTTCTCAGTAGAATCACATTCCGAACCGGTGGTAGAGTCTTAACGTATCATATGTGACACAAATTGTCCTACATGAAATAAATAAATCATTTATTATATTTTATACATACATATAAAAATCCACAATCTATGTTGTTTCCCGTTAAAGTTTTTCATATCGGCACCAGGAGGATTGTAATTTAGGTATTACATTTAGCATAATATCTGAAAATAAAATAATGTATTTCATAGTTTTAATTTGATATTTTTGTCATTATTTTAGATTTATCAAAATTTATATTTAAATTTTAACATGTCAAATGATACATCGTCGAATGATTTTTTTGTCTTATTTTAAACGATTTGGTGTTTATATTTTGAAACTGTGTTATTTTATTACGTTCGGTTTTATGAATACGTAAATTGTCAGCCTACGTACCTTAGATAAAATTAATAAATTGATATTAAAAATACCATTCTTCACTAAGAGCTAAATGCAAAAGAAAATATAATAATTAAAATATTAAAATTAAAAATAACTTTCTCACTAAGCCTTTCTCGGTAAACACAGAAGAAAAAATATTAAAGTACTTACATTTTTCCAATTTTTAACAGTGTATAAACTGAGTCATATTACTAAAATCAACCATAGTATGTGATGACTCAGTCAATAATGCGATAAAAAAAGTGAAAAATGTTTAAAAAATTCCGGAGCATATTTTGAAAACATTTTGCAAAATCAATTTGACCATGAAAAGTTTTGGAGTTAAGCTTGTTATAAAATATTGAAATTTACTACGGATTGGTTATTTTGTAAATATTTTTTTTATTCCGCTAAAACTTAAATTTTGAGATATCCTACCTATTTTCTTTACTTACTTACAAGTGTGATCAAAATGTTTCGCACCTAATAAAGACTATATCATTGTAAACTAGATGTTGCCCGCGACTTCGTCCGCTTGTGGATTAAGATTTTTGATTCCCGCGAGAACTCTTTAATTTTCCGGGATAAAAGTATGTCTATGTCCTTCCCCGGGATACAACCTGCCCCTGTACCAAATTTTATCAAAATAGGTTGAACAGATGAGCCGTGAAAGCGTAGCAGACAGACCTACACACTTTCGCATTTATAATAATATTCAGTATGGATGTATTATGAAGGCACTGTAAATATACCTACCAATCTTATTAAATTTTTCACGAATTGTTCACAGATACAAAGATGCACACGTTAAAATTATTATAACACTCCTCTTTTTATGTACGAGTATGGCTAACTTCCTACGGCGGCTAATCTCCAGAGAGATTAGACATCTGCGCGGGAGATATTATAGTGCACAAGTATGTGCGCATAAACAGGTGCAGTTTTGGCTTTCAGTAGTGCTTATATTGTTTAAGTACAGAATAGGTAATAGGTATGGCCACCAACCACCTCAATTTACATAGACGGGCTCTATCAAAGAATGTGGACTTATTTTACTAACGCCATGTAGTCTGAAAAGCGGGACAGCGCTATGGCAGGGACTTTAGTATCTACATATTATATATCAATGATGGCCAATGTTAATTTGCAAGCGGTGCTTGAGCGAAATACTCAGAAAATAACATAAAACTTTGTTATAAGACCATATAATAATAAAATAATTGTAAGGACACAGGAATTTAGAAGGAAAACTCGTGTTTATCGAATCGAGAACAAAGCTATTACTTATCTATGCGGGTATTTAATCCTCAAATCGTTGAATAATTGATGTGCGTACGGAACTCTCCGTGGTAGCCCGAGGGAACAATATTTTTATACGCAAACGCGTGTATTTTGACAAAGCCTAGAAAAATAGAAAAATCCTTTGTGAACTTTTATGTTTGGGGGGATTCCATATGAAAATAAGTAATAGGGGGCTGCCTCGTTGGGCTAGTGGTAAGCACGTTCGGCTGGGATCGAAGAGAGGTTGGAGTCCCGGGTCGGGCCATAACATGTAATTGGGTTTTCCGACAAGAAATTCTCAGTACTAGCCCGGAGTTAGAAAGTTGGCAGTGTTTCACCCCCGATTTTCCGTTCCATCGGGCTATGAGGGTAAAGGAATAAAGAGTGCACCTGTGTATGCACGCACATTTATGCACTATATCTCCCGCGCAGATGGCTAATCTCTCTAGAGATTGGCTGCCGTGGACGAAATTCGGTCGAGGGACATTACTTCTGCTTACTTCTCTGTTTTGTCGTTCTTAACTAAATTTAATAATCAGTTTTCAGCGGTTTTAGGTCGTACGTATCAACTCTTTTCCCAGCCGGTATACCTAGGGATAACTACTTAATAATATGATATTATTAAGATTTTCGATTTTTAAATTCAATTTTATTTATCGGTTTTGACGACCTCCCTGGCAGTGGCAGTGTTAAGCGCAGTTGTCTTAACGTGCGGAGGTCCCGGGTTCGAACCACGTCAGGGCCAATTTATAATTTCTGAATTTTCCCTGGTATCGCCTGGTGGGAGGCTTCGGCCGTGGCTAGTTACCACCGTGCCGGCAAAGAAAGGCCGCCAAACGATTTAGCGTTGCGGTATGATGCCGTGTAGAAACTGATTAGGGGTATGGGTTTAATCTAACTGCCATGCCCCTAACAAGTTAGCCCGCTACCATCTTAGACTGCATCATCACTTACCTCCGGGTAAGATCGCAGTCGAGGACTAACTTGTAGTGGATAAAAAAACAGTTATGTTCATCTCTCTGGCACCATTCTTAAAAGTAGGAGGTCCCGTTTACGATGAAATTACGGCTAAAGCCAGTGAAAACAATTCAATAAAATATAATAATTATAATGTTTTTTAATTAATATATTCGAATTTTAAGTAATATTACAAAAAAGTAAAACAGTTAGCAAATAAACTCTTAGATAAGTACTGTAAAAATATATCACAATGTAATATCTCCGCTCAGCAAGTTAGTAGCTACATTTGAAGGCAATTTCAACAGTGTTGTAAGGAGTTTGTTACAATTTTGCCCACTTCTTGATTGTTGTTGAGTTGGCGGCTGCTGTTGTTGAGGTGGAGGCTGTTGTTGTTGAGGTGGCGGCTGTTCTTGAGGCATTGGTTGTTGTAATTGTAGAACCGGTGTAGGATGGATTGGAACTGTGAACACAAAAAAAAATTCAATCAACAGTTTTTCTACGGTAGTTGATATAATACTAATCCATCACCATCTCACAAAATATCTTAAATTAATAAGACTAATTAGCGCTGGAAAAATTCATTCCCATGCTTTTTTACCTACGACGGAATGGAGAAGTTATATGTGTTTGCCCTAAGAGGTTGTGCGTTTCTTTGTTTGTGGACTCTTTTGTTACTATTTTCCTGGAAAAGACCTGAACCGATTAAAATGCGGTATTTGCATTAAATATGTATAGTTTCTGAAAAGGTTCTTAGATAACAATACAGCCATACTCCACCACGTTGGATTGCAATCGTGATTTTAATGTTTACTCATCACTTTAATACATTGCCGGCTCGCTACTGAGTAGGATTCTCCTCTCGGAAAGTTCAGCCAAAGTCCACCATGCTGGCCATTAAGAGGCCCTCCGATCATGATTACCATTTTAAGATTTTTTATATTTAATATTATTATACTTCTGAAAAGTTCTAATTATTGTTTCAAAATTATAACGGTTAACGGAGCGCTGTAGTTAGTCGTGTTTTTTTTAAAATTTATAATTTTATTACTTTGACGACCTCCGTGGCGAGGTGAGTAGCGCTGTTGTCTTAACGTGCGGAGGGCCCGGGTTCGATCCCCGGCAGGGTCAATTTGGGAATTTATAATTTCTGAATTTTCCCTGGTCTGGCCTGGTGGGAGGCTTCGGCCGTGAATAGTTAGCACCTTACCGGCAAAGACTTGCCACCAAGCGATTTAGGATAGATAATAAGAATTTTCAATAAGTTTGCGTTCTAACAACCCTAAGGCTATAGTACTGACCTTGATATTCCACTGGCTGAGCTAGGTAGGGGACAGGGTAGTATATGATGGGACTTGCCATAGTCTTTAAAGGATCTGTGAAATAAAAAATTAGAGTTTATAAAAAAGATTTAAAATCATTTTATTATCGTCCTCATTTCAACCCATTGCCGGATCACTAATGAGCAAAGTATATTCTCGGAAGGAGAAGGGCTTGGCCATAGTCCACCACGCTGTCAAAGTGGTGCCGATTGGTATAGACTTTAAATGCCTTCTGCAGGTTTCCTCTATTTTTCTTTTTTTTTCTTCGCCGTTGAAGCAAGTGATATTTAATTTCTTAAAACGAACATCACTTCGCAAGGTTTGTGGTTATCTATTTTAAAAAACTACTTAAAGATTGTAAAGCGATATTCGTGGGAGGGATTCGAAATTACCACAGCTTACGACGCGGCTCTGTTACCACTGAGCTACAGAGAGCTACTTAGACGCAAAATAATAAGATACAAGTCTCACAGTAAGAATATTTTTATTATAATCCATACTAATATTATAAATGCGAAAGTGTGTCTGTCTGTCTGTTTGCTACGCTTTCATGGCCCATCTGTTCAACCAATCGATTTTGATGAAATTTGGTACAGGGATAGGTTTTTTTTTACTTGTTTTTTTTATTTTTTGACATTTATTAGAGACATGAAAATTGGCAATTAAGTTAATAGCTATAAATAATAAAAACCCATATAAGCAATTTTACGAAAATTCACCCCAAAGAGGGTGTAATGGGAGTTGTAAGTTTGTATGAAATGTTTGTTTGAAGTTAGAGACCTGAAAATCGGCATTTAGGTTATTCAATTTAAATAAATAATAATCTGCATAAACAATTTTACGAAAATCTATCCCAATAGGGGTGCAATAGGGGGTTGGAATCTTACATGAGGGTTTTAAGTTCTTGATGTTAGAGACTTGAAAATCGGGATTTTAAATAATAATAACCTGTGTAAGCAATTCTACGAAAATCCACTCTAAAGGGTGTGAAATTGGAGTTGGAAGCTTGCATGGAGGTTATTAGTTTTTAAAATCGACATTTAGGTTATTAGTTTTAGCCGCTACATGTACCTAGGCTTTTTGCAGCGGGAAAATCTCATAGGAAATCAGAAATTGTACGCGGACGAAGTCGCGGGCGAGCGCTAATTACTATATAAATATAGGTTGTATCCCGTGGAAGAACATATGCTACTTTTTATCCCGGAAAATTAAAGAGTTCCCGCGGGAATCAAAAACCTCAATCCACGCGGACGAAGTCGCGGGCATCGTGGCGTGGCGCAGTGTTGAGCGCTGCTGCCTTAATGTGCGGAGGTCCCGGGTTCGATCCCCGGCAGGGTTTGGAAATTTATAATTTCTGAATTTTCCCTGGTCTGGCCAGGTGCGAGGCTTCGGCCGTGGCTAGTTACCTACCGGTAAAAGACGTGCCGCCAAGCGATTTAACGTCCCGGTACGATGCCGTGTAGAAACCGAATAGGGGTATGGGTTTAATATAACTGCCATGCCCCTAACAGGTTATCCCGCTACCATCATAGACTTACCATCAGGTGAGATCGCAGTCAAGGGCTAACTTGTAGTGGAAAAAAAAATATATCTAGCTAGTATTATTATAATAATGACTTACCGATAACTAAAATGAATATTAAAATCAAGGAATACATCTTCGAAACACGTATTTCTCGATCTAAGAACACATTAAAAGTATTATGAAAAAAAACCTCAATGGTATTTTATAAATATACTTCTGATCTAAATTCTATTTGTGCAATTTTCGACTTTAAGGCAAACGATATAAGAATTATTTTTTGTTTAACGAAAAACTGTTTAATGTTTACAAAACGGTCAATTATAAGTTTAGCTGAAGTTACTTCGTGGTTGTATTAGCAATTATATATTTTTAAATATTGTATTTTTGAATCAATAATAATTTTAAATTAATTATAAATTAATTTATCATCAGAACTTACGCTATTATTAACGCGCGGATCTGGCATGGAAAAATCGTACGCGATAAAAAAGCGTAAAAATAGCTGTCTCTCTCCATAACATACTCGTAGATGGAGAGAGGTAGAGAACCTGTATATTACATACAGGTTCTAACTTCTAGCTGATGTCCGTGACTTCGTTCGCGTGGATTAAGGTTTTTGGTCTATGTGTTATTTCAGATCTTTGTGCCAAATTTCCAGATCCGTTCGGCCGTTCTGGCGTGATTGAGTAACAAACATCCATCCAAACTATCGCATTTATAATACTAGCTGATGCCCGCGGCTTTGTCCACGTGGATTGAGGTTATTTGGTTCTCTTGTATTTTCCGGGATAAAAATTTGCCTATGCGTTATTCCAGACTATATAGAGATGAAATGTGCCACATAGATAATCGATACGTTAAGGTAATTGAATAGATGATAGTTGAATTCTGTAACTATCAGTGACAGAAATGCGCAGCTTTGCCACGGTGTGCAGTGCTACATTTGGTACGGTTTATCATCGAGGAATTGATTTCACCAAAACTGTAGATTCGTTTGCCAAGGGGTGACGAATTATTTCTGCCACATTTCACCCAGATCCGTTCAGCCGTTCTGGCGTGATTGAGTTACAAACATCCATCCATCCATCCATCCACACTTTTCTGTATAATATAGACTAAGTATACGATGCCTGCGACTACATTTGCGTGGATTAAGGGATTTTGATTTATCCGGGATAAAAACTAGCCTATTTCCTTTCAACCTCTATACCAAATTTCATCGAAAGCGGCTCATTTTCCGGGAATAAAAGAAGCTGTCCTTCCCCGGGATGTAACCTACCTCTACACCGAATTTCATAAAAATTGGTTAAAAATAAGGGGCGTAAAAGCATAGCAGATAGACAGACAGACTTTCGCATATTTATAATATTAGTATGGATAGTGAGCAAACGAGCAGGCCTATCACCTGATGGTAAGTGATTACCGCCGCCCATGAACATTTGCAGCACCAGGGGAACCGGCAATGCGTTGCTGGCTTTTGAGATATTTGTTTATCCGCTCTTTGAATCTTCACTCTCGCTCTTATAATCATGAGGGAACAAAGCTTGATTGTAATGGTTTCAACCTTTCAACAAAGAGTTGAAAGGAATGTAAGGGTTTGTAGTAAAACTCGATTTAATAATTCAAATTTTACATTTCTATATTAATTACTCACTACTAAGACAAACTTAGTTTTCCCGTGTTAGTTATAAGAAGAAAGTTACTAACTTATTTTTATTTGTAAGTTTTAAGTTAGGTTTAAAGAGAGATAAATTTTTCCTAAACATTACAAAAGTTCACTTAGATGCAAAACTTACAGTAATCTATCCTTAAACATTAAGACATGCTTAGACAGACCTCATATAGAAATTACTAACTTACAAACTAGCTAACTAACTTAAAACTTAAAGCCCCTAAGTAGCTCTATGTCCATATCTTAACTTTTACGGATAAAGTTAAGATGTATAGAAATAGAGAGGCTCTTTCTTAAATTGTAAATGAATTTTATTTGAATGAAACATTAGATAATTAATTTTAAATGAAACATTAGATATAATAAATAATTCAAATTATTGTATCTACAAGAGTTATATAATTATCGTTATGTCTGTCCATACGCAAAGTAAGACCTCCATCGTGATATCTGTAACGAAAATAAATTGAATAGATAATTAAGCATGTAACATTGTTGTATTATAAACTAGATGATGTCCGCGACTTCGTCCACGTTGCTTAAGTTTTTTGATTACCGGGGTAAATTTTTAATTTTCCGGGATAAAAAGTAGCCTATACTACTATTCTGTCTGTCTGTCTGCTACGCTTTCCTTGTCCGACTTTTCAAGCAATTTTGATGAAATTTGGTATAGAGATGGATTTCATCCCGGGGACGGACATAGGCTACCTCGAAAATAAGGGTATCACATTTATCATATTAGCATATAGGAATAAATTAGCATATAGGAATAGGAAGTATCGGAAATTGTATGGATATGGTTTTAAGTATAAAAAAATACCTGTTTCTATTCTCAAAATCTTCTGAAAAATGAATATGCGGTAACCGGGGAAGCAAGCTGTATTGAATCCTAATCTGTCCTCCGTCCTTGTCTATTCCTACAGCGATAGAGGGAGATGTCATGATCCTCGGTAGGAATACGCCTGAAATTAAAAAAAAAAACTACATTTACCTATGTACGTTATTTGACGACCTCCCTGGTGCTGTTGTCTTAACGTGGGAGGTGCCGGGTTCGATCCCCGAGTCCAATTGGGAATTTATATTTATGAATTTGCTCTGGTCTGGCCTGGTGGGAGGCTTCGGCCATGGCTAGTTGCCATCCTACCGACAAAGACGTGCCACTAAACTATTAAGTGTTCAGGTACTATGCCGCGTAGAAACCGATTGGCAGTATGGGTTTAATATAACGGCCATTCTCCTAACAGGTTAGCCCGCTATCATCTTAGACTGCATAATCACATAGACTATCAGTGAGATCGCAGTCAAGGGCTAACGTGTACTTGATAAAAAAGGGTATATATCCTTATGATACCATTTTAGTACAGAACCTAAGATACTATAGTGTTTAGGCGTGCATATTTTTTTTGCATAATCATTGACATCTGCTCACAATCGTTATAAGTCTCTCTGCGCCGTATTCCTCATTTCAGAGAGTCGCGATTCCTTTCCATTATTCACATAATAGTAGGGGTTTTCTTGGGATAATATTGCGATGGATTCCCACGTCCTTCCGCATACGAATCGTCTAAGAGTATTTAAACTCTAGGGTTTTTGTAACAATTATTATCAGATGTTACTGATAATAACCGTGATCGACGGTTAAACGTGCTCCCCGAGGCACGGAGGAAACGAAAAGGTTTGAACCTCCTAATTCGGTCACCCATACAGTTCCCGACTTAAGTCAATGTTGCAATCGCGATCGACTTATATGCGTTGACACAGCTAGGTCACTCGTCCCTCAAAGTAACTAAGTAAAATGTAACTTTTTAAAAGTAAGTTCTTCACTGAGTTTCTTGCTGGTTCATCCGGTAGGAATGGCATTCCGAACCAGAGGTAGATTTGTTCGACGAATCGAAAGCACTTTTATTAAGTATATCTGAATAAAAAAAATATGAGTTTGTATAAGAGTACAGAAAAAATAACCTACAAATGAAAAGCCCGATGTGGAGAAATAACATGTTTAAATAGAGTTTTTTTTTTGATAAAACTACATTTATAGTACTTTTGTTATTATAACATAATGGAATTATAGGTTTTCTAATGTTCCTGCATGAAAAACAAAACATTGACTGTATTTTGGAAATACGTTAAACTTTACGCGTTGAGTTGTATAATGTCTAGATGTTGAATTATTTTGCAAATTTTGGCTTTGATGTTGTACGTGACGTCAATCTTACTTTTCGATAGGCACTATTAAGTAACTGGCTATTACTCTATCCGTCAATAGATTCACTTGAAGATACAAAAACACTTGTAAAAGTTCATTATTCGAACTGGCTTATACCCGCGACTTCGTCCGCGTGGACTGTATAAATTCCAAACTCGTATTTTAATCCCAATTCACCTCTCAATAGGGGCGACAATCCTGTCTTAGCGGATGTCTACGTCATGTTAGCCACCTGTATGCCAAATTTCAGCCCGGTTCGTCCAGTGGTTTGAGCTGTGTGTTGACAGATCAGTCAGACACCTTTTCCATTTATTTTAGATAAAAACATTTGCATTGAATAAAACTGAATTATAAATTTATCATAATACTAGACTAGTCCGCGACTTTGTCCGCGTGTATTTAGTTTTTTAAAAACCCACGGGAACTCTTTGTTTTACGGGATATTAAGTTAAATACTCGTATCTGCATCCCCCGGACTTAAACCGGGAAACCTTCTCTGAAAAATCCTGGCCTGGAAAAATCGTACGTGATAAAAAAGCGTTTCCCAAGGATATGGTGATGTCAAACTCTGTATGTCATAAAGCACAAGATTTCACAAGTTTGCACAAGTTTAACATTATAATTTTTGGCCATTTTAGTATGAATTTATTTTGTACAAGGGCGTGAGAGTAAAATATATAGGATTATAATAATAAAAAGTTCAACCTCCCTCCCTCTCGTATAGATTGAGATATACTTAGAACTTTTGAGACATACATACAAAAAAATTTTGCTTTCTCGGTTCATGTCCGTGCATGCACATGCATTTCTAACCCTCGAAAATTTATCGCGAAAAGAACGAAAAATATGCCTTTTTGTAGCATTAAATGGTGTGGAAAGAGAAGCAATACCTCCAGCTATGCAAAGGATGGGATATCATTTAATAGTTAATAATAGGTAATAAATAGAAATCATCAATATGCAAAAAAAAAAAAAAAATTACAAAAATGAAAACGAACCCGTTGATGTCTTTCGTTATCTTTCACATGTAATCTTCATATCTCAGTCTCATCCACGCATATCCCAGTGTGCAACTATCGATAAATTTTAAAACGATAGCCTTATGACTACTTGAATGTCCATAAATTAATTTATTTAGTAAAAACTAATGTTTCACTAAATTCCGAACAATTCTTAAGTAGAAGAACAGGTTAAAGGTTTATTATTTATTTGATTGTTTACTATTATTATTTTTATCTCCCATTTATTTGTACACATTTTTATAAAATTATTTCTAAACTTGTTTTACATAAATATATAAAAATACTATACAAAACTGCACATTTAAAAATAATCCTATAAAACTTCCACCCATTGCGGGGCCTTCAAGACCCAAGCAGCCGGTGGTCAGGGCTCCAGATAGAGGAACTTCCTCACAATTCGTGCCGTCTCAAAGATAACCGCCTTCTGTATCCTACCCTTAATCCAGCAATCAAGCGAAAGCTTCTTGAGGTGTTGATCGAAACTTTTCGCAATAAGACCGATATCTGATACAGCCATCGGTACAATAATCGTTGAGTCAACATTCCACATGGCGGCAACTTCGTGAGCAAGGTCCAAGTATTTCGATACTTTTTCCTTTTCTGCTTTCACCAGGTTATCATCATGTAGTAACATCAACAATTATTGCTCGGCGCGCAGAGCGGTCGACTAACACTATGTCCGGTCTATTAGCAGCAATAAACCTATCAGTGATAACCAACCGATCCCAGTAGAGCAAGGCACCACTATTATTATTATTATTATTAAAAACTGTTGGTAGAAAATTTTAACTCTTTATTATATTTTATTATCCAAAAAGAAGCGCTTATGAAATCCTTTCATGATTTACATGATTATGAAATGAAATGACATAAAAAGTGTTATAAATTATAAATATAGTGACATAAATTAAATATCAGATAATTAACTATAATTTATAAATATTGTTGTATTTTGCTGTTTGAATAAAAATATTTGTATTGATTTTCCAATACTGGTAAATATTAGACTTTATCGATATATTTTTGGTCGCGCAGCGGACAGACCAAGTGCCGCGGTGACTGATACTATGTACTTAGAACTGTGTACAGTTGACCTTGAGCCAGCCAATAAGAAATGCCATTTTTACTTCGTCTCCCGCCTGAAAGTGGTGAGATGTGTTTCAAAGCAAAAATGAGACTTTTAGCACTCAATAGGTTTACTACTCATGATGGACACATGATGTTTTAGGTAGCGAGTTTGTTCTGACGCCCGGCGCCTACGCAACCCGCATTTCTTCGTTTTAAACCTCTAGCTCAAATACCAAGTTTCATGGATATAACATGATAAATGACGGACTATCATGCAACCTTTCACCCCCTATTGTACCCCCTTCGGGGTGGGATTTATCCACGCGGACGAAGTCGCGGGCATCATCTAGTATTTCAATGAACCGGAAATTGTAAACCATGTAACATCATTTTGTAAATATTAATCAAAAGAAAATTACCAACATTTGCCGTGAACCGTTAATTTTGTAAATATAACATTAAATTAAACTTCGAAATTGTAAATAGGGAAAATTAAAATTTTGGAGTATAAAAAGTGTGATTTTGCCTCAAAAAATCACAGAACGGTGGCGAAGGGAAATCAAAATGGCACTCACAACTGGTTTCTTCCTTGTTGGCAAGTCAACTTTAATATTTTTTATTAAATCTTAATATATTAAACAAAGTCGGGTTTGTTCGAACACTTATAACTCTAGAACGGCTGGACGGATCTGGATGAAATTTTCTACAGAGACAGATTATATTCTGAAATAGCACAAAGGCTAATTTTTATCCAGGAAAATTAAACTAAAATACCTCAATCCACGCGGACAAAATCGCTGGCATCAGCTAGTTTTATACTATATTTTATAGTTTTTAAATACATAATACCAGAGATAGATACATAGGCACATAGTTCGTAGATCCGATAGGCATTGGGGCCTCAAACTTCTCGAATGGCGGCCTCGCACCGGGAAGCTTAGCGTTGAACGACCCCTCACTAGTTGGGCGGACGATCTCAAGCGTGCAGCTGGGAGCTACTGGAAACAAGCGGCACAAGACCGTGTCAGGAGACTTTCGTCCAGCAGTGGACGTCTATAGGTTTAGACGACGACGACGAAGATAGATTTGTCTGTTTTGGTGGATCTATCGACGCGGTATTCGCCGCGTCGCGTCGGCCGACGCCAACGACGTCATTTTCACCCTTAATAACGTACACATAAAGTTTTTTCTGACCGGCTCAAGCTGGTTCTACTCCACGTCGAAAGATTAGGAGGGAAATCCCCTAGTTTCTTGTTCATTGATTATCATGGACTTGGACGGACGGATTATCATGAACGGACATGGCTAGTACCGCGTTCTATCCAACTGTAGAGTTTATTGGATAGAAGCAGGCGTACTTTGCGGAAGTCCATGATAATTAAGGAACAAGAAGTTTAATTCGCTATAATCCCCCGAAGCCATAGAGATAATATTATAGTAGGTAGCCGAAGTTGACAATTATCTATGTGGTACAGCGTGTAATTTGCAATATTCACCACCCAATAAGCCAACAATTCGCAACACCACCAGTGGCGTGCATAGGTTTTGAAGCTAGGGTAGGCATAAGTTAGTCAGAATACCTATTTACTGGCTGTTTTAATGAAAAATGAGCATTGACCTATTTCCATTTGGGTAAGCAGTGCTTTTATGCTTCTATGAACAGCACGCCACTGAACACCACAACACACAAATCTTCAAATTATTCTCAACGTACGTTTCACTCCGACACTGGTGCAACCTCAGAAGATGTCTTTACAATCGTGCATTGTCAAGTCAACTCCTGACGATGCTCTGGTGTCTTACTAAACTACACGCTGTGCGACATAGATTTGTTTGCTATAGCGGATTACAGCGAATTAAGCTTTTTGTTCCTTAATTTAATTTCCAGCTCTACTATCCACGGCATGTTGCGGCCCTTTGGGGGAGACCACTGTCTGTGAAACGTCGCCCAATGTCTTGTCCAGCCTTGGGCTTGGCCCGCTGGGACTGAATTTACCGCCATCCCTATTGCTGCAACTTCTGACCCAAACATTGATCCCAGGCTTGCCTATGAATACAGGTAAGAACCTTTGATAAATAACACAGGTAAAAACCTTTAATACATAATACAGGTAAGTACCTTTAATTACCCGAGTACAAAATAATTTTGAGGATTTGTAGGTAGGAGTACGATCCTTTGGCAAGCTCTCTAACTTGTCAGAACTATGTGCGTTTAAGCAAATAAAATATTGTTCGCTATAACGTCGAAGGAAAACATCGTGCGGAGCTTGCATGCCCGAGAACTAAGTCTGCCAATCCGCACTTGGCTATTGTGTCGAATACGGTACGCAACAGAGAGTGCACCTGTGTGGGCGGATACACTTATGTCTTATGCAGTCTATAAGAAAAAAAAGATAAGTAGGTCGCCGTGGCCGAAATTCGGTCGGAAGATTTTTTTTTATAAATTGCACGAACAACATAAAAATGATGTTATTCGCCAAACTACACAAGTAAATTGTTAGCGAATTCGCGCTCAACTAATAATTATTATATACCGTGCAGTTTTTACTTACATAACAACTATTATACCTTATAAAATACTAATATTATATAAAATAAACAAATTGAGTATGACTATGATTTGTGATATTGTTATGGTATTATTATTAATTTTTCTTTTAGCAGTTGGTGCGACAACAGTATGCGATTCCGTACCAAACCTTGGCTTACCTGTGGTACAAAACTACGGCGTAGCTACACCCGCTCAAACCACAGTTTGCGAAAGCGCGTCAAACGTCGCACCGATGAACTTACCTTTACCTTACGGCCTTAACTTACCTGGTTACCTTAACAACTTACCTGCAGCGACGACTGTATGTGAAAGCGCAGCTAATGCAGTTGCACCAATTGGCTTACCTCTTGGTTTACCTGGGCTGGGGTTACCTTATCCACTTGCAGGACTTGGTTTACCTTTAAATGGACTCGGCTTACCTTTGAATGGACTTGGCTTACCTTTGAATGGACTTGGATTACCTTTAAATGGACTTGGCGTACCTTTAAATGGTCTTGGCGTACCTTTAAATGGACTTGGTAGGCTTGCAGTTAGTCCTTTCGGTTTACCAATATTGTAAATGTGCGGTCATAATATAGTTTAGTTACCTTTAAAGTACGGCAATGTAATTGATCTCAATTATTTATGCAAGTTAAAAATACTTTGGGCATACTGTAATTTTGGTTAGAAAAAGTGACTGAATATTTTCTCTTGTTTCAAATGTTATTTGTTTTCTTTTTTGCAATTATTGTTTATTTTTGTCAACAATTTTTAATTGTTGTTTATAATTAATGACTACGAAATCTCTGTTTTTTTTTGTAAATTGTAACCTTTATTATTCAAGAACCATGGTATGTCCAAAGACAAAAAATATATAATTTTATATCTTGTGTAAATTTTATAATTATGTTAGTATATATATATTATCTAATTGGCTATAATAAAAAGTATGTATATTTTATTGTTTTTTAATTTTTTTCGTATATTATAACTCTAGGAGTGACACACCCTGCTGTTACCACAGACTTATTATATAATATTTAATTTTAATTGATAGGTATAGTCCGACAAACCTACCCGGTGACAGCGTCGCTAGTATCTATCAAAAATAAAATAAAAACTAAGGCATAAAAATGAGTTCCAATTTTGGCCACCGGGTCAGATAAGATTAAATAAAACACAAAATGTAATGCTCAAAATAACCCGTATTGTATTCGTTCGTTCACACAATCTTTACAAGTGTAGTCTTAGCATAATAAAATATACAATTAATACATATTCACATATTAAATTAATACTTAATTAAATATAGGGGTTACTTATAACTGAATATAGGATAGGGGTTGTGTCTACATAGAAGCAAATCGTAAAAGAAACCATGTACATAGCTAACGATTCTGGGGAAACGCATCAAAGTCACGTCGCATAAAGACGTGTTGTTTAAATATTGTTGACGTCCGTTTATTAGAATTATAATTCTTATTTTAGGAACGTCAAAGTACGTGACATAAAACATTTTGTAAGAATACTGCTTAAAGTGATGGTAGTAACCTCCGGGCCGGTAATAGTTAGGTGTTTTTTAAGAGTTGAACATTGTCTTGACCAATTAATATACTAGGAATCCTACAGAAAACCCTTGGAAAAAGGAATAGGTTTACAGAACGTTTTTAAAAGTAGGGGTTCTAATTTAATTTAGGGGTTGAATATGATGATAAGAAACACGTACGTTTTAAAAAAAACTATAAAAGCGCATGTATGAATGGGTTATAAGGACAAAAACACATTACGGACCAGGCAGGATGAAACGCCTATAAAAAACGTCCGCGTCGGAGTTGAAACACGTTTTGTCATGTCGCGCTACTCTGCACAGTACTATATAAAGGTGAGCTACGTGGGCTACACGCTTTATGCTGTCGGTCTGGTCTGTGCATCTCTATACAATCGAGTCACGCGAATTTTTAGTCTTGCTTATAGTAGTTTTAAGGCATACTACTGAAAGAAAAGGCGATCGTCGTGTCGCGCATGTCTGTGCAGACACGACGATCACAATCGCAAACAAGTTTCCAGTAACTACCACGCGGGTGTTTGTACTTTTTGTCATGTCCAATAGCATGCTTTAGTTGTTATGGTCTCTTTTTTTGCTAGTTCTATTTCTGGCTTTTGTAAGTTCAATTTAATTCTGTCGCGCTAGTCTGTGCTGCTCAGTTAGTTCATCTGTTGGCAAGGGTCGCAGGGCGGTGGTGGGCACGGGTCGTACACAGACACTCTTGCGCAGCCGTATGTCCTGAACCGCGTGATGGGGTTAGGCTGGAAGCAGATTGTGGGCGACTGTGGCATTACTATCCTTGGCGGTAGTACCACTAGTGTGGCTGGGGGCGGAGGTTGAATCGGTTGTGGGGTTACCTGTGAAAGAAATAAATAATTAGAATAAAAAATGAATTATTTATGTTTCAATTTGCTAAATCATATTAATATTATAAATGTTTTTGTTGATTTATTGGTTTGTTAGTTTGTCCTTCAATCACGCCGTGACAAAGCGGATCGATTTGATTTTTTGCATGGATATTGGTTATAAATGAATTTGTTCCTGGTTCCTAGAGTACATAGGTACTTTTTATCCCAGAATATTTCTTCTTAAAATTTTATTAGTTACTTTTACATACTTATTCTGTGGTTGACATCCAATCTGCTCGCATGAAACATTTTTGCTCGACGTTTCTGTTACGAACCGCTAAGGTATGGAACACCCTCCCAGCGCACGTGTTTTCTGCCACGAATAACTTAGGTACCTTCAAGGCAAGAGTGAATAGGCATCTTCTAGGCAAGCGCGCTCCAACCTAGACCTCATCATTGCTTTGCACTAAGCATGATTGTCGTCAAGCGCAAGCTTATCCTGCAATTTTTCTTTGAATTGTTTTTTTCATATGTTTCATGCACCAAAAACACCGGAGCATGCAAGTTTATGGTAGTAGTTTAGTAGAAATTGTGCGAAGATTCGACTTCCGATCGAATTTCAGGTGAACCATGATTGCGCATTATTGCCCAATATCGCCTAGCGTTGATGTGTTTAAAGTTCAGCGTACGCCTGCAAGTTTCTAATTAAGGCTATACGAAGTTTGAAATGAAACAAGTGAAATTCATATAACGAATTAAAAAATACGACTGCCCTGCCGTTTTGCCATATTACTTTTGGAGTTTACCTCCATAAGAAGCGATTCGCATATACGAGTATAGCCTTTGGAATCTTATTCACATTTTTTATTAAATGATATTTTTTTGTGAATCACTAAATATTGAACTATAGTGTTATATATTTTTGAAATCTACTCATCATTTTCTAGATGATGATTATATAGTTAATCTTATTTTCGTTTTTTTTTTTTCAATTTTGGTCCTTAACGCGGGACCATGGTCACCCCATCAATTTTTTTTTTAAATTAACTAGCCTATGTCACCCGGAATAAGCTAGGGATTCTAACGATACCTCATTTAACAAAATCGGTTCAGGCGTATAGAAGTTATGGTGGATACATACATACATACATACATACATACATACATACATACATACATACATACATACATACATACATACATACATACATACATACATACATACATACATACATACATACATACATACATACATGCATACATACATGCATACATACATACATGAACCCTGAAAACAATATACTCCTTTTTTCAGGCAGTCGTTTAATTAAAACTTAATTAGTTCGCAAAATAGGCGTTTGTCGTGGCGGGCTGTTACGTTTTCATCCCATGAATGCAACAAACCTGCATCAATCATTGTTAGTCTCAATTGTGCTTTAGAGTCTACTGCCACAGAGGTAACTTTACTCTCAAAAGAAGGCTCCAACCTTTGATACACTACAGTGTTAAAATAATGTTGCTGGAGAAAATAAACTAATTTTATTTTTATTTATTAATTGTTTTGTTTGGCTGAATTATATTTTATTTTGGCTGCATAAAAGTTAAAGCAGTAAAGATTTTTTTTTTAATTCTATTGAGAACTATTTAACTTTCCGGGATTAAAGGTAACATGCAACCTACCCATAATTTTACAAAATTTCCTCAAAATCGATTCAAAGGGCCGGGAAAGCGTAGTATTTATCGTAGTATACAGACAGACAAACAGTATGAATATGGATATGGTTAAACTAGGTTTTGCCCGCGCCTTCGCTCACGATAGATTCGATTTACATTCAAATTTTAAATTCTTTAGGGGTTGAATTTTCAAAAGTCCTTTCTTAGCGGATGCCTACGTCAGCTATCTATATGCCTAGCCCGATCCGTCCAGTGGTTTGAGCTGTACGTTGATAGATCAGTCAGTCAGTCACCTTTTTCTTTTATATATTTAGATAAACAATTTTTTTTTCATAGGTACACACTAACAATATACATATACACAAATTACAACATGTTATTAAAAAAATGACACATACGCTGATATGTACATATTTCCAATTATAATAATATGTAGATTTAGATAGAATAAAAAGTTCGTTACCTTAATGCATGCAGGTTTGGGTGGTTGCACGGGCGCAGGCCTGACCATTATGGGTTGCGGTTGTGGGGGGTACACCGGCTGTGGTCTCACCATTATCGGTTCAGGCGTTGGTGGTTGCACTGGCGGAGGTTGAACCTTGAATGTTATGCAAATGCTGGTAAATATAATGTTCTTCTGAACAAATTTTGGCTACAATAGCCAAAATACAGGCACTGTTCAGTAAACCAGTGTGACAGTGATGGTATTACCCGGGATCCGAGACCGTAATCATTTCACAGCTGGAAACGTATTACTCGAACTGTTTATTAAATGGTGTTCGTATATGATTTTTGACGTGCAGGCGCATCTATACGTTTGACAAACTCATTGTGTGAGTGATTCATCACGGGTGAATGGCAGCTTGATGTTTATTCTTAGAAGAAGGAAGAAACTCCTTAATTTGAGCATGTCGGGAGCGTAAGGTAGTATGCTCGACCGTAACAATAGGAAAATCTTCCTCCAAGCCGGTGTCATGCTCGAGGATCCCAACTGGGCCAACTGGTGTAGGTTGAAAGTTCTATTTATAGTTCAATTCCGAAAGAACTTCGTAATCGCAATTCAGGCGGCGGCACGTGATTGGCTAACGTTAGGTACTTTGTTTGGGTTGCGTCGTGTTTACGTCGTAGATCTAACAGCGACATCTATTATCATATTGTAGGTATGTGCCCCTACAACAAATGACTTACCCGTATAGGCGCTGGTGCTTGCGGCTGGACAGGGGCTGGTCTCACCCAGATCGCCGGCGGCGCTGGCAGTTTGATGGTGCCAGGCTTTACCACTATCGGCTGCGGAGTGGGGAACCTTATCAGCCCTGGCTTTACTATCACTGTACCTGAAATGACGAATGAGCATTTTTTTACCGACTTCTAAAAAAGGAGGCTATCAATTCGACTCCTATGTGTGTAATACTAGAGGATGCCCTTCCTAGGGACACAACCTATCTATGCACCAAATTTCATCAAAATCGGTTAACACATGGACCGTAAATGCGACAGAAAGCGAAAGAAGACAGACAGACAGACAGGCACACTTTCGCATTTATAATATTGATATGATTAGTATGGATTACTGGAACGTAGCTCGTAGCTTTAGTTTTAAGATACCGTGGTTAATATTCAACACCACGTCTTATACTTTGTATACGTGACGTTCAGAAGGTACTCTTTGGGTACCAATTTTGAACAAAAATACTTTGAGTATGAATTTAACCTGCAAAATATTCACATAATATGATAATCTTTAATGGCTGCCATAGGTGTGTGTGTATGTTTGTCCACGGATTTCTCCAAAACTATTAATCGGATTATGACCATTGTATTTTAAGAAGCTTACAATATATACTTCAACTTGGGAACAGTGCAAATTTCATCAAATTTGTCAAAACCCTGAACCCGGACTTGTCCAACGTTATTGCGTAGATAATTTTGTTATTTTCTATGGAGTCGTATCGCGTCGCGTTGCATCATGTCGCTTTCTTCGTTCACCGGGTCAGGTCACATCCATCACTTTTCATTGATGTGATTGTAGTCAAGCGTAAGCCTATTAAAATCGGCCCTAAGAGATTTTATAAACTTGGTTTTGGTGCCTTGAGTACTACATCCATTACAGCTCATAAC
Source organism: Erebia palarica (assembly GCA_964035005.1). Classification (NCBI taxonomy): domain Eukaryota; kingdom Metazoa; phylum Arthropoda; class Insecta; order Lepidoptera; family Nymphalidae; genus Erebia; species Erebia palarica. The sequence continues at coordinate 11,351,470 of OZ035993.1, read as the reverse complement.
GTCCCACAGCTGGACACAGGCCTCCACTCTCATAGGAGAAAGGGAATTAGAGCATATACCCACCACGCTGCTCCAATGCGGGTTGGTGGGCTTTAACGACTATTATAATGTTAGTTATAATAGCCAAGAAACACCGCACATCCGAAACATCCTAACTCCGGGCTAGTACTGAGAATTTCTAGTCAGAAAAGCCCAATACTTAATTATGGCCCGACCCGGGACTCGAACCCGGGACCTCGACGGCCGCAGTCGAACATGCTAACGATTAGACCAACGAGGCAGTCCTTGGGTACTAGGGGGGTATAAAATAGAATAGTGTATAATCTTACCAGTAGGAGCTTGTCCATATGCATAACGAACTGCTGGGTCGTTCGGGTCACACGGCCTTAGCTGTATGGTCTCCTGGGGACAAGGCTCCTCACATGGGGGCGGGGGACAGGGGTCAGGGGTCGGTTCCGGGCACGGCGGGGGACACGGTGGGGGACAAGGGAACATAATTTGAGGCTCCGCCGTCGGTAGTCCCCATGATGATCCGATGAGAAGAACTGAGGAGCAAAATGTTATCTATAACTTTTTTTTATTCCACTAACAGTTAGCTCTTGACTGCGATCTCACCTGATGGTAAGTGACGATGCAATCTAAGATGGTAGCCTTAGGGGTTATATATTATAACCCCTAAATTAAACCCATACCCCTAGTTGGTTTCTACATGGCATCGTCCAAGAACGCTAAATCGCTTGGCAGTACGTCTTTGCTGGTAGGGTGGTAAGTAGCCACGGCCGAAGCCTTCCACCAGACCAGACGAGAGATAATGCAGTAATTATAAATTTCCAAATTGACCCCGCCCTGAATTGAATCCGGGTCCTCCCACGTTAGGACAAGAGTGCTCAACACTGCGCCAGGGAGGTCTTCAAATATCTCTTATGTTAAACTTAAATCACACCAGAACGGCTGAATGGATCTGGATAAAAATTGGCTCAGAGAATTCAGCTTGAATAACACACATGCTACTCTTTATCCCAGAAAATTAAAGATTTCCCACGGAAACTAAAAATCCTCAATCCACGCGGACAAAGTCGCGGGCATCAGCTAGTTTTTATTTTAAGTCGCTCTATTTGGTTTCCAGCTGGTTTTATAATTAAGCTTTTAGGATTTATATAGTAAATAATTAAATAATAGTATACTAATTTAAAAAAAGTGTGTGTGGTGCAATTCACACACGGCAGAATGAAACTGCAGAAAAGTAGCCTACGAGAGAATGGGATAAATATAACTTGCATTATATCTCATTCTCTCGCATGTTAAATCCTATTATGAATATATTTGTCTCTTTATGGTGTCACTTTTTCGTTTCATAGAATTTTCAAATTACAACGATTCTAAAGAAGTTTTACTTCAAAAGAACTCATATAAAATTAAGTTATATAATAAAAAAATCTCACCACCAAACCAAAGTGCTTTGCCCGCCACCATGTTCCGACCAACTGATATTTACAAAAAATATAAACCCGTTTATATTCAGAAACTACAAAAATATTATAAAAACATAACAAAAACCAAATCTAAAACACGGAATAAAATAAACGGTTTATGAATTCGAATTTTCAAACAAATTCCGAAATTAGAAACGCATTTTTATTTCTATAGATAAAATATAGTGATTATGAAAACAAAACATATACCCAGTTGCTTTAAAATGGTTCAAAGAGTATTTTTATAATATCCTACTAATTAATACGCTATACTCGTACATCCATCCATCCAAACTTTCGCATCTAAACTAATATTATTTTAAAAAAGGAAAGATTTTTTTGTTTGTAATGGATAAACTCAAAAATTACTCAACCGATTTTAAAATTCTTTGACTGGAAAGCTGCAACATAGGCCATATTTTATTTTCAAAAAAATTGCAGATCCCTACGAAAATTGTTATAATGTGAATGAAGTCGGAAAAAATGGTCTCATCTGTTAGTTTCCATTTTCGGTTTGTGCTGCCCCTTGCCCACTGGGTATGGGCTATTATGATGATAAGTGCTACCCGTGCGAAGCCGGGGCGGATCCCTAGTCATAGATAAAATAATTTTGTGATTAACTATGAAAACAAAACAATAGGTTGAAAGAGTTAATATTGTAGAAAGAGTATTTTTATAATAGACTAGCTGATGCCCGCGACTTCGTGCGCGTGTAGTAAGTTTCTTAAATTCCCACGGAAACTCCCTAATTTTTCGGGTTAATATATGGCCTATGACACTCACAAATAATGTGGCTTTCTATTGGTACCAGACTTTCCAAAATCGGTTCAGTAGATCCAGAGAATTACCCCCTGCAACCTCACAAACTTTACCTCTTTATAATATTAAGTATAGACTAGCTGATGTTCGCGACTTCGTCCGTGTCGATTGAGGTTTTCGGTTCCCGGGGGAACTCTTTAATTATTCCGGGATAAAAAGTGTTACTCCAGTCTATAATCTATATCTGTGCCAAATTTCATTCAGATCCGTTCAGCCGTTCAGGTACAGTTCCGGCGTGATTGAGTAACATCCATCCATCCATACGTCGAAACTTTCGCATTCATAGTAACGGTATAGACTTTAATAGTAATTAATAAACCATCTTAATCTTGTGCGTATAAAATTTTAAATGATACTTTTAAAAGTTTTCACAACATAACAGCTGCTACGGTTTTCGTTTTAGATAAAATATAAGTTCCACTTCAAGGCCAAAACTTTTGTAATGTTTACACGACTGGGGAAAAAAAGGGATTGCAATGTTTCCAGCGTTCATGTACTCGTATGTGAGATATAAGTGTCACCGTAAGCTTGTAAAACCCGTTAGATTATAATCTAACTCGCGAAATTATAAACTGTCGAAAGATTGTAAACTGTTCAATGCTCTGAGTGTCAGTTTTTGAAATATTCAATGTATTTACGTTTTCTTGTCTCTTTCTTGTAGGTTAGGTTAGGGTTCGACATAAATAATCAAGTAGTGTAGTAGGTTTTATCGTGTTTAAATACCTATCAGATTACAATCTACCGGAAAAAAATGCGTTAAATTGTAATCTTTCGACAGTTTGCAATTACGCGAGTTAGATTATAAACTAACGGTTTTTACAATCTTACGGTGACATATGCAAGTAATAAAAGCGTATTACACGATAAACACTTTGTTTTATTTAATTCACTAATCGCACCCTAAAACGGACGCTATACGTCTTTTCGAGTCCCCTTCGAGGATTCTATTCAATATTTGTATGCTTATATTATTTATTTTCTGTTTACAGGTAAAACATCAGAACCCAGCAGCGTTTATTCAATTCATCCGAAAATTCTAATCAACATAAGGTACGGTATCTATCATTAAAAAAATTAAATTAGATTAGATATTTCAAACACTGCGTGCATTAGGGTCTAAAACGCTTATGCAAGATATTTATACATTTCAAAGCTATCAAAAGTTTTGAAACATCGAATTCAACAAAGAGAGTATTCGTGACTTTTTTAATAATAAAATTCAATAAAAGTGACATTTACTAAAAATATTCTATGTTTAACTACAGTGCGTTCAGCGTTATTTTGCCTCTGACAGCTGTTTAAACGTGTTAATCATGCCAAAAAGCATTCAAAGTAGCGGCAGAAAAATTGTATCCTCAGTTCGTAATTTTTGTGAACGGGAAAAAGCTAATGGAGGACCAATAATCCCATTTGAACATGTTCGTCAACGTGTAGCCGCCATGACTGGTAAGTAAATTAGTGTTACCTGTTATTCGTAGTTTCCCGTTATTAGGGATCGAAAGTTATTTGTACCCGCGCAAGTCCCGATCGATTTTTTTTCTTTAATACAAACCTTTGTTACATTATGTATTATTTAATAACAAGATTAATTTAAAAAATGTACAATATGCATGTTATTAATGTAATGTTTTGTATTTCAGGTGTTTCTGAGAGAACTGTCACCACTATTACCAAAGAGTGTGAGGTTGCTGCTTCCACGTCTAAGAAAATATCTACTCCCAGGAAAAAAGGCTGCCAATCGAATAAAATTCAGTTAGATGATTTTGAACTATGTGCAATCAGAACTAAAATACATCAAATGTACGTAGTCAGAAAGGAGGTGCCTACTTTGGGCAAACTTTTGGCTGAATTAAAAATTGATATTAACTTCAATGGAGGTCGTACCACACTATGGAAAATAATTCGGCAAATTGGATTTAGATTTAAAAAATGTGGTTCTAAAAGAAAAATTTTAATGGAACGATATGACATTGTAGCCTGGAGGTACAGATACTTAATTATTTTAAGATAAAATCGAAATGAAGGCCGACCTATCGTATATCTTGATGAAACTTATATATGTCACCGTAAGATTGTAAAAACCGTTAGATTATAATCTAACTCGCGAAATTCTAAACTGTCGAAAGATTACAATTTAACGCATTATTTTCCGGTAGGTTGTAATCTGATAGGTATTTAAACCCGATAAAACTTGATTATATATGTCGAACCCTAACCTTACCTACCAGAAAGAGACAAGAAAACGTAAATAAAATGAATATTTCAAAAATTGACACTCAGAACATTGAACAGTTTACAATCTTTCGACAGATTAGAATTTCGCGAGTTAGATTATAATCTAACGGTTTTTACAATCTTACGGTGACATATACACGCTTCATATTCTGTCAACAAATGTTGGCAGATGGAAAATGAACAAGGTGTTTTAAAAAGCGATTCAGTTGGTGCACGCTGGATCATCGTTCATGCAGGTGGCGAAATGGGGTTTATTCCAAATGCACAATTAATATTTAAATCGCAGTCGAAATCAGGAGATTACCATGATGACATGAACAGGACGAATTTCATGAAATAGTTAGAAGACAAACTCATCCCCAATTTACCGCCTAATAGTTTAATTGTTATGGATAATGCGCCCTATCACACTGTAAAGGTGAACAAGGCACCAACAATGAGCTCTACCAAAACTGATATGCAAAATTGGATCACAAATAAGGGGTTATCTTATCTTCCCACTATGGTGAAAGCTCAATTATATGAAATTATAAAAGAGCATAAAGAAGCTCCAAAATATGAAGCTGATCAACTTCTTGAAGCGCATGAACACAAAGTGGCTAGGTTACCACCATACCACTGCGAACTTAATCCCATAGAATTTATGTGGAGCCTGTTGAAAAGGCGTGTAGCTGCTAAAAATGTTGGACAGGAAGCAGACAAGATACTACAATTAACAGAAGAAGCGTTCCAATCGATCACTGCAGAAGACTAGGAGAAGCAGTGTCAACATGTGTGCCATATTGAACAACAGTTTATTAAAACAGATGGAATTATAGACTCTGAAATCGATAAATTTATTATAGAATTAAATGACGAGTCTGATACAGAATCGGACAGCAGCAGTTCCGACGATTCACGTTCATCAGCAGACAGTGACGAACCACTAGCGACCCGCTTGGATCACTCTTATTCAAAATAAATAAAGCCTATAAAAATGTTGTTTTAATTTAGTCATATATTACCTATGTATATAGATAAATGCAAACTTGAGGTACATAATACTAATTCAAATACCAATCCTAATTATTTTACATAAGTATCGGCGCCGCGCCGGCGCCCTGCAGTTTTACCCGCATAAGTCCTGATCCCGTACCTATGAATATTGGGATAAAAATATACCCACACACCAAATCCAAAGATTAAAAACATAAATTCTAACATCCAAACTTACTTTAATTGAGAAATTTAACTACGAAAATATTTTGCAGTTTCATACCGGGTATCTTACAACCTTACTTGTACAAATCTTAAGCGGCAACACAGAGCTCAGGTTAGCCAACATGACAGCCCTTTCCCAGCACTTTCTGACGGTAAACATTTTCTGACCGCGACTGTACATAGAAGACCCATATTATAATACACCAACATCAGCTAATAACAGACGTCAGGCACTCAAGTATTGGTAAGGTTAAGCATAAATTGACCGATACTTAAGAACGTGCTCTTAGCTGATGACGGTTTATTAATATAATAAATGCGAAAGTGTGTCTATCTGCTACGCTTTCACCGTCCGTCTTTTCTACCGATTTCGATGAAATTTGGTACAGGGATAGGTTGTATCCCGTGGAAGGACATAGGCCTTTTTTATTAAACCTTTTTTAGAATAGGACCTGTATTAATTAATAGCTGGCTCTAAGGTTATTGTAACGATTATTATCAGATATTAGTGATAATAACCGGGACCGAGACACGAAAGAAAAGAAAAGGCTAAAGTTGAACTTCCAATTCGGTCACCCATCAGACTTGTTAACATTCGCAATCGACTGATATGCGTTGTCACATCTAGGCCACTCGTCCCTTAAGTACGGAACCCAATAAAAGCAAGCATTTAATCATTTTCAGCCAAAAAAATATTAAACCATCTTGAAGACCCCAAATTGTCAATTAAATTTCGTTTAGCACAATTTAATTTGTCCAGTCTGTACTAACTTGGAAAAGTTTGAAGTTTTTAACGTTCAAAGTTTATAAAGTACATAAAAATGGCCCCTAAAAACGGTTTTAAGTATTCCTCTACGCAAAAATCTGGAACAATCTACCGCCACCAGTACATGTTATTACTTTACTAGCTGGTATCCGCGACTTTGACCGCGTGGTTTTTAAGTTTTTCTTGATTCCCGCGGGAACTCCTTAATTTTAATAAAAAAAGAATAAAAAGTAGCCTATATCACTTTCCAGGTCCTCAACTATACCAAAAATCACGTCGATCTGTTGCTCCGTTGCGGCGTGATTGAAGGACAAACCAAAACACTTTTGCATTTGTAATAAAGTATGATGGCCTACTAAACGATTTAAGATTTTTCGGTTCCCACGGGAATTCTTTAATTTTCCGGGAAAAAAAAGGCTATGTGTAATTCCAGACCATAATCAATCTCTCATCCAGATCCGTTCAGCAGTTCTGGCGTGATTGAGTAACAAACATCTATCTATCCAAACTTTCGCATTAAATAATATTAGCATAGACTAGCTTTTGCTCGCGGTTTCTCACGTTAAGTACGATTTTGGTTGGTGAATTTCAAACTCCTATATTTTACCCCAGTAAGGGTTAAAGGACTTGACCGGTGGAACTATGGCAGCTTGCCTAGGTGTCAAAAATTAATGTTCAGCAATGATTTCTTTATTATTGTAATTGTAATATTTCACTGTTTTCAGATAAAAAAGTTTCAGGAGTCTGAAGGCTCGGAAAACTGCGAAAATGAACAAAAAAATTTCACCAAAAGACTGCTTTCCCACACTAGATGGCGCTATTTATTGTGTTGAGCGAGTCTAAAAAAATATTTTCAAGTATTATTTCTTTATTATTGTAATTGTTATTATATTTTATAGTTTTCAAATAAAAAAGTTTCAGGAGTCTGAAGGCTCTGAAAACTTAGAAAATAAATAAAAAAAGTTTCACCAAAAACTGCTATCCCACACTAGATGGTGCTAGTTATTGTGGTGAGTCTAGAAAATATTTTTAAGTATTGCTCACTACTTTTGGTTAACAAGTTCAACTATTCGACCACAGGTGGCAGCATATGCAATGTGAAAGGGCGTTCCTTTAAACGCAGTATTTCAAAATGCTTTGTTCGATCTATTACTTTGAGACTTGTCAAAAAATAAAAATAATTATAAACAAAACATACATTTCCTTTTCATTACTATTTAATTGATCAAAAATAAATCATTCATAATATAATGACTAAGGTACTTAAATGGTATTCATGTAGGGTTACAAGATTATTATTAGGCATGGATATAATGGAACGTCAAAATGGAGTAGTGCTTAAAGAGGAAAGCGGACGCTCAAGATTTAAACAATAAACGTACTGTTTTTTTTTGTCATTTGAACCCTGACCTCATTTGGAATAATAAATCCATAATAATTTCGTTTTGAATTTTTAAACCTTACTGTAAAAACGGAAATCCTGTGCATTGTCCCGAATCGGAGGGCAGTTACTGGTCATGTCCTTTCAAAATTTTAGCGGATGCTGTTACTGTCATCTACGTCATCTCTGGCGCAGTGATTAGCGTTGTTGTGTTATAAGCGGGAGGTCTCGGGATGAATTCCCAGTAGGGCCGTTTTTTGTGGGCTGATCTGACAGGCGGCTCCAGCTGTAGCTAGTCTACCGCCAAAGTGCCACTCTACCGGCAAAGATGTACCGCCAAGTGATTTAGCGTTCCGGTACGATTCCGTGCAGAAATTGATTACGGGTATGAGTTTTAACATAACTGCCGTAACTCTAACAGCCTGCTACCATCTTGGACTGCATCATCACTAACCGGTGAGATCGCAGTCAAGGGCTCACTTGTAGTAGAATAAGTAAAAAAATGCACAAACGAATAAACAAACACATTTTCGCATTTTTAGATGTGGTGGCTAGATGATGCCCGCGACTTCGTCCGCATTAGTAAATTTTATTTTTATTCCCGCATGAATTCTTTAATTTCCCGGGATTAAAAGTAGCCTGTCCTTTCCCTTTACTATAAGCACATCTCTATGCTCTATGCCGAATTTCATCAAAATCGGTTGAAAAGATTATACGTTAAAGCGTAGCTGGCAGACAAATAGATTGACACACTTCCGCATTTATAATATTATTATGGATTTTAACATTTTAGATCATAATTTTGTAGAATTTGATGAAAGTTTAAGCAAACTTATGTACATATTAATTCATTAAAATAGCTAACTATAAAGTTTGTGGATATTTAATGGATTTTATCCATAGAAGGAACTCGCTGGTCCCGGTCCGGAAATTGAAAATCCGTATGAACTTCCGGGGAAATTAATAAGCTTGTGTTTTACATTAAAATTAGTATTATTCTGTTTTAACATGCATATTATTATTTCGGATAGATCAATATTAAAAAGGCAGTTATAAAATCATCCACTACAGCCCATTTACGTCCCACTGCTGGGCACAGGTCCCACTCTCATAGGAGAGAGAGAATTAGAGCTTAGACCCACCACGCTGTTCCAATGGGGGTTGGCGAGCTTTAACGATTATTATCATGTTAGTGAAAATAACCAGGACCGACGGCTTATAATGTGCTCTCCGATGCACGAGGGTGGAACACCGCCGACTTCTAACTCCAGGCTAGTACTGAGAATTTCTAGCCATAAAAACCCAATACATAATTGTGGCCCGACCCGGGACTCGAACCCGGGACTTCGTCGGCCGCAGTCGAACATGCTAACCTCTAGATCAACGAGGCAGCATAAAATCATCAGTGGACAATATATGGTACACTGTACACTCATTGGAAACATTAAAAATAAACATGATGGTGATAATCAATTACGTTATCTTAAAAGTTAAAACTAAGAGGGCTCCAAACGCGCCCCGGTACGAGGAGAGCCCGGAACAAACTCAGCCGTGGTTTTTTTTAATTATCACCATCACTAACATCGTATATGTAATAAAACTATAATCAGATTAAGAGGCCGCTGGAACAATTTATTCGCAGGCTAGCTATTTTATCATTTAAATAATCTTTCTTAGGTTTCCGTCCCTCAAAAGGAAATAGGAACCTTCATAGGATCACTTTGTTGTCGGTCTGATTATCGCCCAACGCCCTTTCTCTCGGGAACGCGTGGAAGTTCTGAGTACTATCAAATATTTTGGTCTGTCTTGCCTGTCTCTTGTCCCTTTGGAGCTGAAAAAAATCAAGCTTCTAGCTTGATTTTTTGAGTCAACGCAATCAAAAGATACGGCCGTTTATGCAGCATATTTTGCATATTTTGATACACACCAATAAATCAAAACGTATAGCGTATTTTCCGTCAACCTAGAATCATGAAATTTGGCAAGTAGCAAGGTACTCCAGCACAATTACAGGAAATCCGAAAATCGATCATTAGGGTTCCGTACTCATAGGGTGTCGAATTTTTTGTCAGGCGCTACCAGCTTAGCACCATAATATGTAAGCAGTTATTTCAAAGCTGATTATAAGTTGTCATGTAATCTTTCTTGTTATTTACATTGTATGGTAGTACAGAACCCTTTGTGCGCGAGTCTGACTCGCATTTAAAAGGCTTTTTCTTTATAAAACTCACTTTTATTGAATTCACGTATATCAAACATCTCGTTTTCTTTATTTGGTGAACGTGTGTTTGCTCGCACTGTAGAGAGGAATTTGCTATGTAGAGTGAAAAGTTACATAAACTAGGCAAACTTAGAATTATTGGCATAAAAACTTTTGAACGGAACTAGATTTATACGGATCCATATTAAAGCAAATATTCATGATTAAGGCTACGGTCTCCAAATCGAGAGATGCGAGTTCAAACCCCTGGCACGCATCTCTTACTTTTTATACGACTGCCTGGACAAGTCATAATTTAAAAAAAAACACGACTGCCCTGCCAAAAACATCATTTAGAAAATGATGAGTAAATTCCAAAAATATATAACACTTATAGTTCAATATCCAGTGATTCACAAAAAAATATAATTTAATAAAAATGTGAATAAGATTCTAATTTAACTAGATTAATTTAGATTTTTAACTTTTTAGATCGTTTTTTGGCACGGCAGTCGCGTTTATTAATTATGACTTGTCTTACTGGAAGCACAGATATAACTATGATTCGCGCGCAATACTCGACTGATACGAGTGCCGTCGAGCGTCCACGCAGCAGTAAATAAATATCTCAGGTCACGTGACAAGTGAGCCAGGCCTGCTAGAAGTAAGAAACTTCTAACGATTTAATTTTATAGCGTTGTCCAAGCATGACGCTTAACGGATCTCAACCAGGGGCTTGGCTGTACTAGAGATATCGTAACTTTTTGACAGTGAAAGCATTATGATTTGAACTTGTATGTATATGTCTTGGCAACCTTTACAAGGAATGTTTTTGGTGGAATGCCATTAACTACGCCGATGGGGAATACCGAATATTATTAACAATGTCTATGGTAATCCATACTAATATTATAAATGCGAAAGTGTGTCTGTCTGTCTAACCGTCTGTCTGTCTGCTACGCTTTCACGGCCCATCTGCTCAACCGATATTGATAAAATTTGATACGTGGATACGAACATGGACATAGGCTACTTCTTATTCCGGAAAATTAAGGAGTTCCTGGGGGAATTGAAAGAACTTAATCCACGCGGACAAAGTTGCGGGCATTATATAGTGGGATAATAAAACAACCGTCAAATAAATACTAATACATATATTTAAAAAAAATAACTATAATGTTTCACATAAAAATATTAACTAAGTAACTAACATTTGCATAGATTTAAAACTAACGAATCACAATCGGGTTATCACAATACATACCTACAGTTATTTTTGGCAATTCAGGAATCCATTTTGAATAGCAGGTCGACAAAATGAGATCTTGTTAAATAATGGCACGGAAATTGAAAAAGGACTTTTTACTGTTAGGTATTGGTTAAAAATGATTACCTTTATGTTGGTTAGTACGCTATACGCTTGGGTCTTGGTTTAAAAAGGTTACCTAATGGATTATCTATACTTTTTTATACAACTTCAAGTTAGCCCTTGACTGCGATTTCACTTGCTGATAAGCGATGAAGTCTAAGATAGTCGCGGGTTAATCTGTTAGGAGTATGACCGTTAAATTTGAACCTATACCACTAAATATTTTTAAGCTAAATCGCTTGGTAGCACGTTTTTGCCGATATCTAGCTACAATTAAGCCTGAAGAAAAATCTGAAATTATAAATTCCCAAATTGACCCCCTGCCGGGGTTCGAACCCAGGAGCTCCCACTTGTCCAGCAGGCTGTCCTAAAGTGAAAGTCTATCGGTTGATTGCGCCAACGATAACACGAATGCATAGGTACTGTCTATCCTCCCGCACAATTGGTTCATCAAACAACCTTATTCTTGTCGCACTGTAAGAAAGTACAGTATATATGCACAATAACTATATATGAACTCATTAAGACCTTAAAATCGATAGCGTTTTCTTTTTCAATTTCCGTGACTTCGTATGGTAAGTAGTGTTAATTGGTATTTAGGAGCATGGAGAGTCGCATGGGGAATCCATAGGATATATGGACATACCAGAACCATCACCTGGATTCATGGAAGAGTCACCCCCGTTTTGACCAAGGAGTGAAGTTCGGAAGCAAATTGAGGGTAGTTGTAAATTTGGTATAGTTTGTGGCCTCACCACAATCGGTGATGGTGTTATAGGGGGGTATTCAGGCTGTCTGATTGAGATTGGTGATGGTTGAACGGGTTGAGGAGTTTGTGGTCTGACGATTATAGGTGGGGGACAGATTGGAGGTAACGGTTTGGGTCTGACACAGATTGGGGGTGGATTTATCGGGGGTATTGGTGCGGGTCGGACGCAAATTGGAGGTGGGGTTATTGGTGGTTGCTGCGGTGGTTGGACGTTGATTGGGGCGGGCTGGATCGGTTTCAGTAGTGGGGGTTTGACCAGGATTGGTGGAGGTTGAATGATAACGTCTGGGTTTTGGTGGATGTAGAAGCAGCCCCCAGGCACGGGGTACGCTTGGAAGTTGGCTGCTCTCAGCTGGTCCTGCACCGTAGTCTTTTGCACGAGCACTTTGATTGGTCCATCCCCGTTTGGTGCTGTAACAAAATGATATCTTTATTTTTAAAAAATTAATCACCCATACACAAAAAACTCTAAACCTTTCATCAAAATTCGTTGAAAATGTGGACCGTAATAGTGTAGTGTAATGCAGACAGAGACACACTTTCGCATTTATAATATTTAATGGAAGTATGGATATATATGAACTGTAAACTTTTACGGATTTATGTTACTTTCTCTCAATCTGTTAGAACTGCCAAATATAAACAGACAAATACTAATGGACAGCCTTGATCCAAAGTGGTGCTAAATTTACTTCTTACTACCCTCGAGGCTTTCGTGTCACGGCTGTGCGTCTCCAATGACTGAATCATTTTTTAGCTTATATAAATGTGACAGAATAGCAGTCATAAGGTATACTATTATTATATGGGATATGTTACATCACTAACATGATAATAGTCGTCAAAGCCCGCCGAACCGCAGTGTGCTGGGTCTAAGGTCTAATTTCCTCTCTCCTATGAGAGTGGAGGCCTGTGCCCAGCAGTTTGGATGTCTTATCATAATGAAACCAGCTCTTACTTGGTCGTGTGTTGTCACACGGGTCGCTAGGGTTGACCGGCTCGGGCTGTGGGCAGGGTGGCGGAGGGCAAGGGGGCAGCGGGGGGCAGGGCGGCGCGGGTGGCAGCACACAGCACACTTGCGGCACTGGTGATGAGTAGGCCGATGCTATGAGAGCTGGAATGAAGCGAAAACAAAATTAAATGGTCGGATGTCTATCACCACTTTAGCTTAAAAAACGCTTTGTTTAATTTTTTACCATTCAAAAACACTTGTTAAAAGAAGTGAAAACGAATATTTTGATTTTTTTTCTAATATAAAAAAATATATTTCAAATGTAAACCTTAAAACGGATTCTGGAGTGGAGACCGCGTACCGGTAAACGCAGTGTGGGACGACCTCCAGCCCGCTGGACCGAAGACCTTAAAAAGGTGGCGGGAAGTGGATGGATATGGAAGGCGGAGGACCGTGTATGGTGGCGTGCTCTCCAAAAGGCCTATGTCCAGCAGTGGACGAGTACAGGCTGATGGATGGATAGATGATATTTATATTTAAGCCTAAATATAAATATTACCTTTTGGCTTCGTAACAACGCGAGGTGTCGGTCACGCGTATTCCACATTTTTCCCCCCTACCAAAAAGTGCTCAACGCGCCTAAAGAAGTTTTCACTTCAAAATTATTTGATTTTATTTGATTTGAAATGAAAAAAATGAAATGATTGATTAAAATGAATGATTTTAGTAGCAGACTATAAAGACATTTCATTTGAACCCAGGACCTTAAGGTCCGCAGATAATTATGCTATCCGTTGGACCATTGCAGCAGTATACTCTCAAAAGTAGGCCAAACTATAGACAATAGAACAAATAGACAACACAACTTGTTTCTCGCTGACAGCGCAAATAGCTTTGTTGCTGACGGTACACTAAAGTTTGGCACAGGATACACGAATCAGAACAACAAGCTAAAGTTGAAATACTTTAACGCCTGCTAAGAAGTTCTTTTTTTATTATTATCTTATTATTAACGTGAAAGTTTGTACGGATGTATAAATAAATAATCCTTTATTGTATGTATGTATAGTAAACAAACATCGTTTTACTCTTTCACGACAGAACGGCTAAATGGATTGAATGAAATTTGGCACAGAGATAGATTTTAGTCTGGAATAATACATAGGCTACTTTTTATCCCGGAAAATTAAAGAGAACCCGCGGGAACGGCTAGTACTAGATGAAGGCTGCCTCGTTGGTCTATATTGAGTCCAGGGTCGGGCCAAAATTAAGTATTGGGTGTGTCTAACAAGACATTCTCAGAACTAGCCCGGAGTTAGGAAGTTGGTGGTGTTACACCCCAGTGTCTCGGAGAGCATATGAAGCCGTCGGTCTCGGTTATTATCACTAACTCGATCTCTCTGCTTCGTATTCCTCATTACTGAGGATCGTGATCCCTTTGAATTAATCAAATAATGCTAGGAGTATTCGTGGGATAATAATGCGGTGAATTCGCACGACTCGACTAAAAGTATTTTATTTCTTAGGTTTTTGTTACGATTATTTTCAGATGTTAGTGATAATAACCGACATCTTAACGTGTTCTCCGAGGCACGGAGGAAACGAAAGGGCCAAACTCGTACTAACAAATTCTGCCACCCATCCAGTTACTAACTTGGGTCAACGTTGCTTAACAATCGCAATCGACTGATATGCGTTGTCGCAACTAGGTCACTCGTCCCTCAATCTCTAAGAGTAGAATTTAAGTAATGTGCAGAATTGTGTGGAATTTAAATTGAAATTGGAATAGAGACAGAGAATCTACATGGAAAATGAAAACCTATGACAGTGGGTTTACCTGTATGTCAGTCAGTTACCGACTGACTTTCTTTTTCGAAGATTGTGTGCAACTCACCTATGAAACCCAATGCCGTGAATCGCCCCATCCTGTCAAACTGAATGCTACCTCCGAAACGAACGCTTTTATACCGACTTGATCACACTTCTATGGTTTTACGCGTAAAAGTTTCTTAAAACATTCTAAATCAGCATGGATGCGTTTTAAAACAAATACTTGCATAGGTATTGGTAACCATATTAATTTAACAAATGCTAATTAATGGTCGTGTATCCGTTTGTTCGTCTGTCAAAAAACTAAAATCGGTTCATTTTTGGAGGAAGAAACAGGAGAATAGGAGAGTAAGAATTCGACTGTTTTTCATAGTTATAATCGGTCCAAGCGTGCAGTCCCTTCGTTGATGGCAATTCCTCTTCGAGGAATTCCCGCGGGAATACTTAAAACGTAATCCACACGGACAGTTGTCAAAAAAATCTGCACGGTAGCGAAAGTAGGCAAAAACAGCAAATATTTTTCCTCGTCTCTCGTGTCGTCTCTTTTTTTGTAACATTTTGTGAATAAAATGCGGGATATATCTATACTAATATTATATATGCGAAAGTTTGGATGGATGGATGGATGTTTGTTACTAAATCACGCCAGAACGGCTGAACAGATCGGGATGAAATTCGGCACAGAGATATATAATAGTCTGGAAAAACACATAGGTTACTTTTTTCCGGAAAATTAAGGAGTTCCCGCGGGAACCAGTAACCTTAATCCATGCAGACGAAGTCGCGTTCAGCTAGTTATGAATATTATCATAATTATATTATATCATGCGCTGAAACTGTCAATCAAGCTTAAAAAAACAGTTTACACAGTTTTTAGTCCATTTATTTATTCAAAAGTGTACTCCAAATCTAACGTATAGAGTCTATAATCGCTTGCAAGGTATGAAAAAGGATAAAAGATATAAATGATGGATTTTTTTGACAAAAATTAGTGACATTTGACCGCCATGGGGATATACGCTTGGTTCTTTTTGGGTGAGTTGAAATTCAAAATTCATTACTTTTTGTAAGCTGTATATAACATTACTAGCTTTTGACCGCAGCACTTACGTTGAGTTCGATTTTCACACAAATTCCAAACCCCTATTTTACTCTTTTAGAGGTTGAATTTTCAAAAATCCTTTCTTAGCGGGTGCGTAGTCATAATCATCCTCCATATTATCAATAAGCTACTGGCATACTAAGACGGGCCGTGGCGGGGCGGAACGGGGTGGAATGGGACCGCATGACAGTACGTTTAGTATAAATCGATGCGGTTAAAGTTCATTTGACATTGACGTTAATGTGAGCGAATGCTCGATTAAGATCAATCGGATTTTGAATTTTAAAAACTTAGACTAGATCGCAGTCAAGGGCTAGCTAGTAGTGGATAAACCGTTCGTATCGTACAAATAATACCGTTTGTATAAAGTGGATCGGGTCGTATCGTTTGGTCCCGCCATACAATTAATGCGTTCCGCTCCGCCACGAGATAGTATGCATTGGAATAAATATACACTTAGATGTATAATGTCGTACATTAATAGTATAGACTTAAGAATGAAGAATACTAACTACTAAAAATGAAACGAATGTAACAGTGCCTTGTAATGAGCAAACACAAGGAATACCGGTGTACGGATAATCCCGATCAGTTTTTCAAAATATCGTAAAATGTTATAATTGGATATGTGTGATACTTATTATATTAATAAAATAAAATAAAATGTTACATATTGTGGATTTTGTCATAATAAGCGCTTACCTTTAAACTTATCCCGCAAACTAACCCGGGCTACTAGCTAACACTTTGAATGTGATATAATTCAGTTAAAGGTATACAATAATTAGTGGTGATAGCTTTTTATTATCAACTACAAGTGAGCCCTTGACTGCGATCTCACCTGATGGTAAGTGATGATGCAGTCTAGGATGGTAGCGCGCTAACCTGTTAGGGGTATGGCAGATATATTAAGCCCATCCCCTAATCGGTTTCTACACGGCTTCGTACCGGAACGCTAAATCGCTTAGCGGTACGTCTTTGCCGGTAGGGTGGTAACTAGCCACGGCCGAAGCCTCCCACCAGGCCAAAGACCAAAGAAAATTCAGAAATTATAAATTCCCAAATTGACCCTGCCGGGGATCGAACCCGGGACCTCCCACGTTAAGGCAACAGCGATCAACATTGCGCCACGGAGGAGCTTAGTGGTTAAGACAACGGCCTCCTTGTCGCGGGGCGCGGGTTCGATCCCCGGTCATGCAGATTTAACTTTTTGTATTTATATATTCTGTCTTTTAAGACTTTAAATATCACTTGCTATAATGATGATGGAAAATTTAGGAAACCTGCATGCCTGAGAGTTCTACATGATGTTCTCAAAGGTGGTCGAAGTCTGCCAATCCACTTGGCCAGCGTGGTGGATTAGGGCTTCTCCTTCTCAGTCTGAGAGGAGACTCAGTAAATTGGGCGAGCGATTGATAGAACTTGGTTATTTAGTTATCAGAATTGGGTTTTCCTGACAAGAAATGCTCAGTACTGGTCCGGAGTTAGGAAGTTGGCGGTGTTTCACCCCCATGCCTCGGAGAGCACGTAAATCTATCAAGATAACTATCCGCTCGTGTCAGATTTACCGTCCCATCGGACTATGAGAGTAAAGGAACAGAGAGTGCACCTGTGTATGCGCACACACTTGTGGACATTGTTACTCATTTTATTTTTTGTTTAGTTATCAAGGACTTCAAGCAAAGCATCCTTCTATCCAACAGAACCTTCAAAAAACCTAATCGTTTTTAGAAACAGCGCACTACCATAAATAATAGAAACAGCAGCATAACAGGAGAAAATATATACATAATGGTTTTATTATGCGCGACTTTATACCGTGCTGCATCCATTTATCAGGACGCCACTGTCAGTATATCACATTTTATAACTACGTGTTCCAAACCATTACATAGGATTGTAATGTGTTTTAATTCTTCTCTATTCTTACAAAGTTTTCTGTTCTGGGGCTATACTGCTAACGCTTAAAGCCATATTGTTTCATTATTGTTGACTTTCGTGTTTTAGAATTATAATCCTTATTTTAGGAACGCCA
This sequence comes from Erebia palarica, assembly GCA_964035005.1. Lineage (NCBI taxonomy): Eukaryota > Metazoa > Arthropoda > Insecta > Lepidoptera > Nymphalidae > Erebia > Erebia palarica. The sequence goes on along the minus strand of OZ035993.1, from coordinate 11,333,340 downwards.
AGGTGTGTGACATCGAACTGTCATTTTAAGAGTTGGCAGTATGGTCTTTAAGATAATCAATATTAGTATGGGAATTTGGATTAACTTATAACGTCGTTTAAATCTGGAGTCATTTTGAGTAATATTGGCGTTGGCAATATGGCCTCTGTAATGGCTCTTGTGCCATACTACCATCACTTACAGCAGTATTAATTTAAAATATTAGATTTACATGACGTACCTTGACGTCCCTAAAACCCGTGGGCCGTGGGTAATAATAAATAATAATGTCCTCCCGACTGAATTCGGCCACGGCGGCCTATCTCCAAAGAGAATAGTCCTCTGCACGGGAGATATTATAGTGCACAATTGTGTGCGCATACACAGGTGCACTCTCTGTTCCTTTACTCTCATAGCCCGATGGGACATCAGTTCCGATACGACCGGAGAGAGATCAGGCACAGGACCGACGCCTTTACGTGCTCGCCGGGGAGCACGAGGGAGGGAGGTGGAACACCGCCAACTTCCTAACTCCGGGCGAGTACTGAGAATTTCTAGACAAAAACCCAATATTTAACTATGGCCCGACACGGGACCCGCCGTAATCAAACATGCTAACCACTAGACCAATGAGGCAGTTAAAACGTGGGCCTTACTTAGTAGGTGGATTGACTGAAGAAAAAAAGTATTTCTACCACGTGTTTCCAAGCCACTCAATTTTTTTCTTTCTTTTTGTTTATATTCTTGTTTTTCTTTAATTTAGCTATCATCAGCGCAGCCTACGCGGCGCCTTGGCGTTGCGTCAAAACCCAAGATGGCAGCACTGTATGTTTCGGCGACTGTGGTCAACCTAACATCTGCCCACCTTCCATCGTGATGGGCAGACAGCCACCACCGTGCATCTGCTCTGCGACTATATACACGCCGCCTGTCTGCCCCCCACCACCGCCCCCTTGCGACCCCCCGTCACCACCACCACTGCTAATGTCACCATGCGAACAACCTTGCTATATGTAGTCTGATACTGGAACACAATTCGTGGATGCAAAAAAATGGTTAAACTTAAAATTGTGAATAGAATTCCTTTTGACATAATATTCAGAAAAAAACAGAACTTTTGAAAATTCATAACAACCATAATTTGATGGATTAGAAAATTTTGTCTCGAAAATTGGTCTTTGGAAATTATATGGAAAACAAACATATTATTGATGATATCTTGTGTTTTATTAATATCATGTCAATGACTATAGACAGGTAGGTACTACCATGTATCTAGTCTTCAAATATATATGTCGCCGTAAGATTGTAAAAACCGTTAGATTATAATCTAACTCGCGAAAATGCAAACTGCGAGTTTGGAACTTTGAGGTTGAGAGCTTTGGAAAATTTACAGAACACAAACATATTATTATATTGTATTTTATTAATATCATGTCGTGAAATATAATTGTGATTACAGTTACTGACACCACCACCAAAACATAGGTAAACGGTATAATATGAGGTATTCTCCACCCGTGCGGAGCCGGGGCGGACCAACTAGTCATGTCCAAAACTGGAAATAGCCAAATAATACAGGTCTAGCCCCACTACAGAGGTGCACCCACTATCGATGAATCAAACAAATGTGAGAAACAGTCCAACTCTTCAATAGTACTTGACAGCAATTATTGTCAGTGCCGGCAGAATGTGGTTTTACTTTTTCTCTAAATCTAGATGATGCCCGCGACTTCGTCCACGTGAATTAAGTGTTTGTGATTCCCTCGGAAACTTCTTAATTTTCCGGGATACATATGTCACCGTAAGATTATAAAAACCGTTAGCTTATTATCTAACTCGCGAAATTGTAAACTGTCAAAAGATTACAATTTTACGCATTATCTTTCGGTAGATTGTAATCTGTTAAGTATATTAACCCGATAGAACCTACCCGATAGGCACTACCTGATTGTTTCTGTCGAACCCTAACCTAACCTACAAGAAACAGACAAGAAAATATAAATACAATGGATATTTCAAAAATTGACACTCAAAACATTGAACGGTTCACAATCTTTCGACAGTTTACAATTTCGCGAGTTAGATTATAATCTAGCGGTTTTTACAATCTAACGGTGACATATATAGCCTATGTCTTTCTCCGGGATGTTGCCTACTTCTGTACTAAATTTTCATCAAAATCGGTTAAAAAGATGGGCCGGGAAAGCGTAGCAGTTAGACAGACAGACAGACGGACAGACAGACACACTTTCACATTTATAATATTAGTATGGATTTCTAAGTAAACTGAGTGCCGCGCCGTGCATCTGTAGTAGACTAAGTAGTCTAGAACAAAGTCAAAGTAAGACTCACGGCGGAGATCTAACTAGATCGAACTTAGCCAAAGATTTCAGGCAGACATTTGTCTGGGAAAAGCTAGACTGAGCTTACTGTGTCAGTTTGACGTGAATTTTAAATTATTCCTTTCAAATTCGAATTTAAAATCTTTGCTTGTAAGATAACTTATTCTTGCAAATTTCTAGAGGATACTTGATGAAGAAAGACCAAAAAGCTCTCCTCGTGCATTTATTTTCATGAACAATGAACAAAATAAAATCACACAAGAACAACACGCGACGATGGATTTCAAGGAAGAGAGCCCCTGGCAGCAGTGCACGCATCCTTTTATAACTTCGTCTTCGACAATTGACTCTGACATCGTTTTCTTCTTAGTCGCAGGGAATTAATTCTATTCTTGAATCTTGACTTGAGTTTCTGCAATAATATTTACCTACGTGATATACCCACCTATTTTATTTACTTACTTGATATAAATGTTAATGCTATCAGGTTGGTCTCATTGGGATTAATATCCCATATGATAATATGATTCGGTAGTACGATCGCGGTTTTTACAGTCCCGCAAGAATTCTTTATTTTCCGGGATTAAAAGTAGCTTTACCCGGGATGCCACCTATTTCTTTACCTTCATCAAAATTGGTTCAACAGATTTGCCGTGTAAACGCAGCAGACAGGCAGACAGACAGACACAGTTCTGCATTTATAATATGAGTAGAGATTTATACAGGCTGGGGCCATACTGCCAACGCTTAAGGTGCCAGCGGAGAGTGAATTGCCCATACAAATGTAACACCGAAATAATTTGTAATTTGAGAAAATTTCCACCATATTATGCGATTATTAAGATTTAACTTGTATTTATCTAGGTCCCGAAATAATTATTTTTCCAAAATACTTTCCCAAAATTAAATGTAAGCGTATTGCGTTTTTTTACTACTTAAATGACATGTTTTCTCCTTATTTGTTTCATATTAAAACTAACGATATCTTACGTACTAATTGATCAGAACCGTAGCCTATATTGCCAAGTTACAGAATAACAACACAAAGTTAAGAACACAACAAGTTTTCATTCATCATTTTTCAACAAGAATAAATGTATAACAAATTCTGAACACTCATAATGCAAGCACGCTATCATGTGTGATCAACCAAATACAGATAGCAATATACCGGCAAAGGACTTGACCGGTGGAACTATGGCAGCTTGCCTAGGTGTCAAAAATCAATGTTCAGCAATGATTTCTTTATTATTGTAATTGTAATATTTCACTGTTTTCAGATAAAAAAGTTTCAGGAGTCTGAAGGCTCGGAAAACTGCGAAAATGAACAAAAAAAGTTTCACCAAAAGATTGCTTTCCCACACTAGATGGCGCTATTTATTGTGTTGAGCGAGTCCAAAAAATATTTTCAAGTATTATTTCTTTAATATCGTAATTGTTATATTTTATAGTTTTCAGATAAAAAGTTTCAGGAGTCTGAAGGCTCTGAAAACCGAGAAAATAAATTAAAAAAGTTTCACCAAAAACTACTTTCCCACACTAGATGGCGCTATGTATTGTGGTGAGTCTAGAAAATATTTTTTGTTAACAAGTTCAACTATTCGACCACAGATGGCAGCATATGCAATGTGAAAGGGCGTTCCAGTTTAACTATTCGACCACAGATGGCGGCATATGCAATGATTTCCTTTTCATTACTATTTAATTGATCAAAAATAAATCATTCATAATATAATGACTAAGGGACTTAAATGGTATTCATGTAGGGTTACAAGATTATTATTAGGCATGGATATAATGGAACGTCAAAATGGAGTAGTGCTTAAAGAGGAAAGCGGACGCTCAAGATTTAAACAATAAACGTACTGTTTTTTTTGTCATTTGAACCCTGACCTTATTTGGAATAATAAATCCATAATAATTTCGTTTTGAATTTTTAAACCTTACTGTAAAAACGGAAATCCTGTGCATTGTCCCGAATCGGAGGGCAATTACTGGTCATGTCCTTTATATTTGCTGGTTGAATAGAAATTGAGAGCGGCATTCGCCGACCTCTTAAAACCATATTGTTTAATTATTGTTGAGTTTTATACGAATTTCGTACGTGATTCCAAACTGTAATTTTGAGGAATATTGCTCAAGTATTGCTTTAAGTATTAGCAGTATGGCCTACATAATGATGATTAACCGGGGCAAAGCCGTAGGGTACAATATTAGTATGCGAATATGGATAAACTTATATCGTGAATCGTCGTTTCAATCTGGAAGTTTTGTCGTTTGATCACAAACAATATCACAATGTAGCGTTAACCTTTTTTTGCACAAGTTTAGGAGGCATACTACCATCGCTTCAAGAAGAATTGTTTAAAAATGTTTTTTTATCCACTACAAGTTAGCCCTTGGCTGCGATCTCACCTGATGGTAAGTGATGATGCAGTCTAAGATAATAGCGGGCTAACCCGTTAGGGATGGCAGTTATGTTAAGCCCACGCCCCTAATCGGTTTCTACCCGGCATCGGTGCCTACGACACTGGCGGGGGTCGAACCCAGGGCCTCCTACGATAAGACAACAGCAGTTAATACTGAGCCAAGGAGGTCGTCAAACCGTTTGATGGATACACTGCCTAAAAAACTCCGTTTCGCCGATTTTATGCTATGATAGAGCCATAATACGCGCTCCTTGATCGATATTTGAACGGTAAATGGCCAATGGTTTAAATTTAATAACCCATTATAGCAGCCAGTAAGAGTAACGGGCCAATTCCACCAAATTCCACGTCTTTATTCCACTGAGGGGGATGGAAGATTCTTATGAACGCTCCTGTTGAATTATTTGGCAGTTAGGACGCGAGTCATGAGCTGTAGCGATATTAAAAGCACCAAAAATAAGATTTTTTTACAAGTCTGACTTACTTCTTAATATAATTAAACTAATATTATAAATTATAAATGCGAAAGTGTTTTTGCTTGTTGGTTTATTGATTTTTTGGTTTGTCTTTTAATCACGCTGCACCAAAGCAACATATTGACGTATGAGTATGCATGTGTATATTTGATAAGATAGGATACATTTAAGATAAATTTATTTCATAAATATACAGTGTGGGGCAACTAAATAACATTTATAACATTACATCTAGGATAAAACTAATATATTTAGTTGACATTCAATCTAAATATTATTGTGCACCTTTTTTTCGAACTAGTTACAAGTTAATTGAGGACCTGGAGAGTGACATAGGTATTTTATCCCGGAAAATTAAGGAGTTTCCGTGTGAATCTATAACTAACTACATAATACACAAGTTCAGCTTTGGACGAACCCCCACTAGGTAGACGGATGACGACAATCGAGGAGCTGGGAGCCGCTGCACACAAATTCTACCAAATTCTACGTCTTATATCTGTCACCGTAAGATTGTAAAACCCGTTAGATTATAATCTAACTCGCTAAATTGTAAACTGTCGAAAGATTGTAAACTGTTCAATGTTCTGAGTGTCAGTTTTTGAAATATTCATTGTATTTACGTTTTCTTGTTTCTTTCTTGTAGGTTAGGTTAGGGTTCGACATAAATAATCAAGTAGTGCCCGGGCGCAGGCCGGGCACTTAGGTTTTATCGGATTGAAATACCTATCAGATTACAATCTACCGGAAAATAATGCGTTAAATTGTAATCTTTCGACAGTTTTCAATTACGCGAGTTAGATTATAAAGTAACGGTTTTTACAATCTTACGGTGACATATCCACTACTGGGGATGGAAGATTCTTATGAATTGCTCCTGCTGAATTATTTGGCAGATGTAGCGATTTATAAAGCACCAAAAATATTACTCGTGCATACCTATTAGAGACTGTCTAGCGAAAACTGAGGTTTATTAAAATTTTTGATGCCCGCAACCTCGTCTGCGTGGATTGAGGATTTTTGGTTTCCGCGGGAACTCTTTAATTTTCTGTCATAAAAAGTTTTCTATGTGTTATTCCAGACTATAATCTATCTCTGTGCCAAATTTAGTCCAGGTCGGTCCAGAAGTTCTAACGTGATTGAGTAACAAACATCCATCCATCCATCCATCCTTATAAATGCAAAACTTTACTAATATTGAGTATAGATACATAGTTACTGCTATCTTATCCAGATGCTATTAGGGTGACAGTTAGCATTCTATCCTTTTCTCTCGTGTGACTGTAATCCTGTAGAAATATTAGTTAGTGCAGTTAAGAATCGCGTCATGAGCTGTAACGATTTTAAAAACACCAAACATATGACTTTTTTACAAGTCTGACTTACTATATAATAGTAATATTATAGATTATTAAAGCATTGATTGAAAAATTTCAAAGTAAATTAACGCCTTTAATCTAATACGCGTTCACGGCGCATGTGTTCTACTGATTTTGACGAAATTTTGTGCAGGAATAGATTATACAAGTTGAATTCTTATTACTTAGGCCACGCGCCATCACGTGCTGAACGTAGAATATAACAGCGTCTATTGTCCTCTTTAGGTACTTTAAAATTAAAATTACAAGCCATTCCCGCAAGCTTTACAAGTTGTTCCGTGTTTGTCTCCTGGTTTCAACGTAACTATAGCTTATAATAAAAATAAAATAAAATGCTATTCTTTTTTTTCGGATTGAGTATGCTGCATAGGCCCTACTGGCCGTTACAGTGTCACCGGGGGGATGGGCGAGCGCTAGGCGTCGCCGAGAAAAGAGCCCTGGGGCTCGGCACATCGGGGGGGGCAACGGCTTCCTAAGGGCGCCTCCTATGAGGCTCGGACCACGGCTTAGGATGACGTTGGGATGAAAGGGAGGTCGGTTGGACTAGATTAGTCCACACGCCCCCGAGGCCGTGGGTTAAGACCACGTCCGAGTGACGTAAGATATCGGGATCCTCGTCTTCGCCGGCGAAGACGCTGTGTTTGATAGGTATTTGTGTGTAGCCCTAAGTAGGATGCATTGTCGGTAGTGATTTGGTCATCGGCGTCGTTAAGGATGTGTTTGGGACGTCTTTTGTCTGGTGGGTCATTTCGGCCGGCGGTGTAAGATGCAGTCTGAACTACAATAGGGTTGGGATGTCTAACTGCCTTCTCAAAATAATTTTTGGAGAGCTGCTTGCAATATTGCGCTATGGTGGGGAGTTCGAGATCTCTATGGAGGTCGACGTTGCGTACGAACCACGGGGATCCCGTGGCCATACGCATGAACTTGTTTTGGAGGACCTGGTGTTAAATCGAGAGTGAGGGAGGTGTGCGAATAACACGCATGCGTAGGACATGATAGGGCGGATGCACGTTTTATAAAGCGTGACTTTGTGTCGCAGGGACATTTTGCTTTTGCTGCAAATCATACAATATGGACGGAATATAAAATGCTATACTAAAAATAAAAGCTTTTAATAGGTTCCTCACTGTTACATTACATGATCTCCCTCCCTCCCTTGAGGTTGACGACCTCCCTGGCGCAGTGTTGAGCGCTGTCTTAACGTGCGGAGGTCCCGGGTTCGATCCCTGGCAGGGTCTGGCCTGGTGGGAGGCTTCGACAGTGGCTAGTTACCACCCTACCGGCAAAGGAGTGCCGCGAAACGATTTAGCGTACCAGTAAGATGCCGTGTAGAAACCGATTAGAGGTATGAATTTTATATAACTGCCATGCCCCTAACAGATTAGCCCGCTACCATCTTAGACTGCATCATCACTTATCATAGGGCTAACTTGTAGCACATTAAAAAAACTATTTTTTTAAGACTAACATGAACATAGTTAATTAATTTTTAATAATTATTGGCGTGCGCTAGAATTTAATTTGCAATATGTCATAGGCGTAATGTAGATGTAAGTTTTTTCAATTGTACAAATTTTTAGTAGGTATGGCATTAGGAATAAAAGAAGCCTTAATAAATGTCAGTTCAATAACTAATAAGTAGTCTTTAGTTTTTTTATCAAACAAGCCCTGTTTTCCGAGACACAGTTTTAACTATTTCGGAAAACAGGTGCACAATAATATTTAGATTGTATGTCAACTATATTAGTTTTATCCTAAGTGTAAGGCTATAAATGTTATTTAGTTATCCCCCATATTTTAATTAATTTATTTAAATAAATTTATCTTTATCTTTAAATAAGAAGCTTATCCCATCTTATTCATGTTTGGTTAAAAAAGATATAAAAAATAAAATAATCTTAGTTAACTTGTTAATTATTGTCCGTTGAATTATTAAATAGTTATACATCAATAAAAAGCTTATACTTACTCGATAATTATTAGATGCAGAACATAGACTTCACGTTTAACCAAACAAATAATTAGGTAGTTTACTACCTACCTAATTTATTTTTAGGGTTCCGTACTTCAAGAGGAAAAAAAGAACCCTCATTTCGTTATCCGCCTGTCTGTCTATCTGTCAATGCCGTTTTCCTGGGAACGCGTGGAGGTAACAAATTGAAATTAATATCAAATACTTAGGTCTATGGCCCCTTGGGTTGTAATTAAATCAAGCTTCTAAGTCAACGCAATACGGCCGTTTATGCCGCATATTTTGACACTCGCCAATAAATCAAAACCAATAGGGTACGTCCCGTTGACCTAGAACCATAAAATTTGGCAAGAAGCAAGTTCTCACAGCACAAGTATGAGTGTTAAAATCGAACTTAACCTGAGCGAAGCTGCAGGCAAAAGCTAGTCCTTAGGTACTAATATTATAAATGCGAAAGTATGGCTGTCTGTATGAAGTCTCCTAAGCTGTATCTGTATCTCGAGAAAGGACATAGGCTACTTTTTATCCCGGAAAATTAATGTGTTTCTGCGGAAACTAACAAACTTTTTTCACGCGGACGAAGTCGCAGGCATCATCTAGTAAACTGTAAATTAAAAAGTATTCACCCAAGTTTATACCTGGGGCTATACTTACTACCAACGCTTAAAGCCATATTGTTTCATCATTGATGACTTTCGTGTTTTAGAATTATAATCCTTATTTTAGGAACGTCAAGGTACTCGTAGGTGACATCAAACAGTCATTTTGAGTAATATTGCTTTAAGCGTTGGCAGTATGGCCCCTGAGACCAAGATTATAGGCCTATTACACTGCACTATTCACAGGGACCCTTACACTTGATTCAGTGTAGTGTAATAAAATTTTGGGAGTAAGGGTCCCTAATTTGATCCTTATTGCTGTGCAATAAGAGACGCTCTAACAAGCGGCCACGCCCACCCTTACGACAGGGCCCTGTGGAAAGTGCAGTGTAATAGGCCTATTAGGTAGGTACACTTTATCTTTTCTCTCGTCTCTAAAATGACAAATTCACCATTAAGCACGCCCATTGCTTTTTTAATTTACCACTTTTCCGGCATTTTCCTCTTCCCCCACTTTGCACCTCGTTTTTTTTTCGACAGATCATTAAACGCCTTAATTAGTCCAAGAGCAAGAGGGTTTAGTATAGGCATTGTCGAGTCAATCTCCTGAGGATGCTCCGATGTCGGTGTGAAACGTACGTTGACAATAATTTGAAAATTTGTGTGGCGAATTAAACTTCTACTTCCTTGAATGCCTGCTTTTAACTAATATTTAATATCTATACTAATATTATAAATGTGAAAGTGTGTCTGTCTGCTACGCTTTCACCACTCTACCGTTCAACCGATTTTGATGAAATTTGGTACAGGAGTAGGTTGTATCCCGGGGTAGGACAGTCACTACTTTTTATCCCGGAAAATTAAAGAATTCCCGCGGGAATCAATAACTTAATCCACGCTAATGAAGCCGCGGGCATCATCTAGTAGGTGTATAAACAGGTAATGATGTAATTAAATTAGAAACATTGCAATAAAACTAAAAGCTAGCTATACCTTAACCCTATAGCCTAACCGAATTATTATAAAAACCATACCCGCGTGGAATGGTAGCAAGATTGATGTCACCACCGTCGTTTTGGACAGCCAAGCTGATCCTTCACGCAGAAATTAACCGGGGGCGAAATATTTCGCAAGAAATTTTGAAATGCTATTTTTTTAAATATAACCAACCTTATAGACTAACGTATAAAATATTTGCATATTGTGACGCGCAACTAAGGAAACCTGCCCTGCACGAGGCCTGACATGAACTTAGCCCGTTTTTATTACTGAAATTCAAGATTTTTTAAAAGAGCAACCACCGATTTACTTGCTAGAGTCTGGCTAACGAAAGTAGAGACTGGAAAAGAGCGGCAAATTTAAAAATTGTTAGTATGGCAAACTCAAAATTAGTGTGACAGACCTGGAGTAACCTAATTTGATACTTTAGAATTATTTTTCTTATTTTTGTTGAAACCGATTGCATACTAAAAAACCTACCACCTGCCTGAATGAAAAAACAACAATATTCAATAATAATTTATTTTAGTCACTATAGTCAAAATCTGAATCCAAAGCTTCTATCTGCAAAGATTCATCAGAGTCACTGGTGTCACTATTTCCAACGTTGATTATGAAACTTTCTAAATTTTCTTCAGTAATTCTATCTCTTTCTTTGTATTTAATTTCAATATGCATGACATGATCACACATTTTCTTCCAATCCTCTGATGTAATGCTTTCAAACGACTCTTTAATCATTCTTTCTAACTCTACTGTAGTCAAGGCTACATTTTTACTTGCCACTTTACGTTTAGCCAAACTCCATACAAGCTCAATAGGATTTAAATCACAGTGGTAGGGAGGAAGTCTCAAAACCTCATGACCATTCTGCTTTAAAAGTTCATCAGCTTTGTATACTGGGTCTGGTGTGTGCTGCTTTACAAAACATAGCAGCTCTGCCTTTGTGTGGTAATCTTCATACCGGATATCATTGAAAGTAAGCCATTCTCTTATCTCATTTTTCAGATTTTGTGTTGTTGGAGCTTTATTAACAATGACGGAATGATAACTTGCATTATCCATTACTATTACACTCTGCTCATTTAAATTGGGTATGAGCTTTTCTTGTAACCATTTATTGAAATTTGCAGCATTCATGTCATGGTGGTAGTCCGCCATTGTCGATTTTGTGCTAAAAACTAACAATGAGTTTGGCACAGGCCCTTATTCTGATCCAGCATGTACAATTATGTACCTTTTTCCCGTTGAAATATTTTCAATTGCACCACTCGTAGATGGACCTTGCCAAGACTTCTTGGGCTTATAGTTTTTGTGGGCATAGGTCTCATCTAAATAAATAATTGGCTTTCCTTCTGAACGTTTCAAAGCTATGGTTCGTAAAAAATGATGTCTCCAGGCCATGTCTCAGGTCTCATGTCATAACGTTCAATTAATATTGAACGTTCATTCTTGTTTTTCTTAAATTCATAACCATTAGCTAGTAGTATGCGGCGAAGAGTTTCCCGACATCCATTAAATCCTATGCTTTCTTTTAATTCCATTAACAGTGTCCTCAATGTAGGAACTTGTTTTCTGACAATATAAAAATCATTGATTTTGTTGCGAATAGCATCTATGTCGAAACTATCTAAGTTAGACACTGTGGGTTTATGGGGCCGTTTTTTTCCTGGGGTATTCCACACACCATCATTTAGCGCACCTTCCTTTTTTATTCTTTTTAAAGTTGCAACACTTACTCCTGTAAAGAATGATTAAACAACGATTAGGTACAGTATTGACAATAGCAAATTATATTATTATTATACATTATATTTCTTGTGTATAAATCTTGTGCTTAGTAAAAAATTACCAGTAATTGAAGCTATTTCTTCCAAGTACTGATTCTGGGTTCTCATCCTGTCATTCTGCTCTAAATCAGTAAGTTTTTCAATAGTTCTCACTATTTCATCGACTCCTGCTACATCCTCCAGATTTTCTGTCAAAGAAAATAATTTGTGTTACAAATTAATAAATGTAACATTTACTTACCTACCACAACCAATGAAAAATAACCATTTAATTGGAAGTTGCATTTAGTAGGTATTATTAAGGTGTTTAATGAAATGTATAATGAATGTGGATGAAAATAGAGATATAGTTTTTTAAAAAGAGAAATATACAAACAAAGTATCAAAATAATGCGTCATACTGACTTAAAAAATCTAACACAACACGTAAACAATCTTGTTTTTGTTTGAATTTTGCATCTTTCTCTCGTTGTTTTTCTTCAAATTTGGAAATCATGCAAAACAACATCTTCCGCACTCCACTTTTAATTGTTTTATTCATTCTTAAACGCGTAAATGCTCGTAAACAAGATCACAACTAATCACTGCAAATCACCGACAACCACAGACAACCGCCATCTTGTTAGGGCAAAATGTAGTTGAGTATTGCCATATAAAAAGTTTGCAAATAATTCGAGTCTCTACTTTCGTTAGCCAGACTCTAGTTCTTCTCGGTAGGGATATTATCAAAACCAGTGGTCATTTGGCGCTTAAAAAAAAATGAATAAAATTTAAATTTAATTATGTCAAATTGTAGGCAGTACGCCAGTTCCTGTACTACAAAAATGTAAACAACTTTTTAATTAAAACCTGTTCACATTTTCCTTAGTATTCCGTGCGCTCTATTTAAACATATTTATATCTAAGCTACTCTCCCAATCCAAGAATAATCCAAAATACTACTAAAATTAAACTACTAAAAAATGCTAAAATGTGTTTCTTTTCAACCGATTTTGATGAAATTTGGTATAGGGTAAAGTCCGGATAGATGCCTCAGTAGCCTCGCTTATAAAAAACCTGACTTTCTAACTAAAATTAATTGCAACAAAAATGAAGACAAAGGAGCGCAGGCACCACACACCAGAGGTGCATGTCTCTGCAGGTCCTACGACTGTTTCGTACGTTTAGCTTGTGTATGTGATCATTTAAAAAATTTAAACGTCACTATAAACACTGTAACTGTTAAATTTACAAATACTTATAAATTCCGTTCTGTTTTATTTTAATATAAATACAGGATAGACGCTACCCTTAGATACATCTATTACCCATACAATTTTTACATATATTAGCGTATTTTTTAATGAAAAGAAAATATTTTTATTTTATTTTTCGAAAGTTTTTTTGAATGTTTTGGTTGTGTGTCTTATCTTAAAATATGTGAAATATCTTCAAAAGATTATAAATAAAACACTTTAATTGTTTTATTCCATAGGGCATCTATCCACCTTGGCATTTTATGGCGGGGGGGCATCTATATCATCTTGCTGTAAAGAACTGAAGTTTTTCAAAAAAGAAAAACCTAAGTAACTCGGAAAAGCGGACGTGTTTTTTAATTTCAGAGTTCCAAGTTACAAGGACTGGCCTGTCGCGTGCCTTCCGATTCATTAACTTCTGCCTGTTTCCCCAAAAAAAAAGCAAATAAACGAGCAAAAAGGCTTGAGGAAACTTTAGTAATTAAACGCTGCTTTTCGATTCAAAGTATTTTAAATTATTTATTCATTGAATAAACGAATCACAAATTATTTATTTGGATGAAATGTGAAATTGGGTATTAACAGTAGATACTATTCGATTCACCGAAAAAAAAAACAAAAAAAAAGGGATGAGGAAACTTCAGTAATAAAACGCTTCTTATCGATTCAAAGTGTTTTAAATTAGTTATTTATTAATTGAATGAACGAATTAAATTATTTATTTGTATGAAATGTGAAACTTATTGTGATGTATGTTTGTAACTCAATCACGCCAGAACGGCTTAACGGATCTGGATGAAATTTGGCGATGAGACGATGAGATAGATTATAGCATTATAGTCTGGAATAAAACATAGCCTACTTTTTATCCCAGTAATTAATTAATTCCCGCGGGAACAAAAAGACCGCAATCTGCGCGAAGTCGCGGGCATCAGCTAGTTTTAATATAAATTCCCAAATTGACCCTGCTGGGTATCGAACCCGGGGGCACTCACCACTGCGCCAGGGAGGTAGTCAAATTGTTAGAAAGTAGAAACCTCTGCTTTAGCTCCACCCTCACTTTCCATCAGGTGACACCGCGGTCAAGCGCAAGTCTACGTCAATAATAATAAAGAATAACACCCCTCATTGTAGTCTAGGGGGTGATAAAATACAACCCCTAGAATTTTTTTCAACCCCAACGCGTTTTCTTTCAATTCTCTCCACCGTTTGCGTTAAGGGTAGTTTTGCCTTGGGGAATTCAATTGTTTTCGAAGCATTTTTTTTTTAAATCTAATGTAGCTGTTAGCGTAAATGTATGAAAACTAAGAAATACAATGACGACCAAATTAGGTAACGTGTGTAAAACTATTCATTTGGCTCTATCATTCAATTCCAAGATATGTGTAATTTCGTCCGCGTGGAATAAGTTTGTTTTAATTCTCACGGGAACTCCTTCATTTTCCGGGATAAAAATAAGCCTATGTCACACTCCCGATCCTCAACTAAACCAACAAAACAAGTCAATCTATTGCTTCTTTGCGGCGTGATCGAAGGACAAACCAATAAACCAACAAACAAACACACTTTCGAATTTATAATATTAGGTACGATTATAATATTAGTATGACTAGATTATGCCCGCGACTTCGTCCGCGTTAGTTATTTTTTTATATTCGCGGGTTATCCTGGATTTTCCGGGATTAAAAGTAGCCTTATAGGTTAGCCCGCTACCATCTTAGACTGTATCATCACTTACCATCAGGTGAAGTCACAAGCAAGGGCTAACTTGTAGTGGATAAAAAAAGTAGGTATACTTCTGGAATGGGTGCAAAATAGCGCAAATAGCTCAAAAATGCTATAATGCATCCAACGCGCGGTAATGAGGCGAGACATTTTGTCGACGCCATTTGCAATTTTTTAATGCAAAAATATTTTTATTTTTATAGAAACATCTCCATTGCAAAGAATTTCATGTTTAAGCTTAATGACTATACAAAAAATTATTTTAGGAGACCTACTTCAAATTTGTGTGTTAGTTATTATAATCGTTCTTAATTAAATATTTTGAATGATGACGAGAACTGCATTAAAAACTATCATTAAGAAATGAAATGTTTTTTTTAATGTAGCACAACTTGTATCACTTATGACAAGTCTCGACTCTACCACCAGTTCGGAAAGAAATAAGAAAATCAAGATCATACAAAAACACGTCGATTCGTTGCAGTGTTGCGGCGTGATTGAGGGACAAACCAATAAACAAACACACTTTTACACTAATAGAACTTCAGCTTGCTGAGGTTATGTTAGTAACCTTTTGGTCCTAGGAAATGTAGGTACAAAATGACGTGGGTGAAAATCTATACTAATACTCGTAGTATAAATGCGAAAGTTTGGATGGACGGATGCATGTTTATTACTCAATCTTGCCAGAGCGGCTAAACGGATCTGGATGAAATTTGACACAGACATAGATTATAGTCAGGAATAACATTTATGCTACTTTTTATTCCGGAAAAGTTCCCGCGGGAATCAAGCATCTCAATCCACGCGGACGAAGTCGCGGGCATCGGCTAGTAGGTACCACATAAATCAACCCCTATTTCATTTTCCTATTCACAACGCAGTTCTATGCGGCTATCGGTACGGATCTAACGCGTTTTGTGAGACGAGTTTGTGAGGCGTTTTACGTAAAAATACGATTTTTTATTAAAATTTTAATTATAGTTATTAATATTCAATAATAAAAGTGTCTTGATTGAATAAAATATCTTACATATGTTTCAAAAATAAATAAAAACTCGTGAGTTAAAAACGAATTATTAAAAAAACCAATAAGTGATGTTCAATTCAATATTCCCAGGCGAGGGGTTAGAGCTGTTATATTTCTTGTGAAATAATTAAATTGCATACGCTTTTTTAATAAGTTAAAGTAAACTGATTGGAAGAAATTAATAAATTGCGTACTCAGACTGGACTTTTTGTCATTTGACAGTGTTTGACAGTGTTCATGTGAGTTTTCGGAAAATTTAAGAAAGTATTTTAGTGATATTTTGGATTTTTCGCCAATTACAATAATTATAGGTATGTATTGAATTGTTTTCATATCGTCAACATTAAAAGGTTGTCTTGTAGAGTAAGCTGTTTGCGATAAGAACGCTTTGTTACCAGAAATTGTAGGTACGTTTTATGTACTTAAATTCATTTTCATATTCAACTAGCTGATGCCTGCGACTTCATCCGCGTAGTTTAAATTTTTTTATTCCCGCGGGAACTCATTATTTTTCCGGGATAAAAAACGTAAAATAATATAAATGAGAAAGTTTGTTTTATTTGTTGGTTTGTCCTTCAATCACGCCGCAACGGAGCAACGGATTGGCCTGATTTTGGCATGGATATAGTGGAAAAAATTAGGGAATTCCCGCGGGCATTAAAACAAATTATTCCACGCGGACGAAATCAAGGGTATCAGCGAGTTATTAATAAATTAGTTCTAAATAATTATTTTTATTAACTAGGGTGCTATTATATTTCAGTCCCCTCAGTTAAATACGAAAACTTTATTAATTTTAAACTTTAAACCTATTAATCAATGGAAAAGTCATTAAAATCCGCCCACCCCACTTTTCATGGAACATTTTACGATCTTCGAGTTGGGAACTATTTCTAATACACGAGCAGCTATTGACAGGCAAAATTTGCATTATTGGATATTTTTGATATTTTTTTGTATGGTTTCATAATATGCTAATACTTAATTGAATCTATCCATTGATAATTTATTTATGGTTTAAATTATGACAATACTTATTTAAGTAGTAGGTAAATGGTATTGCGTCTTATTGACCGAAGAACGAAGCGAAGGTCTCTGAGTCTACTTGAGTGAATTTGCACTTTTTTGCACAATTTCCGTCCTAGGGTTGCAACCATACTTTATATAAACGTATCCTATTTTATTTTTGGTAATTATACTTTATACTTTTGCATACAAATAAAGTATGTGAAAATACTTTATTTTCAACCTTTACTGTGATGCGTAAAATAAAATACTCATTATGGGTACTTAACTATTTAATGGTACACATAAGTTAAAACGGATGATGGAAACGATTTATAATTACTGAACGAAATTTTAGATGTCAGATGTGGTGTTGTGAATGTGACATTCTGACATAAAAACATAAAATTTGGAAAATATTTTTTTTCTTATGAAGTATTTGGAAAATTTGAAAAAAAACGGGACGTATTTTTGGCAAAAAAAGTTGGCAACCCTATACGTCCGTCTGTCAGAGCCTTATAACTTCTGAATTACTGAACGTAATTACTTCAAATTTTAATATAATATGTAAACCTATGGCCTCCAGCCGAATATGGCTTAAAAAGTTATAAAAATCTTTATTTTTGGGGGGCGATTTCGCTTCTATGAGAAGCGAAATCGAAGTAAATTTTTTTTTATAGCGTTACATAGGGTTGCGGTACATCATTTTAAAGATAATTAGGAATAGAGTCCAAAAATATATATTTTTTAATCTTTCCCCTAATATTGACGAAATGGGGGGCTTTCAAAGTGGAGATTTTCTAACGTCCATAGTTGACCTCAGAACTCTCAATTTTCTGGAAGGCTGAGCCTGAAACTTGATCAATTATTTGAATTATATCCTGTACTTGAACAATAAATACTAAAATTAGATAAATATTATAAGAAAACGAAATTATTTTATTTTTAATAAGCTTCAGTATTTTTAACAGAACTTCACAAGGATGTCAATAGATAGCGCTCTGTAAAACTTTATTCATTTCTCCAATAACTCTTTAGCTCTTTTGCGTCTAATGTTAAAAGTTAACTAGTACAATATATTATAGTTAAAACTATCTTATGGATTCCGCGAGGTCTCAGTAAATATTATAAGGAAACGAAATTATTAAATTTTTAATGAGCTTCAGTATTTTAACAGAACTTTACAATGATTTCAATAGATGGCGCTCTGTAAAAATTTATTCGTTTCAAGTGCTTACAAATAATAGACGTTAGCACCATCTTACGTGGAATAAAAAAATAGTCTACTGATAGTACTGATAATTCATAATTCGTTTATTGTCTAGAACATGGTACATTATAAATTATTACAGACGTTACAATAACTGACTGATGTCTATGAACGTAAAGATGAGCGTGCATCTAGACATGCTCACCGCAGGAGCCGCAAGCACACAGTCATCACATTTTATAATTTTTTTATTATGAAATCATATTATGCTACGTAACACCCGCTCACCAAACGAGCTGCATTTTAGTAAAATACTGTAGATATACGTATCCCATCTACACAAGCGAATGACAATTGACGTCATCAGATTCGGCGCGAGTGAGGATGATGCGGGAGGCGCGAATGACCTAATTCTTATTCGTTTCAAGATCGGTTCCTGAGCGCACATATTTGCGAGTTTTGATGTAGGTAGTACTGCTCGAAACCATGAGAACCAACTGCGGCTCATGCGGTACGTCTAGGTGCGCGTTCACCTTTAAATCTTACGATCTATTTTAGGCTAATTGGTACTAATTTAATTTGACATAATATTTGTTGATTCTTTAGTAATTGTTAACTAATCTAATTCATTGTTATTTTAAGTTTGTTCATTATAGTTATATCTTTATATCGCGATATCTTGCAATGTATTACTAATGCAAACTGATTATTTCCGCCATCTTGCGTTGAGTAGTAGTACTGATATTTAAGCCATAAAATAACACACAGATATCAAGTTCAATCAATTATACACTTAAACTATCATAAGATTCCGGAACAGTATTCCAAGCCAGTGGTAGATTCACTCGACGATTCAAAAGCACTTGTAAAAGTTTATTTGAATTAAAAACATTTAAGTTTGATTTTGAAATTTTGACAGTATTTATTACAATTAACTACATGTGGTAATATTTTTTAACCTAATGGTTGGAATACTGTAAAGCCTAGTTTAAATACTCTTAGTCGAGTCGTATGCGGAAGGACGCATTATTATCCCAAGAAGACCTACCACTATTAGATTGATGGGAAGGGGTCATGACCCTCAGTAATGAGGAATACGACGCAGAGAGACCACGCTAAGAGCAAAAGTTTTGTAGTTAAAAAAATTTAAGCATTTAAACCAGGCATAGCAAAATGCTAAGCCTAGCTTTAGATATATAACTCCGGAGAGGTTTAGCCGCTTGACGAGCCCAATATCGGCACCGATAGTGTGTTCCCGTCAGATTGGATTTTGTGCAGCTTCCAGAGTTCATTTGGCGGTTGCAGATACTGCATTGTGCAGGCCATTTCACGTGTATAATCCTTTTTGATAGCTTGTTGATAGCTTTCAAGCAACACATCACACATTTATAATTAAATATCAATACTAGTACTCGTGGATGTAATACCCGGCGTGTGCTACCACGCTAAAAAAAGAAAAAGAAAACCATCTTCCCATTATGACCTTTCTAATGAAACCGGTTTGGGGCACATCAGTTGGATATTTTCGGATAAAGGTAGAAATATTTTGTGTTTTACGTATACAAATCATAAATGCGATAGTTTGGATGGATGGATGGATATTTGTTACTCAATGCCAGAATGGCTGAACGAATCTGGATGAAATTTGGCACAGAGATAGATTATAGTCTGGAATAACACGGTCTTTTAAAGAAACCTAAAATGCAAAAGAAGCATTGCGTGTTTTCTAATTTCAGCATTTCATTTACGAAAAGTAAGTTAACTCACAAACGTAATTTTATGAATTTAACATGCTGTCATTCAGTTCATAATTTTACTTTCACTAGTATTAAAGTACTATTCCCTATTCTGTGGTATTACGTTAATTTTAATTTCAGCTTTTTAACTTCGTTTAAAATGGGACATGTCACGTTAGTATAATTGGTTGGACACGAAACACGGTTTAGCCTATTATTGTTAGTAATTTCTACAATTTCATTATAATTTTAGCTCAAAGGTTAAACAATGTGGTGATTCTAACAAGTTTTCGATTTAAGGCGATGCTCCAAAAACATTAATTTGTGGAAATTCAAATGCGTGTTTTGTATCTGAGACAATGAGTTCACTAAAGCTGAGTTTTTGACTTTTTAGAATACCAACCATTAGTCAGTCAGTGAGTGCTAATCGAGCTATATATAGTATAATATTAGAATCGACTAGAAAATCTTGAACTAAGTGGATTTAAGTTTATCCGAGTTTCTTGCTGGTTCGCTCAGTATAAGTTTAACTTTTTTCAAATTGGTATCAAAATCGGTTGATTTATCATCAAAATCGGTTCAGTAGTTTTTAATATATGAACTGTTCGATGTGGTGAGTCGATTTAACTTACAAACTTTTAGATTATCACTTGTATATTTTACGATACGATAAGATTAGGAAATACCACAGTACCACGATTTAAATCCACCAAAGCAGATCCACAAATCTATGTGGTACAGTGTGTAGCTTGTGACATTCACCGCCTAATAAACCAGAAATTCGCACCGCCGCAACACACCTCACCACACAAATCTTCTAAATTACTCTCCACGTACGTTTCACTCCGCAGAGCATCCTCAAGAGATGTGGACTCGACAATGCACAATTGCAAAGCGATATCACTAAGATTTGTCAGCTTTGGCGAATTAGCGTCTTGTTCCTTGATCACCACGGTGTTTCCTGCAAAAGTGGTGGCGCCTTAACCGGCAGCTCAGATCGCCGGTCGAGATAGCCCGACGTTGATGTATTAGAAGGCGCTAACAAATTAAACACGCACTGATACGGAAGCAGCATTTTAATGAGGCTTAGGTACCGAATCCACAGAAAACGGTCTAATTGGGTATTTGACCACTGGTCAAATATATTTATTTAATTTAATTATTAAACTAGCTGAAGCCCACGACTTTGTCCGCGATTTTTCAGACTAAAAAGTAGCTTATATCACTCTCCAGGTCTCCAACTATATACCCACGCCAAAATAACGTCGATCCGTTGCTCCGTTGCGGCGTGAATGAAGGATAAACCAACAAACCAACAAACAAACACACTTTTGCGTTTATAATATTAGTATGATAGATTATAGTAAAAAAGTTCGTCGAACTTTGATGACGTCACAATCCAGTATTTCATACAAAATCCCAAACTAAGCGCGTGTGTTGACGTTTAAAAAAACCAGCCAAGTACGAGTCGGACTCGCGCACCGAGAGTTCCGTACAAACCTGTAGTAAGTTTAAAATTATTAAAACTATTTAATTATACGATGTAACTAAAAATTTATGCTTTTCGCAATTTTACTTTATCTGTGCTTTTAGACGTTGTTCACGGGAAGTACCCTGTAGGTTTTGATTCCCATGCGAGTGTCGAAAATTTGCAGCATAAACTATATCTTTTGATTGCGTTGGCTTAGAATTTTGATTTTTTCACAGTTTCAAGGGGAAGTAGACTTGAGTATTTGATATGAATTTCAGCTTGATGCGTTCCCGAGAAAAAGGGTCTTGATAGACAGACGGACAACAAAGTCCTTTAGAATTTCGCCAGTTAAACTAGCGGCACGCTATGATGGCCGGTTTGACGTTTGTCCGCTCATGAAGTTCCGTATTAATTGATAACGACTTTGAAGGAAATAATTGTATTACTTTATTGACGATAGTGATGTGCAGAGATTCATAAATTTTATCGAATGTAGTTTCTCATGAAGTTCCGTATTAATTGATAACGACTTTGAAGGAAATAATTGTATTACTTTATTGACGATAGTGATGTGCAGAGATTCATAAATTTTATCGAATGTAGTTTTAGGTTTAGGACTCAAAATTTATTTATTAAATTGATTTCTTAAATGTATACAAGTGTAGAAAAATCAGTTTGCACCATTTAAGGGGTGAATGTACTTGTGAATATGAACAATTTTCACTATGTGGACAAACCTCTGAAATCGCAAAAAAATATCAATAAATTTTTAAAAATGGAATCTAATACGATCGTCACATAGGATCGCTGGCTAGCACAACTACTACCTCCGGCAAACTCGCGTCAATGCTCAATGCAAAACAAAGCAGTTTCGAATTGACGTTGCTTCGAAAAGTATAAACTGTCAGTGCAATGCGATTGTGATATAGTTTTGACCTGGCTTTGGATTTCAAATATTGATACTGCATTACTGTTGACCCTTGCTCGTTAATTTGGACTCTGTTCAAGCCCTTTGTTGTGGATTTCGTCGATATGAACGAACGTACGCAGAGAACTGTTCTAAATAGTCAGACACGTGAGTTCGTAATACGCCTTCGTAACTATTTCGATCGTGAAGCTCAAAATGGAGGGCCAATTTTACCTATAACGTCAGTGGTTGAACGCGTAGCTGATGCGCTTAATATTGGACAACGAACTGTTAGACGGATAACTAAAAAAAAATATGGCGAGACTGGCACAGAAGAAAATAAACTTCACACACCAAAAAAGAGAAAACGAGCAAAACCAGTCGTAGGCATCGATAGCTTTGATGCCGATGCTATCCGAAGACATGTTTACGGCTACTATTTACAGAAGGAGTATCCAACAAGAAAAAAGTTGGTGCATTCACTGAAGGAAGCTGGATTATTCTTCGGTGGGGAAAGTTCTTTAACGAAGATTTTGAAGACCATTGGATTTCGATACAAAAAATGTAACAAACGCAAAATATTGATGGAAAGATTTGATATAGCGATGGCAAGGTATACTTTTTTACGGCAAGTGAAAGAAATCAAAAATTGGCAAAATGTTGTGTTCTTGGATGAAACATGGCTTAATGCTAACCATACTGTAGGCCGTTCTTGGAACGATGACACAGCAGCATCTACTTCCAAAGTTCCTGTAGGAAAAGGATCGCGACTTATAATTTGTCACGCCGGAACCATCAACGGGTTTGTCGAAGGTTCTCTCATGGCTTTTGCGTCAAAAACCACTGGAGACTATCATGAAGACATGAATGGAGAAAAGTTTACTGAATGGTTTACCTCAATGTTGTGTAGCCTCCCTGAACCATCTATTATAATTATGGACAACGCCCCATACCACTCGATGCAAATTGACAAGCCACCTGCCCAATCCCAAAAGAAAGCTGATATCGTCGCATGGCTTCGTAAAAATGGCGTAGATGCAAACATGAATATGTTAAAAGCGGAATTAGTACGTCTTTTAAAAGAAAACAAACCAACCAAGATCCGATACGTCATTGACGAAATAGCATTAGAACATGGGCACAGAGTTATACGGTTACCGCCTTACCATTGTGAGTATAATGCGATTGAGTTGGTGTGGGCTCAAATTAAGGGATATGCTGCAAGACACAATACAGAACCCCCATTTACCACAAAAAAAATGCTAAAATTATTAGAAGAAGCTTGTGAACATGTGACTAAAGGAGACTGGGAAAAGGTTGTGAATAGAACTGTTAAATTAATAAGGGAAGATTATGAAAGAGATGTGAAAATAGATAATATTATAGAAAACGAACATATAATTATTAATGTATGTGATGATAGCAGTGACGACAGTGAAAATAGTAGTATGGACGAATCTGATTAATTATGGCCTTTTGTGGCACCTTTTTTGGTATCTTTTGTATTCATATGTTTCTTGTGTGCATATAAAGTATGTATATTCATTTTCGTTCAAATATTCAGTTCGTTCAAATAAATTAAATAAACATATACATTTTTGTTTTATTAAACCTATTTAATCAGGTACAAAAACAAAACTTAATTGTTTTTTGTTCGAGAATAAATTGACATTCCACATCACTATTGTAATGTGTCAAACCGGCCATCATAGCGTGCCGCTAGTGTAGATTATAATCTAACGGTTTTTACAATCTTACGGTGACATATATAATAAAAATAAAATCGTCTTCTACCATTTGTTTTCTTTAGTTAACTAGCCAATGACCACAACTAGCTAAGGACTCGTAATTACCTACCAACATAAACGTAGTAGGTATGTACACAATAATTAAGTTTATACAAAAGTTACCTATTTTATAGGATATTTTTAAGTAGGTATTTTATTTTCACTTTAACCTGTAAACTTGAAATATGAGATAAAATTTCGCAAAAACACGAGTTATTTTATTCATTCGACGATTTATATCAAATTAAAGAAAATGTTATTTAGCTAAATTTAAATGTTTTAAGGATATAAATTTCTATGGATTATTAAATCTTATGAGCACGCGCCATGCTTATGGCGTGTGGCATTTGCAATAAATATAATCATTTTATTTTAAAACTTTGTTAATAAATGGCTAATTAATGCATAATATTATGTCTTATATTTATGGAACACTTTTTGATTTTTCAATTAGTTTTATATGATAAGCTAAAAGACTTGCTATTGACTGAACCTGAACCTGATACCTACTAACTGTTTTTCACATGCTGACAGATAAATATTTTATGTTGATAATATGACGTCTAATGTATACGTATGAGACATGAGTGTTATATTTTCTCCCTGCTTATTCCTCATTGCTGAGACTCCTACAGTGTCCTTGAGTTAATGATTATCTTTTTCATAAAATATAGAGTTTATATTAGGTATTAGAATTCCTAGAAAGTTAGTCATTTATTCACATAGGTAAATAATATTATGTTAGTGTTTTGTTAAGCATACCTTATTTCTTAAAATATCTATTATTAACAAACTGAAACACAAAAAAACTAAATAGGTAAAATATTAAGGTTCCTACATAAATAAACCTAATAATAATTAGTCGATTATTATATTTACAAAGTAGTCAGTCAGTCAGTCAGTCAGTCAGTCAGTCAGTCAGTCAGTCAGTCAGTCAGTCAGTCAGTCAGTCAGTCAGTCAGTCAGTCAGTCAGTCAGTCAGTCAGTCAGTCAGTCAGTCAGTCAGTCAATCAGTCAGTCAGTAAATTAGTTAGTTTGCCACATTGAATCTAATAATAAAAGCGTGCAAAAAAAAATTATCTCCACTTTTCACTTAAAGCTACCCCCTCTGCATGTTACTGACTGACTGACGTTTGACGCAACGACACCGACACCGGCACGTGACCGGCACGAGACCAGCATGTGACCGGCACGAGACCGGCACGTGCTGGAAATGTGCATCTCGTTAGATCAAAGAGGGTGGACTGGTATTAGTAGACCCGTGTATGCATTTGTAGATTTTTAAGTCCCGGTATAAAGAGGGGTGTTATGTATGCCTAAGTTTAATGACCTTTTAAGGATTTCGTACCCAAATATATATCTCACAAGTCCCAAACATACAAACAAACAAATTTTCACTTTTATAATTTAATTTTAGATCGTTAGAAGCCTGAGAGTTGGAATTGTACTCTCAGTCGAGTCTCGAGTCGTATGCGGAAGGACCTGGGAACCCACCGCATTATTATCCCAAGAAAACCCCTGCCATTAAATAGGGAGTTGAAATTTGTATAGTTCACGTGGACGAAGTCGTGGGCATCAGCTAGTTTTAAAGTGCTTTACAAACTTAATAATACTAGTGGTTCGCCCCGAACTGAGACCTCGCGGTATCTTATGATAGTTTCAATATATAATTAATAATTATAGGTAGGTACTTGGTTAAAAACTACATGCCTCAACTTGATATCTGTGTGTTATTTTATAGCTTAAATATCAGTACTACTACTCAACGCAAGGTGGCGGAAATAATCAGTTTGCATTAGTAATACATTGTAAGATATCGCGATATAAAGAAGTTTTAAATTAGTTTTAAAGGAAAACGCCAGACTATGTATAGAGCTTTGCCCCACTTATTAAATTTCGTTTACAAGCATGCCGTATGTAGGATTTAATAGATTTTTTATTTTCATTAATATCATTATTATTATTCATCAATATCATTTTATTAGTAAGCCCAACATGGCAACAACATGTCCTATGATCCTGTTTACACTCCAGTGACAATTTATGCACCTCAACGTCGTTACCCAAATAGCAAGCAATGGTCATCCATGGAATATAGCGTAAAGTCGGCGAGATCGAATCAATATTATAGGTCTAGCAAGTTTTTTGTGAAACATTCAAAACAAGCACGGTAAACAGTCGACTTCACTGAAACCACGATATAAACCAGAGACAAGTAACATATGATATAAACAATGATCACAAATCACAATGACATTGACATCTTCAAATACGTTTGTGAATGACGTTTCATTGCACAAAATGCGTGAATTCGAAGGTAAGGTTTTAATGCAACTATTTTATTATTCATTGTTATTTACAATAAAATAATAATAATGTCATTTTCAATAATTAACTACACAAAATAACGAATTTAAACAAAGATCTGTAGTATGATTTATGTAACTAATAGGAGTTTTGTTTTATTTAAAAACTTAACAACTGTAGTTTTATTCAGTCGTGTATGCGTAGAATGTAATGCAAATTGCCGCAAGAGAAATAGGAAGTGGACGAGGGACTTGAATTACTTTTTTTTACATTTTTAAATCCGCAACTTTTTTATCAATAATTATTAAATCATACGTGGTCATAAATTCCTAAGATAATTTTTAAAAGTTTACATTTTGTGTAAATTAAAAAAATTGGTGGGGCAAAATCTGGCATTCTCTTTTAGGAGGTATAATGAACAAACGTTAAATAATCGCGCCGAATCTGATGACGTCAATTGTCATCCGCTTGTGTGGATGGGATACGTATACCTACAGTTTTACTAAAATGCAGCTCGTTTGGTGAGCGGGTGTTACGTAACATACGATTTCATAACAAAAAAATTATAAAATGTGATGACTGTGTGCTTGCGGCTCCTGCGGTAGGCATGTCTAGATGCGCGCTCATCTTTACGTTCAAAGACATCAGTCAGTTATTGTAACATCTGTAATAATTTATAATGTACCATGTTCTGGACAATAAACGAATTATGAATTATCAGTACTATCAGTAGACTATTTTTTTATTCCACGTAAGATGGTGCTAACGTCTATTATTTGTAAACTAGCGGCACGCTATGATGGCCGGTTTGACGTTTGTCCGCTCATGAAGTTCCGTATTAATTGATAACGACTTTGAAGGAAATAATTGTATTACTTTATTGACGATAGTGATGTGCAGAGATTCATAAATTTTATCGAATGTAGTTTTAGGTTTAGGACTCAAAATTTATTTATTAAATTGATTTCTTAAATGTATACAAGTGTAGAAAAATCAGTTTGCACCATTTAAGGGGTGAATGTACTTGTGAATATGAACAAATACGATCGAAAAGGATCGCGACTTATAATTTGTCACGCCGGAACCATCAACGGGTTTGTCGAAGGTTCTCTCATGGCTTTTGCGTCAAATACCACTGGAGACTATCATGAAGACATGAATGGAGAAAAGTTTACTGAATGGTTTACAAAATAGATAATATTATAGAAAACGAACATATAATTATTAATGTATGTGATGATAGCAGTGACGACAGTGAAAATAGTAGTATGGACGAATCTGATTAATTATGGCCTTTTGTGGCACCTTTTTTGGTATCTTTTGTATTCATATGTTTCTTGTGTGCATATAAAGTATGTATATTCATTTTCGTTCAAATATTCAGTTCGTTCAAATAAATTAAATAAACATATACATTTTTGTTTTATTAAACCTATTTAATCAGGTACAAAAACAAAACTTAATTGTTTTTTGTTCGAGAATAAATTGACATTCCACATCACTATTGTAATGTGTCAAACCGGCCATCATAGCGTGCCGCTAGAGTAAGCACTTGAAACGAATAAATTTTTACAGAGCGCCATCTATTGACATCATTGTAAAGTTCTGTTAAAATACTGAAGCTCATTAAAAATTTAATAATTTCGTTTCCTTATAATATTTACTGAGACCTCGCGGAATCCATAAGATAGTTTTAACTATAATATATTGTACTAGTTAACTTTTAACATTAGACGCAAAAGAGCTAAAGAGTTATTGGAGAAACGAATAAACTTTTACAGAGCGCCATCTATTGACATCCTTGTGAAGTTCTGTTAAAAATACTGAAGCTCATTAATAATTAAATAATTTCGTTTCCTTATAATATTTATCTAATTTTAGTATTTGTTGTTCAAGTACAGGATATAATTCAAATAATTGATCAAGTTTTAAATAAATAAATAAATAAATAAATAATCCTTTATTTAGCCAAAAAAAGTACAAGTAAAAATGAAAACATATTACATGGAGTACCACAGCTCTCATGAGACCTGGGCACTCATTCCTTAAAACAAAACTTAAAATCTATATTTATTGGCTAAACGAGGCGCTGCCTCAGCTTGATGCTGCAGCCAGTCGACTGCAACGCTGGTTTTCAGGCATGACCCCTAGTGAGGTCACGGGCTAACCGGAAGCGCAAAGTATATATATTTTTTAAACAAAGCTATTTAATATTTAGGTAGGTATAAAAGGTAATTGGTGTTATTTTTGCACCATAAAAACTAACTACGATTAAACTAATAAAATTTAATAAAACTGTAAAATAAAACTGAGATCTAAATTAAAACTAACATTTCAAATTCTACTTGTTTACCTATATACTACAATATGTGTTATTTACAAGAGTTAGGAAATATGGAGCAAAAGATGAGAATTGGAGCTGGAAAGTGAGCAATGGGGGAGAATACAAACGATATAAAGTTCTGCAAAATTTGGACATGAATTAAATTATTAAATAATTCCTATTCTAGCTTTTGATTTTCTAATAAAAAGTTCCTAGTTATTTGTTTGAAAGTGTACAAAGATTTTGCTAGACGGGCTGGGGGAGGCAGGTTTTAGGCTCAGCCTTACAGAAAATTGAGAGTTCTGAGGTCAACTTTGGACGTTAGAAAATCTCCACTTTGAAAGCCCCTCATATCGTCAATTTTAGGGGAAAATTTTAAAAAAATATATTTTTGGGCTCTATTCCTAATTATCTTTAAAATGATATACAGCAACCCTATGTAACGCTATAAAAAAAATTTACTTCGCATTCGCTTCTATGAGAGCCCCCCTGAAATAAAGATTTTTATAACTTTTTAAGCCATATTCAGCTGGAGGCCATAGGTTTACGTATTATATTTAAATTTGAATAATTACGTTCAGTAATTCAGAAGTTATAAGGCTCTGACAGACGGACAGATAGGGTAACCAATTTTTTTTGGCAACCCTAGGACGGACAAGTGCAAATTTACTCAAGTAGACTCAGAGACCTTCGCTTCGCTCGGTCAACTAACCGAAATGACTAGTAAATTAACAATTATGTAATATCAATTTTTGCCCACATACAAAACCCATGGGGTAGCACAAACCATGATATATCTCCCTAATTTATGTCTTACGCGTGTCATGGGGTCCTGGAGCTACCGGAAACGGTGTTAGGGGTGCGATGACCCCATGGGGTCTCACTTATGGTGTGTGATACAATGATTTGACATCAATTTTAAGACCTCTCTTGCTTGAAGCTTGGCAATAATTTGCTTTAACGGTTCTGATAGTTCCTTAGTTTAAGATGATTTGTGAGATGGTGATAATTTTTTAAAAACCCGGCTGTTTGTTGTGTGCTCTTCTCAGACCAGAGCGCGATTGGAACCCTCGTAGCTGTAGTTTAAAGATATCGTAACTGATTACCACCATCATGTTTTATAAGTTATTAGCTAATGCCCGCGCTATCGTCCGCTTGGATTGAGGTTTTTGGTTCCCGCGGGAAGTCCTTAATTTTTACGGATAAAAAGTAGCCTATGCTAATCTAGAATATAATCAACTTACATCTGTGCCAAATTTCGTCCAGATCCGTTCAGATCAGCCGTTCTGGTGTGATTGAGTAACAAACATCCATCCATACAAACTTTCGCATTTATAATATTAGATATAGATTAGTATGATATTAGTATGGATAAAACATTAAAAGCCTGCCCACAAGAGATAAACAAATTAAAAAATTAGATCGCACCCGCCTCCCTTACCCGAGGGATTAGCTAATATAATCCTTCGACAATCAAATACGCTATGGGAAATAAATTAAAAGCTGGTTCCCGCCAAAGGGACGATCCAAATACGCCATGTAAGCCTTTATCTTTCCCCATAAAATACGATTTTTCAGGTCACAGGAGACGATTAAAATATTGCTTTATGTTTATTTTTACGACAGGCCCTGGCGTAGCGTTGACCACTGCTTCCGAGTTCCGGGTTCGATTCCCGGCAGGGTCAATTTGGGAATTTATAAGTTCCGAATTTTGTCTGGTCCGGTCTGGTGGGTGGCATCGGCCGTGGCTAGTTACCACCCTACTGGCAAAGACGTACCGCCAAGCGATTGAGCGTTCCGGTACGATGCCGTGTAGAAACCGACTAGGGATATGGGTTTAATATAACTGCTATACCGCTCACAGGTTAGCCCGCTACCATCTTAGACTGCATCGCCACTTACCATTAGGTGAAATCGCAGTCAAGAGCTAACTTGCAGTTAATAAAAAAATAACTTTCTACAGGATGTTTATTCGACCCGCATGTATATGTATTTGTATGTATTTGTATTTATATATTGTAGTCAAGGAAAATTAAGACGTTCACGCGAATAAAGTCGTGGGCTTTAGCTAGTGATCAAGTGAATACCCCAACGTTCACAACACTAATTGCAGTCAGCGAGTCATAAATCCATTTTATTCCTCATAATGGATTCCAACCACTTAGCAAATCGATTTTTTTCACGCTGTTTTCGCCACTCCCCCTTGAATACAACACGGAGTTCTATGAATGTAGGGTTAACATAAAACACTGAGACTGACTTATACAACGCTGCCTAAACTGAGGCCCAATTATCTAAGCAAATCGTAGTCATTTGACAGCTTAAAACGTATTACTCGAATTGCTAATGGAGTTCATACATGCTTTTTGATGTGCAGGCATATGTATGAGCTCCTTAAAAATAGGTCTAATTATCCGTTTGACAAACGATTACGATTTGGTTACACAATCGCGGGGCTGCGCGCGGAAGTTTGGATGGATGGATGTTTGTTACTTAATCACGCCAAAACGGCTGAACGGATCTGGATGAAATTCGGCACAGAGATAGATTATAGTCTGGAATAACACATAAGCTATTTTTTATCCCGGAAATTTAAAGAGTTCAAGAGGTACCAAAAAACCTCAATCCACGAGGACATCAGCTAGTTTACAATATTAGTATGACTTTCTTTATATTATTTTGAAAATATCGAAACAGTTTTTTGCTGTCGGTACCCCGTAACGGTATTATGTTTTACAGAAGGGATTCCAAAAAAGCTTATAATATCTCAGCAGGTCAGAATCGTTTGTATTATGACTCTAGAACTAAAAACTAGGGCACAATTTTCGATTACTAACCCCGGTTCGTTTCTTCGTTTGGGTTAATTTAACGTTTTTCTGCCACACAAGCCAATTATTGGATATTTAATAACTATTCAAATCAGCATCTTTTTTCAAACGTTAAAACGCGTGCTTAATATAAGATTTTGTATGAAATACTGAATTGCGATGTCATCAAAAAACCTCAATCCACGCAGACGTAGTCGCGGGCATCAGCTAGTACTACATACCAGCTAATGCCCATAATTTCTGACGACCTCTCTGACGCAGTGTTGAGCGTTTAAAGTGCGGAGGTCCCGAATTCGATCCCCGGCTGGGTCACTTGGGAATTTATAATTTCTGAATTTTCCCTGATCTGGCCTGGTGGGAGTCTTCGGCCGTGAATAGTTAGCACCTTACCGGCAAAGACTTGCCACCAAGAGATTTAGCGTTCCCGTACGATTCCGTGGCTAAATCGGATACCCCTATTCGGTTTCGTCTCGCTAGCCTGCTACCATCTAAGACTACATCATCACTTACCATCAGGTGAGATCGCAGTCAAGGGCTAACTTGTAGTGGATAAAAAAAAATCGTCCCTTAATTTTTGAAAACTCCCGACCGTCCGAACAGGAAGCTGGCCGTCTAAATCACTGATCTATTACTACCTTACGTCGCCTTGTCATCAAAGTAGTGTAGAACACGCGTGTTTGTACTAAAACGAGATCAAGGGTTGAAAGAACCGGCCAAGCGCGAGCCGGACTCGCACACGTAGGGTCCCGTACCATCGTACAAAATTGAACACTATGTACTTTTTAAATACTTTCGTAAAAGAATAAATAAATCAAACAATTTATTGTTTACATTATTATTACAAACAACCACGTTTCTTTATGAGTGGCCTTTTTTTTGCTAGATGAGGCCCGCGACTTCGTCCCCGTGAAGTTATTATAAAGCCCTTTTCCAACTTTGTTTTAAAGAATCTCGAGTGCCCTCATTGAAGGCTTATATGTGATTGATTGACCGAGGGCAAAATAATAAGAGAAGAAAACTCGACCTGGGTCATCGCATAACCATAGTTCGCGCGCAAGTTGAATGTAGAGCTTATGTATGGTGACACATGACATAAGTTCTGCATTCAAACGGATAATTCGGCTTGTTTAAGGAGGTCATAGATGCCTGCACTTCAAAAAGCATGAATGAACTGCATAAACAGTTCAAGTAATTATACGTTATAAGCTGTCAAATAATTACGATTTGCTTACACAATTGGGCCTCTGTTCTAAATCTGATAGATATCTACTTAGAAATGACAGCTCAGAGGATATAATATGATACATATCGTGTTAGGGGAATACCGTTCTAACATAATATAACAGTACGGATCCCTAAAAAGGGTGGAATCTTTCACGCAGGGGTGTATACGCCCCTTTGGTATGCTCCAGTGGAATCAATCAGCGAGCTAAAGGTCAAAAGCAGAGGCTTAAAGTGCGTTTCCACTGAAAAGATTAAACTATAAATAACAAGTGGTTCGCCCCGAACTGAGACCTCGCGGTATTTTTTTATTATTATACGACTGCCTGAAAAAAGGAGTATATTGTTTTCAGGGTTCATGTATGTATGTATATATGTATGTGAGTTTGTATATTCCACCATAACTTCTATACGCCTGAACCGATTTTAATAAATGAGGTATCGTTAGAATTCCTAGCTTATTCCGGGTGACAAAGGCTTGTAAAATTAAAAAAAAATGATGGGGTTACCATGGTCCCGCATTAAAGACTAAAGTTGAAAAAAATAATTTGAAAATAAGATTAACTATATAATCATCATCTAGAAAATGATGAGTAGATTCCAAAAATATATAACACTATAGTACAATATCCAGTGATTCACAAAAAAATATCCATTCCCTATTTAGCCATTCCTAATTATCTTTAAAATGATATATACCGCAACCCTATGTAACGCTATAAAAAATATTTTACTTCGCATTCGCTTCTATGAGAGGCCCCCTGAAATAAAGATTTTTATAACTTTTTAAGCCATATTCGGCTGGAGGCCATCGGTTTACATATTATATTTAAATTTGAAGTAATTACGTTCAGTAATTCAGAAGTTATAAGGCTCTGACAGACGGACAATTTTTTTTGGCAAACCTAGGACGGACAAGTGCAAATTCACTCAAGTAGACTCAGAGATCTTCGCTTCTCTCGGTCAATAAATAATATTGCCCTTGATGGAGCTGACACAAAAAAGTTTATATTTTTTGTATACTTAGTAGTATTCTGTAGACCAATCAGAATGGAATCTGCGTGTGGTTAATTTTACTAACGTCTTTTTATCAAGCTTTTATTTAACTTGCCGTGTTAGTACGTGGTCAAATTTTGCAATAGAATATAATGGAGTCGACGGCTGAAGAAAAGTTTTTATTTTATATTTAACCTAAGTATATATTTAAAGAAATACTCCTTTACGAAGTAAGTACCTACTACAATTTAGATGATATTCACGATATCGTCCGCGTGAATTAAGATCTTAGAAAATCCCATGGAAACTGATTTGCAAGTATAAAAAGTATCCTATGTCCTTCCCCGGGATGCAACCTACCTCTGTACCAAATGGTCAAAATCGGTTGAATCGGTCGGTCAGGTGATATAGCAGTCAAAGGCTAACTTGTAGTGAAATAAAAAAATATGTGTAAAGGTAAACAAATAAAGATGGGCCGGAAAGGGTAGACAGACGAAAACTTACTTTCGCATTTTAGTACATTACTGCAGCGGCCAGCAAAACAGGCATTGAAGGACGAACGTGTAAATGTGGGCCGAGGCGAAGCCGAGGCACACATACGTGAGTCCATCAATGCCTAGTTGTGGCCAAGGCTCGTATAGTGCTTTTCTCAAATAATGCGCGGAAATTAAAACTTAGTAGTACTTAGACAGAACTTTTTTAAAAAAATATATATTTTTCTTACGATTTTGGCGGTAAAAAGTTTTCTATTACGGCTCTTGTCGCCTCTTGAATTTCAGATGGCGTTAAAGTAAGTTCATTACACTCATTGTCTTCACTTGAACTAATTTTGTCAAATATATTTCAAAATCAATGACGAACAACGAACAACAATAATTTTTCCCGCGTTATAGTGTTCATTTTTTTTTCAATAAACAGCTTTCTATTTGCAAGCTAGTTCGAAATTTTAATAAAACCTACCTCCTTATGTTTCGGAGTAAAAGATCGTTCCATTTTTAAATTAAACGACAGATATGAATTCACTATGTAATTTATTTGGCCGCTAAACCACGACAGATATGGATTTTCATACAACATTTGCCGGCCGCTGCTCGCATGTATTTGGCCAGTACGGCAAGTTCGATTTATCTCAAAGAAGGTTGTCAAAATAATGCTCAAATTTCCAAGCATGTTTGAAAAAATAATATTAGCAAGGATATTAGGGATTCTTAGCGAGTGTCAAATGCCGAAGTAGTAAAACTGTATTGGAAAAATCTACATATTCAAACCTATCCTTAAGTCACCCTAAGCATGGGGATTGAAAAGAAATGACGGGGGATGAAGTCGGGGCTTGGGAGTCATTATTTATTTATAATTTTATTTTACTGGTTTTACGGCTTTTTTATTTTATTTTTACGCCATTTTATAAAGAGTCTAGATGATGCCTGTGACTTCGTCCGCATGGATTAAGGTTTTTTAGACCCACCACGCTGCTCCAATGCGGGTTGGCGGGCGATAACGACTTAATAGTCGGCATCATGTTAGTGATAATAACCGGACCGACGGCTTAACGTGCTCTCCGAGGCACGGGGGTGAAACCTCCTAAATCCGGGCTAGTACCTACTGAGAATTTCTAGTCAGAACATTTAATACTTAATTATGGTCTGACCCGGGACTCGAACCCCGGGACCACGTAGGCCGCAGTCAAACATGCTAACCTGAAACCAATTTTTGACCAACGATGCAGTTCAACCCCAAATAGTTTATCGAAAACCAATTTGTACTTCTTCACGGTTGAATTATTTCGCGATCGCACTTGACCATCTGTACTTTACACCCCACGGTCAATATTATTACTGACTTTTGTACCCTAAGCCTGAAAAAAGAGGGTGGAAAAATGTGATTATTTTTTTCTCTCCACACGATTTAGTTTGGTTTTTCTAAGGTTCGAGTGCATACGTAGGATATATTTTAATATTTTTTTATTATTTTGATGCTAAGTGAAGATACAGTCCAAGATGGTACCGTAACCGGGCTAATCTGTTAGCGGTATGGCAGTTATATTAAACCCATACCCTTAATCGTTTTCTAAACGGCATCGTAGCGGAACGCTAAATCGCTTGGCGGCACGTCTTTGTCGGTAGAGTGGTAACTAGCCACAGCCGAAGCCTTCCACCAGGCCAGACCAGAAAAACTTCAGGAATTATTAAATTCTTAAATTGACCTTGCCGGCGATTTTACATATGATTCAAACAGTGAATTAAATGATCGCGAGGAACGAGAGTTATTCATAATGTACCTACTCGAAGGTATGTGAAGTCTGCCAATACGCACTTGACCAGGCTGGTGGATTATGGTCAAACTCTTCTCATTCTGAGATGAAAATCGCAATCAGTTTATTTATTCAATTTAGGTACACTGTACAGTGTACTTACTTACTTATTGACGTCCGAAACTTATAAAACATGATCGTGATAATCAGTTAACTACGGTATCTTAAAACTTAAACTATGAGGCAAATGCGAAAGTGTCTTTTTTTTTAAATGATGTAAAAATTTGTACTCCTGAGGATGCTCCGGTGCCGGTGCGAATTGCTGGCTAACTGGGCGGTGAATATCGTAAACTACACGCTGTACCACATATATTGGTCTACCGTGGCGGATTATAGCTAATTAAATATGTATAGAAGTTTAATTCGCTATGATCAGATCTATGTGTTGCAGATGAGGGCGCGTGCGACGAGGGCGGGTAGATGCTGAGCCATGGAGCCGGGCTGGGTAGTGCTGGCTGCCGCCCTGGTGGCGGTCTTCGCGCAGAACAATAGAAGTAAGTATTCTTATACAATAGGGTTGACGCCTATGTCAAAAAAAATTATTTCTTATTGATTATTTAATAGGGTGTCTTCCAAAAGACCTAAAATTCACATCCTCGGCTAGTTTTAAGATTGATAATCATTTTATTATTAGATTAAAGAAATAAAACTATTGAAATTTGGTGACGACAACTATGTGTTTCATTCAAACTTCCATACTAGGAGCGCGTTTTTAGTTGAGCTGTAGAGTTGCTGATTTGATTGAGTTGTCAATACCTAGGGGTATTCCGTCAGTTTCCTCTGTCACGTCCCTGTCAGTGTCAGCCCGCAGCGTTGCCGGCGCCTCCGGCTTACGACTAGTGGGAGAGGAAATATTTCTTATATGTAAACATATAAGAAAATATGATTGTTTCGATAATAATAATTGATAGAGCAAAATCTTCTAGCGCCCGCGCCATCTTGCGAAAACATAAGGAAATGGCGGGCGGAAGTGGAAATGAACGGCAAGACGCCGCTTCCGGCAATCAGTTGGAAGGAAACCTGTGATTTTGAAGATCGAATCTTACCATTTTGTTTAACGACTTGGACGAATCAAAGACGTTGCAATAATTAGGTACATTATTTTTTTTAATGAAATGATTTATTTCACGTAGGACTTTTACTACTTTTTCAATTTTATATAAATAAATAAATTTTAAGTCGCAAAGTATTTTATTATCATGACGCGGACCGTCTCATATAATTCTTGCGGCATCATCTGCGGCGGACGATGCCGCAGGAATCAGCTAGCAGACTATAAATATCATGAAATCGCGAAAGTTTTTCGCCAATCCATTGTAAGGGGCGTCTCTATTCGCGTGGATGCATCGTCGCCGGATCTCAGTTCTTTTCAAACTTCTCATAATAAATTCCATTCAGAACTGACACCTATTCTTTATTATTATGAATTATTGAATTTTTCCACTATATTGTTGAGGAGTCCATACTAATATCATAAGTGCGAATTGGTGCCTGCACCAATTATCGTCAAAATTGGTTAAGCGGTGACAAACTTGCACATTATAATGTCGCTATGTTCGCGTAGATTAAGGTTTTGACTCCCGAGGAAACTCCTTAATTTTCCGGGATAAAAAGTAGCAGTTTTCCTTTCCCGTGAAGGACAAAATGACATCGAAATCTGTTTAAAATGAGCCGTTAAAGCGTAGCAGACAGAAAAAAACACTCTCGTATTTATTGACCGAGCGAAGCGAAGGTCTCTAAGTCTACTTGAGTGAATTTGCACTTGTCCGTCCGTCCGTCTGTCAGAGCCTTATTATTTCTGAATTACTGAACGTAATTACTTCAAATTTAAAAACAATATGCAAACCGATGGCCTCCAGCCGAATATGCCTTAAAAAGTTATAAAAATCTTTATTTCAGGGGGGCTCTCATAGAAGCGAATGCGAAGTAAAATGTTTTTATAGCGTTACATAGAGTTGCGGTATATCATTTTAAAGATAAT
The DNA here is from genome assembly GCA_964035005.1 of Erebia palarica. Classification (NCBI taxonomy): domain Eukaryota; kingdom Metazoa; phylum Arthropoda; class Insecta; order Lepidoptera; family Nymphalidae; genus Erebia; species Erebia palarica. Next base: position 11,295,296 of record OZ035993.1, on the reverse strand, counting down.
TAGGAATAGAGTACAAAAATATTTTTTTGATTTTTCCCCTAAAATTGACGAAATGGGAGGCTTTCAAAGGGGAGATTATCATACGTCCAAAGTTGACCTCAGAACTCTCAATTTTCTGAAAGGCTGAGCCTGAAACTTGATCAATTATTTGAATTATATCCTGTACTTGAACAACAAATACTAAAATTAGATAAATATTATAAGGAAACGAAATTATTTAATTTTTAATCAGCTTCAGTGTTTTTAACAGAACTTCACAATGATGTCAATAGATGGCGCTCTGTAAAAGTTTATTTGTTTCTCCAAAAACTCTTTAGCTCGTTTGCGTCTAATGTTAAAATTTAACTATTACAATATATAGTTACCGCGAGGTCTCAGTTCGGGGCGAACCACTAGTAATATTATAGAAGGTATGGAATTAGTATGGATTAACACAGAATAATATGATACATTTTAACCTGAAAAATAAAAGAGTCCTGCGGGAATCCAAAACCGTAATCCACGCAGACGAAGTGAGCCATTTAAGTACCTATTCTGTTAATTAAGTAAGTTTACCTACCTATTTAAGAATGAATGAATGAATGAAAAATTCTTTGTTGTATACTTAGAAACATACTTATAAACAATAACAATAAAACCAAGAATATTATGTAAGATTGTAAAATGCAGAAAATATTGTTAAGTTTTTTTTTTAATTATTCTGGATTAAAAAAAGTAATAATTCAAATCAAATATTCATTTATTCAATATAGATACACTGTAGGTGTACACTTATTAACTTCAATTACTTACTTATAAAACATGATGGTGATAATCAGTTACGGTGTCTTAAAACTAAAGTTACAAGGGTTCCAAACGCGGGTATGAGAAGAGCCCACAACAAACTTAACCGGGTTTATTTTTATTACCATCTCACAAATTATCTATAATTATCATAGCTAAGGAACTGTCAGAGCCATTAGAGCATATAATTGTCCTATTTCTTTGTCATTTAAGTAATCCTTTACATGGTAATAAGATTTTTCAATGACTTTACGTTTTACATTAACTTTCATCATCTAGTAGATTAGTAAAGCACAAATCATAAACTATAAACCAAAATCCAATTAAGGTGCCATGTTTAAAAGCTATATACTGCCGGAAGTTCGACCGCGTCTTCCGTTTTGGCGGTAAATCTACTACGTCCGGTACGAACTTTGTCTATTGCTTACTTTGTTCTAATGTTTACGTTTATTAGAATTAGATAGATAGATAGACGAACTCTTAAAAGCCACATAAAACATTTTACTATTATTTATTGCGAAAGTTTTGATGGATGTATGGATGTTTGTTACTCAATCACGCCTCAACGGCTGAACGGAACTGACTGGAATAGCAGATAATCTGGAATAGCGCGACTTGAGGTTTTGTGGTTCCTGCGGAAACTCTTTAATCTTCCGGGATGAAAAGTAGCCTATGTGTTATTCGAGCATTCGATTTGTCGGTATTTAGTAGGTATATGAAATTCCGAGGCTAATTGGAACATTGAACGATCACATATTTAGCGATCCAATCGCACATTGAATTGCTAAACATGGACGCTTTAATTAAACAACAGCTAGTCGTTTATGACTTCCACAGTAATGTCCACCCGACCAAATATTCAACGCTGCACTTTTTGATGGTCCAAGATCCCTATTATCCCTATATTTTTATTCTAAACTAGCTGATGCCCGCGACTTCGTCCGCGTGGATCGAATTTTTTGGTTCCCGCGGGAAATCTTTAATTATACGGGATAAAAAGTGTTATTGGCTATTGCAGACTATAATCTATCTCTGTGCAATGTTCATCCAGATCCATTCAGCCGTAATGACGTGATTGAGTGACAAACATCCATTTGAGATTTCTTTGGTTCCCGCGGGACTTCTTTATTTTTTCGGGATAAAAAGAAGCTTACGTGTTATTTCAGACTACAATCTATATCTTTGTGCCTTTCATCAAATCAATGCGTTCAGCCGTTCTGGTGTGATTAAGCGTCACTCGTTAGTATGGCATAAGTTTTTTTCAATTTCCACAGCACTTCATTATTTTCCGGGATAATATGTAGCCTAAGTCACTATCCAGATCCTCAACTATACCCATGCAAAAAATTACGTTGATCTGTTGCGGCGTGATTGGAGGACAAACTACCTATTAAACGTCCTTGGGGATAAAATTTACAAAAAAATGTGAATCAGGTATTTCTTCATTTCAAACCAAAATTCCAAAAAAACTCTACCAAGTTACCAAAACCTACCAAGTTTAACGGCTCTTAAAAATTAATGACTGACTTTCATACAAACTTTCAACCCCTATTTTACCCTTTTCGGGGTTGAATTTTGAAGAACTGTGACACACGTACTTCTTTATTTTTCACCGAGTCAAAACACTAAGCTTCGTTGATATAACTTGAACAATATCTCGAGAAATGAAGGCCTTACATACCAACTTTCCCTTTAGGGATAACTTTACATTCCCTTTAGGGATCGAATTTTCAAGAACTGTGAAACACGTATTTCTTCATTTTTAGCCCGCAGTTTATATACCTTGTTTAATGGCTATGACTTGAGAAATGAAGGACTTTCATACAAACTTTCAACCCCTTTCTACCCTTTTACGGGTTGAATTTTGAAAAACTGTGACACACGTACTTCTTTATTTTTTACCAAAATCCGAAACACTAAGCTTTGTTGATATAACTTGAACAATATCTTGAAAAATGAAGGCCTTACATACCAACTTTCATGCCCTTCTTTCATGCATTCGATCCCTAAAGGGGTGAAATATCACCCCTTTAGGGATCGGATTTTCAAAAACTGTGAAACACGTATTTCTTCATTTTCAACTAGTAGCTCGTATACCAAGTTTCATGGATATAACTTGAGAGATGCTGGACTTTCATACAAACTTTCACCCCCTATTTCACCCCCTTAGGGGTGGAATTTTGAAAAATCCTTCCTTAGTACAGTCACAGGATTAACCTACTGTCAAAATTTCTATTACTAACCCCAGCGGTTTAGGCTGTGTGTCGATCCCATAACGATTTCATAATAGGTCTTTACCTATGAAATTGCCGTTTTATAAGGGAGGGACATAAAGTCGATTTTTTTTAAATATAATATATTTATTTAATCAAAGTATGTACCATTGCTATCTATGTACTTTTGCCATCTCATAGGTAGTTCATTGATCCCTTTACTAAAAAAACCATTCGGACGGGAATCAATAAAATCTCTGAAGGCGCTTTGGACTGAGTTGAATTTTTTCCCTTGCAAGAAGTTATCCAAATTTCGAAAAAAAATGGTAATCTGTTGGAGCAAAGTCCGGGGAGTACGGCGGATGTCTTAGACATTCCAATTGAAGCTCCACTAATTTGGTAGCCGTCTGTTGTGCAGTGTGTGGTCTAGCGTTGTCCTGAAGCAGCAGTGGCCTAGAGCGATTGACGAGCCTCGGTTGTTTAGCAGCTAGCTTTTCCATCATGGTTTGCAGTTGCTGACAATAGACATCCGCCGTAATCGTCTGGCCATATTTAAGAAAGCTGTAGTGAACGACACCGGCACTAGTCCACCAAACGCTCACAAGTAGTTTTTTTTTGAGTCAATTTTCGCTTGGGGCAGGATTTGGCTGGTTCGCCAGGGTTCAGTCATTGCGATTAGCGTTTCCGATTATCGTACAGGATCCACATTTCATCACAGTCATAATTCGATTTAAAATCCCTTCATTATTGTGCGGGTTGAGTAATGTAACGCAGCAGTCGACGCGCGTTTGTCGGTTTGCTGCACTCAATTCATGAGGTACCCACCTTTCAAGCTTTTTCACCTTCCCAATTTGCTTCAAGTGGATTAAAACAGTTTTATCACTAACACCGCAACCTGCAGCTAGCTCGGACGTGGTTTGCGATGGATCCGCTTCCACAATAGCCTTCAATTCTTCATTATCAACTTTGATCTCCGGCCGTCCACGGGGCTTCCAGGTCGAAATTTCCAAAACGAAAACGTTGGAATCAAAAACGCACTGTGTTTTCTTTTGCGACACCGCCGCCATACACATCATTAATCCTTCGAGCCGTTTCTGCAGCACTGGTACCACGATGGAACTCGTACTCGTAAATAACGCGATATTTCAACTTTTCCATTTTGTAAACTGAGTGACGCAAAGAAAAAACCAAAAGAGGAAAAATCAAATGAATAGGGGTTTTCAAAACACAAAAGCATGAGTAAATAGCTGTATAAATTTGAAATTGAAATTCCTAACCAAAAAGGAGATATTTGAGATCAAAGTGGCCAGTACGACAAAACGGCAATTTCATATGTAAGGACCTAATATATATGTCACCGTAAGATTGTAAAAACCGTTAGATTATAATCTAACTCGCGAAATTGTAAACTGTCGAAAGATTGTGAACCGTTCAATGTTCTGATTGTCAATTTTTGAAATATTCATTGTATTAACGTTTTCTTGTCTGTTTCTTGTAGGTTAGGTTAGGGTTCGACATAAACATTCAGGTAGTGCCCGGCCGCAGGCCGCCACTTGGGTTTTATCGGGTTAATATACTTAACAGATTACAATTCAATGCGTTAAATTGTAATCTGTTAAGTATATTAACCCGATAAAACCCAAGTGGCGGCCTGCGGCCGGGCACTACCTGAATGTTTATGTCGAACCCTAACCTAACCTACAAGAAACAGACAAGAAAACGTTAATACAATCTTACGGTGACATATATATTAGGTCCTTACATATGAAATTGCCGTTTTGTCGTACTGGCCACTTTGATCTCAAATATCTCCTTTTTGGTTAGGAATTTCAATTTCAAATTTATACAGCTATTTACTCATGCTTTTGTGTTTTGAAAACCCCTATTCATTTGATTTTTCCTCTTTTGGTTTTTTCTTTGCGTCACTCAGTTTACAAAATGGAAAAGTTGAAATATCGCGTTATTTACGAGTACGAGTTCCATCGTGGTACCAGTGCTGCAGAAACGGCTCGAAGGATTAATGATGTGTATGGCGGCGGTGTCGCAAAAGAAAACACAGTGCGTTTTTGATTCCAACGTTTTCGTTCTGGAAATTTCGACCTGGAAGCCCCGTGGACGGCCGGAGATCAAATTTGATAATGAAGAATTGAAGGCTATTGTGGAAGCGGATCCAAAAGGTGGGTCGAATTATGACTGTGATGAAATGTGGATCCTGTACGATAATCGGAAACGCTAATCGCAATGACTGAACCCTGGCGAACCAGCCAAATCCTGCCCCAAGCGAAAATTGACTCAAAAAAAATTACTTGTGAGCGTTTGGTGGACTAGTGCCGGTGTCGTTCACTACAGCTTTCTTAAATATGGCCAGACGATTACGGCGGATGTCTATTGATAGGTAAAGACCTATTATGAAATCGTTATGGGATCGACACACAGCCTAAACCGCTGGGGTTAGTAATAGAAATTTTGACAGTAGGTTAATCCTGTGACTGTACTAAGGAAGGATTTTTCAAAATTCCACCCCTAAGGGGGTGAAATAGGGGGTGAAAGTTTGTATGAAAGTCCAGCATCTCTCAAGTTATATCCATGAAACTTGGTATACGAGCTACTAGTTGAAAATGAAGAAATACGTGTTTCACAGTTTTTGAACCGCAACCTGCAGCTAGCTCGGACGTGGTTTGCGATGGATCCGCTTCCACAATAGCCTTCAATTCTTCATTATCAACTTTGATCTCCGGCCGTCCACGGGGCTTCCAGGTCGAAATTTCCAGAACGAAAACGTTGGAATCAAAAACGCACTGTGTTTTCTTTTGCGACACCGCCGCCATACACATCATTAATCCTTCGAGCCGTTTCTGCAGCACTGGTACCACGATGGAACTCGTACTCGTAAATAACGCGATATTTCAACTTTTCCATTTTGTAAACTGAGTGACGCAAAGAAAAAACCAAAAGAGGAAAAATCAAATGAATAGGGGTTTTCAAAACACAAAAGCATGAGTAAATAGCTGTATAAATTTGAAATTGAAATTCCTAACCAAAAAGGAGATATTTGAGATCAAAGTGGCCAGTACGACAAAACGGCAATTTCATATGTAAGGACCTAATATATATGTCACCGTAAGATTGTAAAAACCGTTAGATTATAATCTAACTCGCGAAATTGTAAACTGTCGAAAGATTGTGAACCGTTCAATGTTCTGATTGTCAATTTTTGAAATATTCATTGTATTAACGTTTTCTTGTCTGTTTCTTGTAGGTTAGGTTAGGGTTCGACATAAACATTCAGGTAGTGCCCGGCCGCAGGCCGCCACTTGGGTTTTATCGGGTTAATATACTTAACAGATTACAATTCACCGAAAAATAATGCGTTAAATTGTAATCTTTCGACAGTTTACAATTTCGCGAGTTAGATTATAATCTAACGGTTTTTACAATCTTACGGTGACATATATATTAGATTAGATTAGATAGATTAAATCTTTAGTTAAACTAAAGATTTAATTTAGAATATAAAACACAGGTATTTTCATTAACAAAAGTTTTGTAATTATAGTATACAGGCGTCGTTTTGTTCAGTCTATTCTCGAGTTTTAAAGCGTCTGACAAAAGTTTTGGTCCATGGGAAGTGTCCGGCACTTATGATACTATTTTAGAATAATATTCTACATATCAGCCATGTAAATTTACGTTAAGTATCTCTTATTTTTAGTTACTTTTCTTAACTGGTGTCTTGAACACGCACGTTATTCAAAGAACATGAGACGCTATTGAGAACCTATAAGGTTTCATCTATGTGAAAACATAACTTATGTCAGATCGCTCTGGGATCCACTATGCAAATCATAGGTAATTATTTGACAGCTCAAAACGTGTTACTCGAACTGTTTAAGGAGTTCATACATGCTTTTTGACGTGCAGGCATCTATGAACTCCTTAAAGAGGTCGTGTTATCCGTTTGATAAACGTTTACGATTATAGTCCAACAAAGTAATCTGACCCGGTGGCCAAAATCGAAACTAATTTTTGTGCCTGTTTAGTTTTCGTTTTTATTTTATTTTTCATAGATTTTCATAGATCGACGCTGTCACCGGGTCAGCTAAGTTTGTCGGACTGTACGATTTCCTAACACAATCGGGGGGCCGGTGCGAGGCTGCCATTCAGGCACCATGGGCCCCAACGCCTAATGATTCTTCGAACTATGTACCTCGCCAATTGCTACTTCAACTTCGTGACTCTTCGAATTATGTTGGTGAATTAACAAATCCGATTAAACCTAATAAAACGCGCCATAAACATCAATTAATCATTTCTTTTTTTTCTCAGATGACGGCCCCAGGTTCCTGTCGCGAGGACATTCTTTCAGAACCGTGGTGGGCGACACGTTGCTGCTGCCATGCCAAGTGCAGAATTTAGGTAAAAAATTGTGACGATTGTGCTCAAGTATATATATTATGTCACCGTAAGATTCTAAAAACCACTAGATTATAATCTAACTCGCGAAATATCAAATTGTCGAAAGATTACAATTTAACGCAATATATTTCGGTATATTGTAATCTGTTAGGTATATTAACCCAATAGAACCTAAGTCCCTGCCTGCGGCCGGGCACTACCTGATTGTTTATGTCAAACCCTAACCTAACGTACAAGGAACAGACAAGAAAATGAAAATACAATGAATATTTCAAAAATTGACACTCAGAACATTGAACGGTTCACAATCTTTCGACAGTTTGCAATTCCGCGAGTTAGATTATAATCTAACGGTTTTTACAATCTTACGGTGACATATAATATATATGTCAGCTTAAAATTGTAAATACCGTTACATTATAATCTATCTTCGCGAGATTGTAAACTATCGAAAGGTTGTAAACCGTAACATACTGACTGCTTACAATTTAACGCATTATTTTTCGTTACATAATAATCTACCAAAAATAATCTGTTAGTCTATATATTAACCCGATAAAATCTTAGTCGGCGCTACCTGAATATTTATGTCTAACCCTAACCTAACCTAAAAAATAAAGAAGAGGGAGAGCAAGAAAACGTAAATACAATAAATATTTCAAAAATTGACACTTGAACATTGAACGGTTCACAATCTTGCGACAGTTCGTCAGACATCTCGCGAGATAGATTATAATTTAACGGTATTTTCAATTTTACGGTGACATATACATCAAATATCCAGTAAACAAAATAAAAAGTCGAAGATTTCTTAACATCGGTATTTACGTTTCTAGCTCTATAGTCATAATAAAGTTAAATGTTGTAAAGTGCCTGTTGCCCCCCAGGGTCTCTAGTGCTGCTCTGGAGGCGGGGTCCGGCAGTCCTCACAGCTGCAAGCCTGATGGTGACCAGGGACGAGAGGTTCCGACTGGTGGACGGGTACAACCTGCAGATCACTGATGTTGGACCACAGGTATGGTCCGTTCACAGTTTTTTTAATTTATTTATAGACTAGCACTTGGCTGCAATCAGACTTGTACTTGACTGGAAGTAGTGATGCAGCCTAAGGTGGAGCGCGTTTGCCTAGAAGATGCCTGTTTCCTCTTGATTTGAAGATACCAACATTATAATGGAAAAACAGAAGCCGGAAAGGCGTTCCATATCCTAACAGTTGGAGTTAGAAACGAGGAAGCAAATCGCAATGCTGCGTACATGACTGCCCAAAAAAGGAGTGTAATGTTTCTGGGGTTCATGTATATGAGTTTCTTTATTCCACCATAACTTCTAAATGCCTGAACAGATTTGGTTGTAGGGGGTATCGTCGGAACCCTAATAACCCGAGTGACAGTGGCCATATTTTTTTTGGAAAAAAAACTATTGGGCAGCGCCGCGCCATAGAAATTTATTTGACAAACCCAAATGATGGATTTTGATTTTTGGCCATTAACGGAAGAGTGATAATTAATCAGAGGTAATTGTGGTAGATACATTGTAGCAATCATTTTTACTTATTAAGGTATAAATAACGAAGGTACTTAAAAAAAACTTTTTATAACGTGCAAAATACAATGCCCTTCCATTGAAAGGTTCAAAGAGAATTCAAATTTTTTTCATTAAAAAAGCAAATTCCGTATCTGCGCATAGACAATAAAGACTCACGAAGCTGACTTTCATTATTCCCGCAACTTTCCCCGCCAAATCCTCCGATTCTATTAACCGATATGATTTTTAATTTTGCGTCTTTCGGATTCGTTCGGTTTGGAATAAAGCCAATATATTTTAATGAACTTCTTTTAAGTTATGAGTTTAAGGTGCTTATTTATTTTTGCGGTCGTGAATTTTTTGTGGGCTTATGGCTTAATGGCCTACGAGGAATTAATTTTTTTTTTGTTAACTTCTACAAAATATTATTTCGATGGAAAGACGATATTGTAAGAGTCCGCAGGCTCTCTTTGGTATAGAAACACTAATTATTGCAATACTTAAACCACAGATTAGATATTATATGACGTCACAACTATGTATTTCATACAAACTTCCATACTAGAAGTGCGTTTTGCTGATTTGATTCGAATTGTCATCATCCCTATGGACTAGCGCTTCGTTACCGGTACCTTTCATAGATAAAAGTTGGGCGTCCGACTTGTGGTGCATGCCCCTCACCTGTATAAGCCGGTTCTTGTCCCCGCGCTGTCCCGCTTTTTAGACTAGATGGCGTTAGTAAAATAAATTCACAGTCTTTGTTTGACAGAGCCCGTCTATGTAACTTGATGTCGTTGCCAACGCGTCATAAAGCACGTTGATCCAAGTAATCCAATGCATCAAGCCGTAATAATTATTCGTTTTACTTGGAACCCTAAAAAGTGTAGTATATTTTGTTTTATGTACATCACGTATAACATCTAATCTCTTAAACCAGGCAATCTCGTTTCCCGTAATTCCAAAAAGCGTGGTAAAATGTCACGGTATTCGCCACAGGTCGTTACTGCACTCGTTATAGCAGGGACGCCACAAAATGGCCGACATACTAAACAGGGTCGCAAAAAGATAATTGTGAAGTAAAGTATTATGATGACTGCGATACAACCCACGAAGTTCATATACATGCTAATCTGGCCTAGCCTTTGAGCCTAGCAAACTCTGGAATAAAAGGGGCAACACTTGAAAAAAAATAAAAACATGCCTGGCTTGACACTACTCAAAGCCATAAAACAAGAAAAGCAGAATCTGCAGGGCGACCGCGTATCTTCTGCATCAATCATTGTTACAGTATCAATTGTTGTGATTGACTGAATTTATGGTATTCTTGCTGCGTCAATGAATTTTGTCCAATTGTGGAAGAGTGTTATCCAACCAGAGGTGATTGCGATCGTTATACTGTAGCTGTCAGAGATATGTGGTCGCCCAGCTGCTGTTTTCTTAAATTTGACAATTTGGCTGTCAGGATTGTTTAAGTTCGTTTTAATATATGGAAAATAAAAGTGAAATAATGGTTAAACCTATTCAAAGTAATGTGCACGAGTTATTATATAACATAACTAGCGGTCGTCCGAGACTTCGTCCGCGTACAATTTCTGATTTCCTTTGAGATTTTCCCGCTGCAAAAAGCATACAGCGGCTAAAACTAATAAGTAGTAACCTAAATGCCGATTTTAAAAACTTATAACCTACATGCAATCTTCCAACCCCAAGTTCACACCCTTTAGGGTGGATTTTCGTAGAATTGCTTACACAGGTTATTATTATTTAAAACTAATAACCTGCATCCCGATTTTCAAGCCTCTAACTTTAAACACAAAGGACTTTCATACAAACTTACAGCCCCCATTTCACCCTCTTTGGGGTGAATTTTCGTAAAATTGATTATACAGGTTATTATAATTTAAAACTAATAACCTAAATCCCGATTTTCAGGTCTATAATTTCAAACACATAGGACTTTCATACAAACTTACAACCTACATTACACCCTCTTTGGGGTGAATTTTCGTAAAATTGCTTATATGGGTTTTTATTATTTATAACTATTAACTTAATTGCCAATTTTCATGTCTCTAACTTCATAATACAAAGGACTTTCATACAAACTTTCAACCCCTTAGGGGTGAATTTTCTTAAAACCGTTACTTAGCTGCCGTCTACGCCATAAAAGGAATCTATTTTCCAAATTTCAAGTCTGTATACAATAAAGTACCTGAGATCTCGTGATAAATCAGTGAGTGACACCGTACCGGAACGCTAAATCGCTTGGCGGACGTCTTTGCCGGTAGGGTGGTAACTAGCCACGGCCGAATCCACCCGCCAGGCCAGACGAGGGAAATTTAAGAAATTATAAATTCTCAAATTGACCCTGCCGGGGATCCAACCCGGGACCTCCACACGTTAAGACAACAGCGCTTGGTCATAGTTGGAAGTTTATTTTTGTATGTTATATAATTACAAGATCCAATCTCCTAAACCAGCAAAATATCATGTCACGTCATCCTTCCAAAATGGCGGCACTAAACATGCCCGCAAAAAGATAATTGCGGAGTAAAATATGATAATTGCGATATAAAACCTCGCGTCTCGTTATTTTTTACGATGGCAACACTCCCGAATTGGGCTGTTTGGAGGTGGCGGGAAATAGATACCGTTTGGGGGAATTGCCCTTATTATTTTTAAATGTCTCTTGGAGGTCAACTGTCAATCAACCTACAGTCCCACAAACTTATCCTAGCCCCTTTGATAATATAATTTATATGTCACCGTAAGTTTATAAAAACCGTAAGATTATAAAAAGCGATAATCTATCTCGCGAAATTGTAAACTGTCTAAAGATTGTAAACCGTTCAATGTTCTGAGTGTCAGTTTTTTAATATTCATTGTATTTACTCTTTCTCTTGTCTGTTTCTTGTCGGTTAGGTTAGGGTTCGACATAAACAATCAGGTAGTGCCCGGCCGGGCACTTAGGTTCTATCGGGTTAATATAACTAACAGATTACAATCTACCGAAAAATAATGCGTTAAATTGTAAGCTTTCGACACTTTGCAATTTCGCGAGTTAGATTATAATCTAACGGTTTTTACAATCTTACGGTGACATATAATCAAAGTCTCTAGCCCGGTGGCCAAAATTAAATCTAGAATAGAATAGATTAGTGGTTCGCCCCGAACTGAGATCTCACGGTATCCATAAGATAGTTTTAACAATATATTGTAATAAAATAGTTAACTTAACATTAGACGCAAAAGAGCTAAAGAGTTTATTGGAGATACGAATAAACTTTTACAGAGCGCCATCTATTGAAATCATTCTGAAGTTCTGTTTAAAATACTGAAGCTAATTAAAAATTAAATCATTTCGTTTCCTTATAAATATTTATCTAATTTTAGTATTTGTTGTTCAAGTACAGGATATAATTCAAATAATTGATCAAGTTTCAGGCTCAGCCTTTCAGAAAATTGAGAGTTTGGACATTAGAAAATCACCACTTTCAAAGCCCCCCATTTCGTCAATTTTAGGGGAAAATTCGACTCTATGCCTCATTATCTTTAAACTATATACCGCAACCTTAAAACATATTTTACTTCGCATCCGCTTCTATGAGAGCTCCCCTGAAATAAAGATTTTTAGCCATCGGTTTACATATTATATATAAATTTGACGTAATTACGTTCAGTAATTCAGAGGTTATAAGGCTCCGACAGACGGACGGACGGACGGACGGACAAGTGCAAATTCACTCAAGTAGACTCGGTGACCTTCGCTTCGCTCGGTCAAAAGGAATAGAATAATTTGCAGAATAATTTTTAATAAAATAACCCATGGGCTACTTTTTATTCCAGAAAATTAAAGAGTTCCCGCGGGAATCTAAAAACTTAGTTCCAGTTTTGGGCACCGGGCCAGATAAGTTTTGTACTTTATCTATACTAAATACTAATATTAATTTAAAATGCGAAAATTTGGCAGGATGTATGGATGGATGGATGTTTGTTACTTTGGTATTGTAATGTGTGGCATAATGGTGAGAATAAATAAATAGATTTTCTTTCTTTCTTTCTAATTACGCCAGAACGGCTGAACAGATCTTGATGAAATTTGGCACAGAGATAGATTATAGCCTGAGATAACACTGGCTACTTTTATACCGGAAAATTCAAAGAGTTCCCGCGGGAACCAGAAAACCTCAATGCACGCGGACGAAGTCGCGGAAATCAGCTAGTTTTTCATAAATAAATAAATAAAAGTTTATTGACCAACAGTACAATTCATTATACTTAGTATAACTAAACTTATACAAATACAAATTAAACTTATACTACGTGCGGTCAATGGGCCACCTCCTCAGCCCGTGCCACAGCATGAGAGATAGGTATATACCTACCTAACATACTGCAACGCTGATTTTCAGGAGGGGTTTTTTCTAGCGACGCTATCACCATAATAGATGGTAATTCGCTTGCTTGGTTACCCCCAAGTTCGGAGTCGGTGTTGCCATCAATACAACACGTCATTTCATGGCGAATGTGTAGTGCCATAAAAGATAACAAAACTCCCGACCTTTATGCAGCTATTTCCATATTTCTCCACACCAATTATCTTTTTTGTAGGGATATAAAACTGCTTAGCATTTTCGTGTTTAGGGATCTCCCTTACGTTTGAATGGCTTGGCTAAATTAGAACACATTATTTTCAGGGGTATTTTGAGATTTTCCATACAAATTAAATATATTACAGGTGAAAACATACTACAGACAGGAAGAAACGTCCGCATCGTGCGGGAAACACGTTTTGTCCTTCCATAGTAGTCTGTGTACCTAAGTGTGTGGACTTTCATATATCGATTTCTTTTGGATCTTCTACGTGAATACTTATTTTATTTTTAAAAAGCCCGTTTTAAAGTTAAATTAAATGCATATCCGAAATCAATTTATCGCTGTAACAATTTTTTTACAAAAACGGTTAAACAGATATAAAAAGGTAACAGACAGACAGATAGCTAGATAGAGAGACAGACACTTGTACATCATACTAATATTATAAATGCAAAAGTGTTGATTTACCTTCAATCACGCCGCTCCAGAGCAATGGATCAACGTGATTTTTTCATGGATTTAGTTGAGCATCTGGAGAGTGACATTGGCCGGAAAATTAAGGACTTGGGAATCAAAATATCTTAATGCACGCGGATGAAGTAGCGGGCATAAGCTAGTTTAAAATATTAGTATGCACTATGCACTAACATTCAGCTAAACATTCTGTCCCACTATTTCTTGATGTTAACGCCAGTAAAATTTCCTTTCTTTCAGGATGCAGGAGACTATGTATGCCAGATATCAGACCGCGTGGCCAGAGACCAGGTGCACACAGTGGAAGTCCTGGTGCCACCCAGCATGAGGGCGTCTCCGGAGTCGAAGCACGCGGCTGCGAGGCGAGGGGGCGCCGCCGTGCTGGAGTGTAGAGCTTCCGGCAACCCGGTCCCTACTGTCACCTGGCATAAGCTGGTGAGTAGACATTCCTTCTCTGTTCTTCTTCCTCCTGAGAACCTGCCCGGGGGCTGGTTTGTGTAAGAAAACCGTAATCGTTTGTCAAACGTATATTTCGACCTGTTTATGGAGTTCGTAAATGGCTTCGTAAACGCACGTCAAAAAACATGTACCTATGAACTCCTTATACAGTTCGAGTGACACGTTTTAAGCTGTCAAATGATTACGATTCGCTTAGACAATTAGGCCTCGTGTCTTCTTTCAAAGAATTTAGGGTTTTGAGGACCTCCCTAGCGCAGTGGTGAGCGCTGAGCTCTTAATATTGGGAGGTCCCGGGTTCGACCACCGGCAGGATCAATTTGGGAATTTATAATTTCTGAATTTTCTCTAGTCTTGCCTGGCGGGGAGCTTCGGTCGTGGCAAATTAATGTCGGGTGGTAATTTGCCGTCAAGCGATGTAGCGTTCCAGTATAATGCCGAGTAAAAACCGATTAGGGGTATGGGTTTAATATAATAACTGCCGTACCCCCGACAGATTAGCCCGCTACCATCTTAAACTGCATCATTGCTTACAGTCATATGAGATTGCAGTCAAGGGCCAAATTGTAGTAGCGTAAAAAAAGTGTGCCTACGAGAGAATGAGATAAATAGAACTTGTATTGTATTTTATTCTCTCGCAGGCCAAATCCTATTATGAATATGTTTGTCTCTTTTTGGTGTAGTTTTTTCGTTTCATCAAATGTTCAAATCACAACGATTCTAAAGAAGTTTCACTTCAAAAATATGCATAGCACTTTTTTGATCTGGCCCTCATTATTTCTGTTCATCCATCACCAGAACGACACCTCCCTCCGGCTGGGCGAAGGTCCCCAGCTCCAGCTGTCTCGGCTGGAGCGCCAGCACAGCGGGAAATACGCCTGCACAGTTGACAACGGCGTCGGACCGCCCATCGTTACAGAGTTCCAGTTGCAGGTTTTATGTGAGTTTTATTTTTACGTTTAAATTATCGTGAGTGATGTTCATTTTAACTATAAATATATCACCGGATAACCAACTAGTTTCAAACCCGTCCAGGGCTCTCTCCGTCCGGAGAGCTCTCTTGCCTGCAATCCTTCCTTCCAAAACTAGTCTAGTAGGTACTATAATTTTTTTTAGGTAGTTATAACATGACAAAAAAGTAAGAGCAGAGTCTGAGGCAGAAGTCAATTGTCGAGTTTGACAGAAAACGAGGCATTGGCAGATTTCCTCTTTGGAAATGTTTTGTCATTCACTTTTTTACTTACCAACAAGGCCCCAAATTCTTGTGAGCCCAAAGGCCCCGGCACGGCCTAAGATGGCGTTGGGTATACGTGTAAAAGTGTTCTTCCTGTGTTGGTAGATAGATAAATAATTGAACTATTTAATTGCCCACGAAAACAACAATTACAATATTTGCCTAAAGAGGTAAGTAAATCTATTGCCTATTACGTTATCATTCATGAACAAATAAGGCTCCGCGCTCAGCACAAAGCCGCAGCAAGCTGCAGGAGATTTTCAGGAGCCTCAAAGTGTTCGTAGACGTGTTTCCGGCCGGCGAAATTTAGTCCTTTAAATTCCTAAATAATTTAAACTAGACCCACAAATAAGAATAATTATATCATAATTAAATAAAGTGACTTATTAACAACAATTCGTTGCTATCCCACTAACTGCAATTTAACTGATATCATATTTTATCATCTATATGTCACCGTAAGATTGTAAAAACCGTTAGATTGTAATCTAACTCGCGAAATTAGAAAGACGCAATAAAACGTAAATACAATGAACATTTCAAAAATTTACACTCAGAACATTGAACGGTTCACAATCTGTCGATATTTTACAATTTCGCGAGTTAGATTATAATCTAACGGTTTTTACAATCTTACGGTGACATATATATCTTAATAACTTCAAACGTAACTACTTATATGTTTCAGATCCCCCGGAGATAACGGTGGAGAGGTCGTGGGTGCACACCGGGGAGGGCTTCAGAGCTGAGCTGTTGTGCACCGTGCTGGCAGACCCACCCGCTGAGGTACACACAGATCACATCTTAATTTACATAAAATTGTGTATTTAAAAGCTTTTTTGAGGGACGACTGGCCTAGATGAGACAACGCATATCAGTCCATTGCTAGTAAATTCAAATTCAAATGTTTTTTTATTCAAATAAACTTTTACAAGTACTTTTGACGCGTCGAGTGAATCTACCACTGATACGCAATGCTATTCCTACCGAGAAGAACCAGCAAGAAACTCGGCGGTTGCTCTTTTGAAAAAAATAATTTACAATTTCATTAATTTGTAGAATACATATGTAACAGCTGTCCTTAGCATTGCTGAAGCGAGTCAAATCCATGCTCCTTTGTCATTTACGTCTATAATTTATCTATGTTAGCTCTGTCTATTATAGCCTATTATCTTCAACAGTACAATAGGCTTTTTTCTGGAGCATACTTATAATGGACTTCTTAAACTTAAGCTGTGTTTCGTGTTTGACGAACTCCGTGGTGCAGTGTTGAGCGCTGTTACCTTAACGTGCGGAGGGAAATTTATAATTTCTGAATTTTCCCTGGTCTGGCCTGGTGGGAGGCTTTGGCCGTGGCTAGTTACCACCGTACCGGTAAAAGACGTGCCGCCAAGCGATTTACCGTTCCGGTACGATGCCGTGTAGAAACCGAATAGGGGTTTGGGTTTAATAGGTATAACTGCCATGCCCCTAACAGGTTAGCCCGCTCCCATCTTAGACTGCATCTTCACTTACCATCAGGTGAGACCGATCGTCAAGGGCTTGTAGTGGATAAAAAAAAAACTTATGGATACCGCGAGGTCTCAGTTCGGGGCGAACCACTAGTAATTATAATATTTGTGCAGGTGTTATGGTACCAGAACTCATTTCCGCTGAGCGCGTCGGAGCGCGTGACAATGTCGGTGCGCGGGGACAACCACACCCTGCTCATTGCCAACGTGCAGCCCGAGGACTTCGGCAATTATACGTAAGTTCATTTTACACTACTAGTAAGTAGTAAGTAGTACTAGTAAGTAGGTGGGACAAAGCAACTCAATAGGATCGTACTAGAAGAATTACCCCCAATCCAGCTTGGCACAGCAAATTTAGACCTCAGCCCCCGTGTTAAAAACCTTGGCATATACATTGACAGTTCCTTTTCCTGGGTTCCTCAAATGGCTGAGGTAAGCCGGAAAGTTTTTGCGTCAGTTGGCTGTCTGAGACGCTGGAAATATTTTCTTCCCATCAAAACTAAAATCTCTTTGGCTCATTCCATTCTCTTTCCAATCTTAGATTATACTGACTCCTCCTATCCCGACTTAACTGAGGAACAACTCAATAAGCTCGAGCGTCTCCAGAATCTGTTCATTAGATTTATCTTCGGGCTTCGTAAGTATGACCATGTGTCAGAATTCCGAGCCCGCTTGAAGTGGCTACCTATCAGACTCCGCCGTAATCTACACCTGCTCTCTCTTCTCTACTCCATCCTTTACAATCCACAAACTCCTTCGTACTTAAAGCAGCGCTTTTCCTACCTTGGCTCGAACATTGAACGCCAACACCTGCGGTCGTGAAAGGACAACCGTTTGCACATTCCCGCCCATCACACGCGGTACTATGACAACTCCTTTACGTGCAAGTCTGTAATACTGTGGAATAGCCTGCCTTCTGAAATCCGCCATTCCAAATCGCTCTCAATTTTCAAAAGTCGTTTGTATAATCATTATTTATCTCTTTGTAATTATTAGTGTTTACTTTATTCTTTAATGGAGAATATAGTGATATATATTTATTTATATAGGTATATTTATATATGTAGTTGTGTAGTAGTAGTATAATATATTTACATCTATTTATTAGTCTAAAATGTATTAGGTATGTATACTTTATTATGTACCTATGTATGCATTTCTTATCTATTTTTTTTTTTTTTTTAAATACAGCACCATCCCGCGCTTCCGTTTATTTATCCTTTCACCAAAGGTTGTCTGTAAGAGATTGCTTTAGCAATAAGACCGCCTTTGCACATTTCTATCTAGTTTTACTAGTAATTAATACTTTAAAACTGTATTCTGTATATTTTGTGTGTGCAATAAAGATATCTAAATAAATAAATAAATAAGTCTGTAAGGACACACAACATAATATGTACAGCCCCACAAACTTATCTGACCAACAAAAACTAAACAGGCATAGAAATCAGTTCCCAGAGCAAGGGTTTTCTCCGTTTGTCTCGTGAGGGCCAAGCGGGGGTAGGTACGGGATTCGAGGCCTGTCCTAATTACTCGGGCGGGGCGCTGGGTAACATCGTACCCCGGTGATTTTCTTGCAGCTGTGTATCGGCTAGGGCCTGCCTTGAAGGCTACGGGCCCCTAGGCCTGATGTCGTCCCAAGTGTTGTGTCCGCACTGCGGGTGACGTCGCCACCGCCGCGTGCAGCACCCGTGTCTTGCCCGGGTATCTCAGCGCTGCGGGCAGTGGGGTCGCTCTCGCGCGATGGTGTCAGAGTCGATTGACTCCGCTCTGCGGGCGATAGGGTGATGGCGATCTTAAGAGCTCAAGAGGTAGTGGGCGTGAGCTTAGCCTTTAGCCTATTAGTTCCCATTTTAGCCACAGGGCCAGATAAGTATGTGGGACTATAGATGGCGCTAATTATATATACGGCGTAAACACGACACAGCCCGAACAAAGTACTTACGATAACTAATCAAGTTCCGCCGCCTGAATCACGATTACGAAGTTCTTTCGCAAAACAAATGAATAAAAATGACCGCCGTGGCCGAAATTCGGTCGGAAAGTCATTATTATTTAATAAAAAGGGATCACAATCCTCATTGCTGAGGGTTGTGACCCCTTTTTATTAAGAGGTAGCCACGCAGATAAAGATATAATTAATATATTAAACATAATGTTTCCCGGCAGATGCGTGGCCGACAACAGCCTGGGGCGTGCGCGCCAGCACGTGGAGGTATCAGGGCGGCCGAGCGCCGCGCGATTTACGTCGCCAGCGGTCGCGCGAACTCGTACCTCCTACACGCTGGCCTTCACTGTAGACAGCTACCCGCCGCTAGACGAGTTGAGGCTGCTGTACCGACAACTTGGGGTAAAGGTTATTACATTTCTTCTATTTCAACTCTATACATTAGACTCGAGACTCGATAGATCGCCGTGCCCGAAGGATTATTGGCGATCAATCACTTAGGAGTGCGCATTCCAAATTGCTCAGTTTACATCACACACGCAATGTCGCCTGCTCAGGAGTGTGCTCAGAAAGTTCACACCCTTGTTTCTTCGTCTCCGTTCTACCACAGAACAGCGAGAGACCGTCAGCGTTGGCTTCCTTATGTGGTTGACGTCCACCATCGCTTAAATCCGCATTGTTTTAATATTGTTGACGTTCCTGTTTTAGAATTATAAACCTTACTAGCTGATGCCCGCGACGCCCGCGGTTGAGGTTTTTTTTGTTTCCCGCTAAAGCTCTTTAATTTTCCGGGATAAATATGTGTTATTCCAGACTATAATCTATCGCTGTGTCAAATATTAACCAGATCCGTTCAGCCGTTCATTTATTTAATATTTGCTTTCGTGCGGCTTTAATGCGGCTTCTGATGAGCTTACTATCTCACAATACCTGATGACTATTTTCACGGAACACCTTTCGAAGGTCACTGAATGGTTTTTGAAGTAGGTACTTTGCCGAAGGTAATGTGAATTTTTTTTCTTGAATCCAAGATCCTTTCCATGCCCAAGCTCGTCAAGGCTTGTTCCTTTGAAAAATTGTGTGGAGATGACCAAGCTCAGTCATCACTGGGTGGTTTTAGTTTTCTTGATTCTTTGCTAAAATAAAAACTAGTTTCATAATGTGAATGTTATATTTTTGTGCCTATCTGCCTCGACTAACTAGGATAGGGCGCCGTGACAGATTTCTAAACTTGTAAGTGCGCCGCGGCCTGAAAAGGTTGGGAACCCCTGGGTTAAGTTGTTAAATGATAACGATTTGCTTATAGGCCTATTACACTGCTCTTTACACAGAGACCCTTACACTTGGAATCAGTGTAGTGTAATAAGATTTAGGGAGAAAGCATTCCTAAATTGGTCCTTATTTTTTATCCACTTCAAGTTAGCGCTTGACTGCGATCTCACCTGATGGAAAATGACGATGCAGTCTAAGATGGTAGCGGGCTAACCTGTTAGGAGTATGGCAGCTATATCAAACCCCTATTCGGCACCGTACACGGCATCGTACCGGAACGCTAAATCGCTTGGCGGTACGTCTTTGCTGGTAGGGTGGTAGCTAGCCACGGCCGAAGCCTCCCACCAGGCAAAAATTATAAAAAATATTACTGTGGAATAAACGACGCACTAAATAGCAACCACGCCCACCCTTACCACAGGGCCCTGTAAAACGTGCAATGTAGTAGGCGACAATAGGCATGATGACAGTAACCAATAATCAATGAAATTATGAATTTTTCTAATGAAATAGGATTGATTCATGGATTATAAAAAATGTAGGTATTCATTTTTCTAATTCGAGTGAGATTGCTATTTATTTTGATAAAATAAAACTATAAAATACAGCAATCCGCCATAATGGATTAAACACCAAAAAGCGAATGACGTCACAATTGTTTGTTTTCTAGCTTAAACAATCACAATATTATTTACTGCACACTGCACAGAGTACATTGGTAAAAACAATAGTGACGTCACAAACGACGCCATGACACTCGCGAGCGTTTTGGCGGGAATTTAAAAATTTAAATTTCAAATGCCAATTTTATCTACCAAACCTTATTTTTCTGCTGAAATAAGATATTTTTTGGAAAGTGTAGATACTTCCGAACATAATCTGACCATTTTTCAAAATCAGTCATCATGCCTATTGGGCGTCTGAATACGAGCTAACGTCACGTGTTCGTGTGTATCAGGCGAACGAGTCGTTACAGCAGCCGGGGCGCTGGCACGACGTGGCGATCGCGGCGCCGGCGCCCGCGGGCTCGCTCACCCACCGCGTGGCGCACGAGCTGCGGGGGCTCAAACCCGGCGCCGTGTATGAGGCCATCGTGCAGGCCAAGAACAGATACGGGTGGAACGAGGTAAGGCTGGATAGTCACGATACGCTTCCGCACTTCACATAATATCAATCCATCAACTAATCAAGATTTATGTTGTGTGGGTCTTCTCCTACGGGCTACGGGCCAAGATTTATTTTGTGGCGGTCTTCGCAGTCCGCACATACACCAACAGATGGCACTACTAGTAGCGCACGAAGAACACGAAGAGCCTCATTGCGATTACGAAGTTTTTTCTGAGTTACGCTATATATACGACCTCAGACCTATAGAGATGAACGGTCGGACTAGCGGTCCCTGAGCACAACACCCACTCGGAGGATGATAATCCTATTGTTACGGTCGAGCCATATCACCTACTGCCGTACAATTTATTTAAAAATTACTTGTACGCTATTTGACGTCCCAATCTAAATAATTAAATTAAAATTTAATAAAGAAAATAAATAAATAATCATTTATTTGCCAGAATGTTTGTAATGTATAGTGATGTAAAAACAATAGGCTGTTCATTAACATTCATTGATTCATTTAATTTTATTTCATGAATGAATTAACATTCAAGTAAATTAGATAGTATGCAAGTATTACAATAAGATGGACGTCAAAATTAAACAATTTTAATTTTGACGTCTCTCTCTTATTGTAATTTTATAAAGAATAATTAGTAGGTAAATAAAATTATCAGGATCTAAGTTATACAAAAGATGACTGGCTGACTTACTGATCTATCAACGCACTGCTCTAACCACTAAACGGATCGGGCTGAAATTTGGCACACAGATAGCTTTTACGACGTAGGCATCCACTTAGAACGGATTTTTGAAAATTCTAAAAAAGGAATTGGAAATTTGTATGAAAATCGAACTTACGTGAGCGAAGTTGCCTGCATGAACTTGTGTGTCAAAGTTTGTGGTAAAACTCCATAGCCACAGGAAGATTACATGAATGAAATCACTAATTATTAACTAAGTACTATATATTTATTAAATTGCCTTCTCCTTCCAGGTGAGCGACATCTTCCAATTCCATACGGTGGGTGGTACGCTTTCGATTCACGCAGACGAATTAGCACCTATGTTCGCATCGGCGGTCAGGCATCGAATGATGACGTGTACAACGCTCCTCGCCCTTTATACCCATCTGCTCGGATGATAGCTCTACCTACATTATGAAAGTAAATTTTGACGTTCCATTTTTATTTTATACTTTCAATAATGTCGTTCAGATAAGATGTCCACCTCTCCAATGTAGCCATTGTAGCCTATTCGTTCGTGGAATAATCTGTAGAATATCTGGAGTAGGTATTCCCTAATGTTTTTATAATATTAAGTGATTTTAATACTAAAGCCTTTTTATGTTATTAATTTTTTTATTAACTTTTTTTGAAAATTGAATTATTGAAAATTCATAACTAAATATTTTTATGTCCCAACAACTTATAAATTCAGAAATTAATATAAAATAAAACCGAAAGAATAAATTAAATTATTTATAATTAATAATATTACTTACGTAATTCCAAAATGGTCTGTATTAGATATAATTAATGTAAATGTAAATTAGAAAACATGTTTATGGGATGTAGGTATTTTTAATGGTTTGAAGGTACATGACATAATTTCACGGACAACGGAACTGACTAATAACGTCACATTATGTTTATTTTTTTTATGATTTTGACCTTAAAATTTACTGTTTGTAACATGATTGGGATTGTTTTTAACAATCACTGTTAAGTACCTACAATCTCAATTATTGTGATTGGCTGATTTTTTTGTTTTCTTGCTACCATTATTACGGTAATATTATTATAACTTCAGATTCAGTATCTCGGATTGGTTAAAACTCTTCCGCTATTCGCCGAAATCTATTGTCGCAACAAGAATACCTATCATAAATTCAGCCGATATTATCAATTCAGCCTCCCAGTTGTGTAAGGAAATCGTAATTGTTTGTCAAACGGGTAATTCGACCTGTTGGAGTTCATTGATGCCTGCACGTCAAAAAGCATGTATGAACTCCTTACACAGTTCGAGTAATACGTTTTAAGCTGTCAAATGATTACGGTTTGCTTATATTATTGTAATAAAGATTGATACAGCTTTTTCGTTTCAATTCATACATTTCAGCCAAAAGGTTGAAAAATTATGTCATGTCCCCACGCAAATATGATTAGTCACTCCCTTCTTCATTCATTAAATTATTTCTTGATTTTTTTAAATAAAAAACTACATATTATCGAAACTTGTAATTATACCTACCTACATCGATACTTATAATGTCGATTCTTGATGGTGATTGTCTAAAAATGACAGGTACAGTGTAACGATCGCAATCACCTCTGATTGGTTAACTTTCTTTCACTATTGGCCAACAGCCATTGACGCAGTATAAAAATACCATCAATTCAGCCAATCAAAACAATTGAGACTGTAACAATGATTGCTGCAGGTTTTACACAATCGCTCTGCTGAATTCTTGAAGGTCGATTGAGAGGTCATTCTGTTACTATTTTTATTGCTATAACTCTAAAAGCTTTGCGCGCACAATTTTATTGAATGTATTTTTAAACATAACTAACTATTTTACTTCAAATAATAACATATTATATGGAGTGACTATAATTGTAAGGATAGTGCATAATCGTAAAACGGTTAGTTTCAACACCAACAATTTTGTATATTGTAGCTAATATATAAAATAATATAAATTATAAAATATATCGGTATGGCAGATGAGCTATTTCGATATTACTGTAATTTTTCTGTTATGATCTAGAGTCACAGTATCTAGTGGTATCGTCTGAAGCAATAACGCGATGCAATACGACATACTTGTGTTTTCAACTTTATTCAGGGATAAAAAACATTTCATTCTATCACGCGTAATGAATGAATATGCATTCTTTTCTTGTGCGACTGAAATGGGTAGTGTGTAGCAGTCTATAATATTGTCTTTGCAAAAAGTAAACAGATTATGCCATACAAAGTTCCATACCATTTCACGCCTGCAATAGGTATTGGAATTTATGTTTGACTGAGTTATTTACTTAAACTCAGTCTAATATAAATTCCAATACCTATTGCAAGTCACGCTTATTTGCACATAACTCATCAACGCCATTAAAAATCCTGTATATATTCTGAAGACCATAAGAAACGACGTACGAAACAAGAGTTCTTTTAATAAAAAAAAATAATGTCATGATGAATAAGTTTATAAAATGAAAATGTGTGCAATTATATAATTTTGTGGTGATATCCATTCGTTTCTGAAAACATGTTCAATAAGGTTCTAATCATTATATCTAATAACTAGCAGACTTGCCCGCGACTTCGTTGGCGTGAAATAAGTTTTTTAAATTCCCACGGGAACTCCCTTATTTTCGGGATAATATTATATGTATAAACCTTTGGCACTCACAAATAATTAGGATTTCTATTGGTACCAGAATTTTCAAAATCGGTTCAGTAGATACAGAGATTACCCCCTACAACGTCACAAACTCACAAACTTTACCTCTTTATAATATTAGTATAGATAACTATATGTACGTAGCGCTTTTTTTTTTATCTTATTTTTAAACAAAGCGATTAGGATTTAAAAAAATTGCTCTTTTTCTTCATTATTATTTTTAAAATACACTTAATTTTTTTTTATTTCACACAGTCTGAGGATTACGTATCCAGAATTTTTAATTTCAAAGTTCAAATAATACCAAATTGAGCCCCAAAGAAAAATTAACATTACATCCATATAAAGAATTTATTAATAATTACGTAGTAATATTTAATTAATGTTAAGCAATAAACACGTGTTAGTGATATACCTACGCTATTTTAGTGAATATTATAATAATAATTATTATTATTACAAAAAAAAATTATATTCTCTATTCTATTACCTATTTGTGTAACCTAGATTTCTTTATTTACTTGGTTCCATATTAATTACGCCACGAGGTAATAAAATGCCATTTGCACTTATTATTTTTAATCATTAAAATTAAACGATTTTTCGTAAAAGTATTCCCTTTTTTAAGTGGCGAAATTAAATAATGGTCCCAAAAATTGTATAAAAGATGTATTTTAGGTGCAATATTAATTTTTACATGGAATCTAAAGCAATATTTGAACACATCATTATTATTATTGTGTAAAGAAAATAATTAGAAAAAATTAATATGCTTTTTTTTTATTTATTAAGCGTGTAATATTCTGCCTATGTAAAACGAAATCCGTTGCATTTATTAATCAAAAATACCTGAATTATCTCTAAAAAAATTAAAAACTGAAATATTTTAGTTTTTTATAGAACACATTTTATTTATGCTATTATAATTATTTTACACCAATGTACCATTATTTTACACCAATCCATTATTTTTATTCAAATAAATTTCACTGCCATTTAAATTAATGATATAGGTATGGTACCTATGCTTGCTATTTTTTTATAAATTTTCCTTCTTTTTTTTGGACTTCGATCTAAAATTCGCCATTTAATTATAATTTCCACTTGTAAAACTAGGTGTAATTTTTTAGGAAAAAATATTTGGTAAAAAATTAAATATTTACTAGGTCGTAAAATTGAAAAAATTTGATTGGCTGTAGAGAAGACGCCTTTTTGAAAAAATTGTTTTTTCAAAAAAAAAAGAAAAATACACCGACTCCTGTGAGTAGATAATTAAACGTGTAACTTTATTACAGAATATCCGCTGGCATTTTTATTTCAAGACATATTTTAATATTAGGTATAGAGAGACAATAAATAAATAATAATAATGTCACAGGTGCAGTTTACGTTCCTTTACTCTCACAGCCCGATGTGATGGTATGGTGGGAGATGGACACGATCGGAGAGATCAGGCGCAGGACCGGCGGTTTTACGTGGTCTCCGAGGTCCTGGGGTGAAACACCGCCAAGTTCCTAACTCCCCGCTACTACTGAGAATTTCTTGGCAGAAAACCCCAATACCCAATAGGGAGATGTAGAGAAATCGGAGGGAGGCCTTTACCAAGTCGTGGGACAGTGCAGGCAAATTAGATTAGACTATTTCTATAACACTTTCAAAAAATCTGCGCCCATGGAAGGCATACGTTAGTTTGTAAGTAAGGCAGTTATGTTTGTCGGACTATATTGATCCATCGAAGTTTCATTTAAAAATTCATATTTCTGTCAATAAAAAAAGAGGAGAAATATCAATAACAACACGATGTTTTGCTTATTTTAAGTTTGTCAAGTATTTCAATCCATCACTTTTATAACATCGTATCGTACTTTACGATGTTCTTGGGAACCGTCGAGAACCGAGATGTCATTGACGGTTCTAGCCGGTCAAAAGCGGTGAAATCTAGTGGTTTAGATGCCCGGTAGTCAGCATGCCAGAGCGTTATTAATAATGTTCTCAAACTTCAAAGCTGTATACCCTACTAATTAGCACTTGACCAGCTGCGTATCAGCAAACAGACAGACAGACGGACAACGAAGTGATCCTACTAAACCCCTAAAGGGGTTACTTTATTCCTCTTGTGGTACCGAACCCTAGAACTAACTTGACGTCAATGGTAAGCTTAATTTTTTTAATTCAAAAATATTTATTCTTAGACCAATTTACAAAATTATATAGTGATCGGGGCCATCCCAGTAAGTTACTAGTAGGAACTAGAACTTGTGGCGGGCGCCCCGCTTTTCCCTAACATAGGAATTTATTTAGTATGTACAATATAAATTAAATAGGCAGTTTTACAAATGAGTACAATATTTAAATATGTCGCACCCCTAGAATGAAAGTGACTTAACTCAAAAATTGCAATTTGTGGGAAATGAGCAAAAACATTTCAAAAATATGTAGTATTGAATATATTTAAATGTATCTCTCCCATGTTTCATTGGAAATGATTGATATTTCGCGGATTTATAAATTGATCTTCTATGTATGGATTGGTATTATTATATTAAATTTAAATGTATTCATATCCATCCATATCTATCATGTATACCATAATATTATAAATGCGAAAGTGTTTCTGTCTCTCTGTCCATCTGTCTGTCTGCTACTCTTTCACGGCCCACTTGTTCAACCGATTTTGATGAAATTTGGTACAGGCATAGTTTGTATCCCAGGGAAGGACATAGGCTACTTTTTATCCCGAAAAATTAAGAAGTTCCTGTGGGAATTGAAAAACTTAATCCACGCGGACGAATTCGCGGGCATCATCTAGTTTTAAATATGTATATTGACATTTTGAAATATAACATAGTTTTATATTCCTTATAATTCCTATAAGTCCTTTTATTGCAAAAATATTTCTGAATTTCTAAGACTTTTGTAAGTTAAGCCTGTTACTTACAAAAGTAAGACGCAAGATACAACAAACACTGATGGCATATTATGGATCAGTCACAATTTTTCTATACAGATGTACAGATTTAAGGGCGCGAATTAAAATTTATATATTTATTTATTATTTTAAATTATATATATTTATTTATTTATTATTTTAAATTAAATTATTTGCAATAAACTGGCGCAATTCGAGATACGTCGATGTTAAACACTGCCACCTGCGAGCACCTCTGACGCAATACTGATTCGGTCCCTTTTACTAACAAGCATAGGTGAAAAAACGCGATCAACTAAAATGAGTCCCTTTTTTACTCATAATTCGGGCTCTTTTTTACCACAGGGTTTTAGAGTAGGCTTTTTAAGGTCAGTTTATTAAAATCAGAATTTACAGGAATTTTGAGTTAGGTCACTTTCAGTGGTATTGTGAGTGTGCCTGCGTGTATGTGTGTGAGAGTGTTTGTGGACGTGTACGTGTCTATGTGGTTTGTGATTTAAACCTATTCTGTGTTTAAACTTGTTGCTTTGGAAGCGTTAAAAACATAAGGAAATTAAAAAAAATACTTGTAATCATATTTAAATATATATTTACATCTGAGATTTACATAAAACAAGCACATGTAATCACATTTAAACGTAAATGTACACAGTAAACATTGCTTTATGGTAGTTCTACACGACCTTGCCCCGCCGTGCGCGGTAGGGCGCGGGTAACTTTAGATGCACCGTACTGACGTGTAGCTTCATAGAGTTGGACTGCGAAAACGCCTTACCGCAGTGAGAACAGCTGTAGGGCTTCGCCCCGGTGTGCACCTGAATATAATGTTAAGTTTATTATTTTGATAGAGCCTATCAATTTGACCTGTTTCATGACGTTTCATTATTTTTTTACGGGGGTAATTCAAATACAAACGTTTTAACATTCACAGGGGAGTCTGTAGTCGCGGCTCGGTGCACAACGATTTTTAAATATTTTGGTATTTGGGTCGTAATCTGATTTGGTGGTCGCGATAGCGATTGGACCCTTGGATTAATTTATTGAATAGAGGTTTTTCGAGTTGTAGCAAATTACTCCTGTAGGTTTGAATTAGAGGTTTGAGTTTATTACAATAATAATATTACAACTAAGTTTTATAATTAGGTCTTCTGATATTTTATTTATGTTTTTGATATTTTTATTTGTTCTTTGTCTTGTGTCATCCTAAATAAAGATTTTATGTTTACTAGAAGCGCGTTTTTATGTTTGATAGAGAGTTGATGATTTGATTGAGTTGTCATCATCCCTATTTCGACAATTTCTTCCGTTACGTCCCCGTCACCCCGCAACGTTTTGCTACATATATGTCACCGTAAGATTGTAAAAACCGTTAGATTATAATCTAACTCGCGAAATTGCAAACTGTCAAAAGATTACAATTTAACGCATTATTTTTCGGTAGATTGTAATATTCTAGGTATATTAACCTGATAAAACCTAAGTTACTACCTGGTTATTTATGTCGAACCCTAACCTAACCTACAAGAAACAAACAAGAAAACGTAAATATAATGAATATTTCAAAAAAATATTTTACACTCAGAACATTGAACGGTTCACAATCTTTCGACATTTTACACTTTCGCGAGTTAAGCTCTAACTGTTTTTACAATCTTACGGTGGCATATAGATGCTTGTTCGAACGATTGGGAGGAAAGAGCGCATTCCGTTAGACCGTGATATTAGTATTGTACGGCAGCAGGTGATATGGCTCGACGGGGCTCCGAGCGGGTGTTGTGCTCGGGACCACTGGTCCGACCGTTCATCTTTGGATGTCGTATATATAGCGCAACTCAGAGAAAACTTCGTTGTCGCGATTCAGGCTCTTCGTGTTCTTAGTGCGTTACTAGTAGCTCCATCTATTGGCTTGCGTGCGTACTGCGAAGACCGCCATAGTATGGTTGTACAAACTCACCCTGTCGTGTCTGTTCAGTGCCGCCTTGTGTTTGAACGCTTTCGGACAATGCTTGCATTGATACGGACTTTCACCGGTGTGGGTGCGCAGGTGAATCTGCGAAATAACCATTAATATTAATATTTTCACATATAAGTAGCCTCTGTCACTCTCCAGTAGATCTAACATGCACACAACGAGTAAAATTATGTCTACCCATTATCTCTATTTGTCTACCGATCCTAACATGGTTACTTGTCCCGTTATGTCAAAGTAGAGATAAAAGTAATATTTCATAAAGATGTGGTATTTTTCTCTACGAACCCTTACATGCCGACTATTTTTTTCTTATAATATACCGCATTTTCTGCATGTTAGGGTAAACGAGAAATTAGCCGGCAACGACATCTCTGGCTCATCGCGAGATATCTCGTTGTGCGCATGCCAAGTCTACAGGGAAAATCCTATATCCTATCCTATGTCACTCTCCAGATCCTAAACTATACCTAAGCAAAAAATCACGTCATGTTCTACTACCGAATTTCGGCCACGGCCATCTGCGCGTGCAATACTGGTGCACTCTCTGTTCCTTCGCTCTCATAGCCCGATGGGACGGAAAATCCGACACGCCAGAGAGAGATCAGGCACAGGACCGACGGCTTTACGTGCTCTTCGAGGCACGGGGATGAAACAACGGCGACTTCATAACTCCGGGCTAGTACTGAGAAATTCTAGTCAGCAAAACCCAATACTTGTAATGGCCCCACCCGGGACCCGAACCCGGAACCTCGTCGGCCACAGTCGAACATGCTAACCACTAGACCAACGAGGCAGTCAAAATTCGCTTCGCTTTACATTAAAAATCAAAATGTAATGATTTATTTCACGTACGACAACTTGTGACACTTATGATAAGTCGCAAGAATCTACCACCGGTTCGGAAAAATTCTACTGAGAAGAGCCAGCAAGAAACTCATTATTAACGTCGCTTTCTTACCTGAAGCCTCTGAAAAACACTGAACTTCTTCGGGCACTCGGTACAATGGAACGGTCTCTCTCCAGTGTGGATACGCTGATGGTACGTCAACGTCGCTTTCGTCTGCAAGAAAAATATATAAAAAAATCGGCTGAACCATGAAAGCGTAGCAGACAAACAAACAGACACACTTTCGCATTTATGATATTAGTATGGATTAGTACCACTTACGATTCACTTTTTGTCGCATATTGGCGCAGTCGGTAGGATCGGAAAAGGTTATCATAAGAAAAAAGGTATAACTAACTGGATTAATCTCATTAAAATTGGCAATGCAGCTCTTATGCTTTGGATAACACACCTAAAATGATTTGATTTTTTGAAAAAAAAGGGAAGATAACAGTGGTTTAAGATCAAAGGGTGTGAAAAAGTATAACACATCACTCACGATGCACTTTTTGCCGCATATCTCGCAGACCACGCTCTCGCCGGGCCGCTTCAACGTCCTCGGTTTGTTCTGCTTCAATTTGACCCCGAGGTGGACCCGTTGGTAATGTATGGCGTACGAGCGTTCGTTGTTGAACGATCTCTTGCACTTGAAACAACAAAAAAACGCCAATTTACATAATCCTTCAGAAGTCGTTTGCGTAAACATTTCATCCGTCCATGTATGCATCCACTGCTTCGACACGGCCTTTTCGAGAGCGCACCAATATACACGGTCCACGGCCTTCCTCATCCACCCGCTTCCGACCACCTTCTTTAGGTCATCGGACCAGCGAGCCGGAGGTCGTCCTACACTGCCCTTGCCGGTACGCGGTCTCCACTCCAGAACACGTATGCCCCAATGACCATCGGTTCTGCGACAGACATGGCCTGCCCACTGCCACTTCAGCCTGCTAATCCTGTATATTATGTAGGTCACTTTTTTTTTATTATTATTATTTTTCATCTTATAAAATTGACATAAAATTGTGTTACAAACAGTGCCACAAAAACCACAGTTCTTTTACGAATTTCCACATTCCGGATTTTATCCGGATTTTTATATGTTGGAGAGTTTTCCAACATAGCCCGCTCCTTAGCACGCTGAGCGACTTTTAATTTGTGAACGAGGCCCACCGGCAGTGTCCACGTTTCCGCCCCATACGTCATTACCGACAGGACGCTTGTTGAAGACCTTAATCTTCAGGCTTTGCGGTATCGACGAATCGATGACGTAGTTTTGAAAACGCTGAATTCGTCTGTTAGTCTCCTTGTCGAAGTAGTTCCTACCAAGTTGTATAATCTGGATAGTCAAGTTATCAAGGAAGTTATATAAACATTTCATATCAAGTAGCAAATAATTATCACTTCACTTAAGTTGTATTTATATGATGATTTTAGTAATGTGTAACTTTTCTCCGGGATAAAAAAGTAGCCTAAAAGTTATCCCAGACTATAATCTATCACTGTGTCAAATTTCATCCAGATCCGTTTAGGCGTTCTGGCGTGATTGAGTAACAAACAAACATCCATCCATCCAAACTTTCGCATTTATAATATTATTACTAGTTGGTGCCCGCGACTTCGTCCGCGTGGATTAAGTTTTTTGATTCCCGGGTGAACTCCATAATTTTCTGTAATAAAAAAGAGCCTATGTCCTTCCCCAAGATGTAACCTACCGCTATACCAAATTTCATCAAAATCGGTTGAATAATTTTGGTCGGCCCGGCTCGGTTCGGTGGGCCTTGAAAGCGTGGCAGACAGATACACAGACACACTTTCGCATTTATAATAAAAATATGGACTAGCTAATGCCCACGTCTGCGTGAATTTTAGGTTTTTTTGGTTCCAGCGGGAATGAAAAGTAGCCTATGTATTATTCCAGATTATAATCTCTTTACCAAATTTTACTCAGATCCGTTCAGCCGTTGAGGCGTGATTAAGTAACAAACATTCATCCATCCATCTATCCAAAATTAAGCATTCATAATATTAGTATCGACATAGATATGGAAGTATAGAAGTATTGAATTAGTATTAGAGTTCAAGAATAAAGAGTTACCTCATCACAGCTAACGCTCTCGGCCGTATGTTTTCTCTGCACATGCTCTTTCAACTCCTCATCGGATGGGTGACCCTCCCCGCAGTGTGGACACGGCCTAAAGTTACACAAATATTATAATATTATAAATCTTATCTACACTAATATTATAAAGAGGAAAAATTTGATTGCTTGTAATGGAGAAACTCAAGAACTACATTCTTTCACCTATAAAAAGCTACGCTATAGCCCACCAACCTGCATTAAAGCAGCGTGGTGGGTCTAAGCTCTAATTCCCTCTCACTTATGCTGTGCCCAGCAGTGGAAAGTTTTCAAAAAAAATTGAGATCCTTACGAAAATTGCAATAATGTGATTTAAGTCCGAAACAAGCAATAATTAAAAACAATAAATGATATTTTTTTGTGAATCGCTGTATATTGAACTATAGTGTTATATAATTTTGGAATCTACTACTTAACGCGAGACCATGGTCACCCTACCATTTTTTTTTTAATTTTACTAGCCTATGTCACCCGGAATAAGCTAGGAATTCTAACGATACCTCATTTATCAAAATCGGTTCAGGCGTATAGAAGTTATGGTGGAATATACAAACTCACATACATACATGAACCCTGAAAACAATATACCCCTTTTTTCAGGCAGTCGTATAAAAATCGAAGGACAAAAGGAAGGAACAGATTAAAAAACGGCATGGATAAGGTGCCGGGAATGAACCCACTGACCTCAGGTCCGGACGGCACGCGCCTTCCAAATGTCTGGCGAGGGCTTCGATGCTGTGGAACTTAGCGTTGCATTGAGTGCACGTGGACGGGGAATTTGAGTTCTATAACAATTATGTATTAAATCAAACTCAAACTCATATTCAAATAAACTTATTGAAAATTAGATGAAACGAAAAAGCGACACTAAAAAGAGACAAAAATATTCATAATAGGATGTAGGCTGCGAGAGAATCAGATAGAATACAAGTTTTATCTCATAGGCTACTTTTCTGAAGTTTCACTTCTACTGTGTGTAAATTGCACACACACACTTTTTTTTATTCAAATAAACTTTTACAAGTGCTTTTGGATCATCGAGTGAATCTACCACTGGTTTGGAATGCCATACCTACCGAGAAGAACACGAAAAAAACTCGGTGGTTGCTTTTTTTAAAAATTCATTTACAATTATTATATCAATGTGTACATAAGTAACCGCTGTCCTTAGCATTGCTGGAGCGATTCAAATCCATGCTCCTCTATCATTTACATAATCTTCAGCTGTATAATAAGCTTTTTCAGGAGCATACTTTTAATGATTTTTTTTTATCTACTCACATGTGCTTTCCGTTTATGCATCCTCAAACCAAATTCCCCGATGAAGGATTCACCGCAGATATCGCACGCGTTACTCGAAGGATGCTGGAGACGGATGTGCGTCAGATGACTCGTGGATTTACTGGAGACAAGCGATAGTCAAGAAGATTGAAAGTCAAACCGACTTCACCACACATTTAACAGTCGATATCTTGAAAACTACTGGACCGATTTTGATGAAACTTGCACTATTCTGTACAGTAACAATATGATCTTTTAATTAACTTCAACACAATTATCATTACTACTGAATAGAAGCAGGTGTTACTTTGCGGAAGTCCATGATAGTGAATGAACTATAAGTTTAATTCGCTATAATCCGCTACAGTAGACAAATCTGTGTGGTATCAGTGCGTGTCTTTCACCTGCAGCATGCGACACCCACCACCCAGCAATTCGCACAGGCACAACATCACAACACAAATCCTCCAAATCACTCTCAACATACGTTTCACTCCTATACCGGAGCACCTTCAGAAGATGTTGACTCAACAATGCACGATCGTGAAGTGGCTCCTGTAAGTCTCCTGAAGAATATTAACGCGCCTAAAGAAGTTTTCACTTTAATAAGTAAACACTCACG
The DNA here is from genome assembly GCA_964035005.1 of Erebia palarica. Taxonomy (NCBI): domain Eukaryota; kingdom Metazoa; phylum Arthropoda; class Insecta; order Lepidoptera; family Nymphalidae; genus Erebia; species Erebia palarica. Next base: position 11,260,520 of record OZ035993.1, on the reverse strand, counting down.
CAAAACTGGCGCCGCATATTTTGCAGTCGAATGTGAACCCGTTGTGCCAGTTAGAGTGCTCCTTTGCTCTGTGGCTGCAACGAGAATAGACAAACTGAAGACAAATATTAAATCAATCAATGGTTGATTTACTAGAATAGAAACATTGTATAGTCCCACAAACGACGATTGACGACCTCCGTGGCGCAGTGTTGAGCGTTGTTGTCTTAACGTGCGGAGGTCCCGGGTTCGATCCCCGGCAGGGTCAATTTGGGTATTTATAATTTCGAAATTTTCCCTGCTCTGGCCTGGTGGGAGGCTTCGGCAGTGGCTAGTTACCACCCTGCCGGCAAAGACGTGCCGCCAAGCGATTTTGCGATCCGGTACGATGCCGTGTAGAATCCGAATAGGTGTATGGGTTTAATATAACTGCCATGCCCCTAACAGGTTAGCCGGCTACCATCTTAGACTGCATTGTCACTTACCATCAGGTGATATCGCAGTCAAGGGCTAACTTGTAGTGTATAAAAGAATACTTACCTGGTGGCCAAAATTCGAACTAATTTTTATGCCTGTTTAGTTTTTGTGTCTATTTTATTTTTCATATATACTAGCGACGCTATCATCGGGTTAGATAAGTTCGTCGGGCTATAACTTACTGTTTAACTCACATGAACAAAGTACCAGTATCATACTACGAGATTGGCAGGGCAAATTGGACCTAAAGGGTTGCTATTTAAAGTCAAAAATTCATAACACAAATGTTTTCGCTAGAACCGCTACTGTGCAATCGATTTTGAACTTTAATATAAGGACATTAAAGTTCATTTTACTTTATTCACTACAAAGTTTCGATTACACTACAATCGATTTTGAACTTTAAAACAATATACATAAAGTCGATTTTACTTTATTCACGACAGGTAAAGTTCTTACCTAGATCTAGACACGTGGTCGCATAACTTACACACGTATTTCCTCTCATGTGAGTTAACTATATGCGTTCTGAGTTGCCTCGCCTCCGCCCATCTTGACTGACATATCTCGCAGACGAAATCGCCTCTCTCCTGTAGATTACATCAAAAGGGTTGTTTTTTTTTACTAAAATGCTTTTATTTACTGCAGTTGTTACTAAATTGCTAACAATATTAAAAAAAGAGCAACAGCTGAGTTTCTTGCCGGCCCTTCTCAGTGATGCCATTTTTCCGAACCGGTGGTAGAGTCAAAACATGACATGACTTCAACGTAACTTATGAGACACCTGTATGTCATAAATCAATTGAGTAATAATTGCGTAGTATCGATTTCATACTTTGCAAATATAGTTGGTCTAGTGGTTAGCATGTCCCCGACGATGTCCCGGGTTCGAGTTCCGGGTCGGACCATAATTAAGTGTTGGGTTTTTCTTCTTTCTCAGTACTAGTCTGGAGTTAGGAAGTTGGCGGTGATTCACCCCCGTGCCTGGGAGAGCACGTTAAGCCGTCGGTCCAGGTTATTATCACTTACATAGTAAGACAATAGTCGTTAGAGCTCGCTAACCCGCATTGAAGCAGCGTGAGCTCTGATTCCGTCTCTCCTACGAGAGTGGAGACCTGTGCCCAGCTGTGGGCTGTTAGTGATCCAATTCTTTTTTTTATTCCACTACAGGTTAGCCCTTGACTGTGATCTCACCTGATGGTAAGTGACGATGCAGTCTAAAATTATAGTGGGCTAACCTTTTAGGGTTATTAAGCCCATAGTCGATTTCTACACCGCATCGTACCGGAACACTAAATCGCTTAGCGGTACGCCTTTGCCGTAGGGTGGTAACGGTAGCCACGGCCGAAGCCTCCCACCAGTCCAAAGAAAATGTTGTAATTATATATTCCCAAATTGATCCTGCCGGGAATCGAAGCTGGGACCTCCCACGTTAAAACAGCGCTCAACACTGTGCCAGGGAGGTCGTTAAAAAAATTCTGTATATTCTTGTCCCAAAACTCACCTCATCGTGACTAAGCATATGATTTCGAAAAGTCGCATCTGTTATAAAACCTTTGTAACATTTTTCGCACTTATAAAACGAATTGATATAATTCGAAGACGTCTTCCTCTGCTCGATTTCAGACAACTGCTCAGATTTACTCAGGTATATAACCTCGACGTCTTTGAGCTCTTCGGACAACGGTATCTCCTCGGTGATGACGTCACTGTCATAGTTAATTACGTCTTTGTCTATTTCCACATAGCTGGAGTCTTGTTTGAAATCCTCCTCTAGTTTCACTAAGTCTTCTATTTCCTGTTGAATAAGACAACTTTATTTAAATAAATAAAAAGGAAAGGTGAGTGAGTGACTCACTGAATGACTGATTAACGCACAGCTCAAACCAATGGACGGATCGGACTGAATTTGACATAAATATTATGAACTGCCTGGTCGTCCATTCGCTTTATATTATTATCTATACTAATATTAAAAATACGAAAGTTTAGATGTTTGGATGGATGTTTGTTACTCAATCACGCCAGAACTGCTGAACGGATCTGGATGGCACAGATAATAATAAATATAAATAAATTCATTTATTTGCGCGAAACATGGGTTACATTACAGATAGATGGTTACAATAGTTATACATAAAGATAGAATAGAATAGAATAGAATAGAATAATTTTATTTGTCTGAATATGTGTTACAATGATGGTTACAGTATGAAAAGTTGCAGCATATCCAGTCAGGCAACCCTGACGTACAATTTTTTTTTGTAGTTAGACATTTTTAAATAGCATAGTACAAGTATGTTCTTTAAGTGATATTCAAATTACCTAATCTTACAATAAGTCTATGCTACAATATTATAATGAATGGCTATAATGTCATAATATATAATAAATTAATAAATAAGTATATAATGCTTCATCAATTAAAATGCCAATATTAAAATGTCAAATATACCGAATCTATGCTTAATTCTATGTCAATAGTTAAATTAAAAATAATTAAAGTTATTACAATTACTTACAATTAGTAAGTAAGTAGTAAGTATGTAGTTTTATTACAATTTAATCGGTCATTTTTTGTTTTTTAATTGCATAAATTCTTCAATAGAATAGAATGCATTTTGAACTAGCCACTTTTTTAATGCATTCTTGAGTTTAGTAATTGGTAATATAGTTATTGATTTGGGAATTGCATTATATACTTTAACACACATTGCAGCACAATTTTTTAAATACGTAGCCGTTCTAGGTGCTTTATTAAATACCAGTCTTTCCCTATTTCTAGTTCCTTTTGGAAATACATCCTTTGCCGTTTTAAAAAGATGAGTGTTAGATCTCACGAACATTGCTATCTCTAGTATATATATACTAGGAAGTGTGAGGATTCCCAGACTTTTGAAAATCGGCTTACACGATTCGTACGGCGCCTTACCAGTGATTGCGCGGATACATTTTTTCTGTGCAATAAAAACTCTTTTTATATCCGTTGAGTTCCCCCATATCAATATGCCATATTTCAATACCGAATATACATAACCGTAGTATGCAGTAAGCGCCGTTTTCATTGTTGAAGTTTTACGCCAAACATGTTTTGCCATGTTAAAGGTGTGCAAATATTTATTTATATTTAGTAACTAGAATATCTACTACTGAACACTTACTATTGTTACATCTAGATACCTTAATATTTATTACATAATATATTATTAGTTTATTATGAATTATTTTTGCTATAGATTACTGCTACGCTACACAATCACATTTATATATTTTGATTGCCATGCACAGAGATAGATTATAGTCTGGAATAACTCATAGGCCAATTTTTATCCCGCAAGATTAAAGAGTTCCCGCTGAACCAAAAATCCTCAATCTAAGCCGATGAAGACGCGGGCATCAGCTAGTATTGATATCCATACTAAACGAAAATTGGTACACAGGTAGTATTATATCACAGGGAAGGACATAGGCTACTTTTTATCCTGGAAAATTAAAGAGTTTCCGTTCATCGAACTTGAATCCACGCGGTCGCGGTCGAAGTCGCAGGCATCATCTAGTTATATATAAAAAGAAAAAATCTATAGATACCTGTTTAATTTTCTTCTTTTTCCTCTTCTTAGGTTTCTGTTCGTTCACCACTATCTCCACATAGTCTACATTGTCTATTTCCTCTTTGATTTCGGGCTCTGTATACTCTATGCACTCCGTTGGATAGTTGGTCTCATGGACCAGGTTCCATACAAACTGGTGGTTTATTAGACGCAGAGTTTCTAACGATAGCTGTAACAAGTACGGAAGCAATTCAATTTTGTTAATGTTTTTTTAACAATGTTTACTTTTCAACTAAAGATAAAATGATGGATGGAAGGATGTGGGACACATTTGTACCCTGAAAAAAATACTTGAACTTACAGGACAATGTGTAATACAACTAAAGACAGGATACACATTTAAGGCTAAAATAATAATAATAAGGGATAATTCCAAAAAAAAGCTGATTTTCAATATATTGCATAGAAGCAGGTGTTATTTTGAAGTTTAATTCACTATAACCCTCTGTTATATTGAAACTGAGGGTTATAGTGAATATATGTAATATATATGTCACTGTAAGATTGTAAAAACCGTTAGGTTATAATCTAACTCGCGAAATTGCAAACTGTTGAAAGATTACAATTTAACACATTATTTTTCCGTAAATTGTAATCTGTTAGGTATATTAACCCGTTTCTTTATGTCGAACCTACCCTACAAGAAACAGACAAGAAAACGTAAATACAATGAATATTTCAAAAATTAAGACTCTGTACATTGAACGGTTCACAATCTTTCGACAGTTTACAATTTCGCAAGTTCAATTCAATTTAATTCTTGGTTTTATGGCTTAGATTATAATCTAACAGTTTTTACAATCTTACGGTGTCATATTATACACTATGACCCTCATAGTGGGGGGTGATCATATAGCATCATATAATAGACTGTTATATGATGTCTTTATTAGCAGACAAATCTATGTGGTACAGTGTGTATCTTGCAATATTTACCGCACAGTAAGCCAGCAATAAGAGATCACATAGCCGCAAACGAAATGTAGGACGTTTTGTTTGCGGTTATGTGTATAAACATTTCACTCTTACATCTGAGCATCATCAGATGTTGACTCGACAATGCACAATTTGACAGAATTTGAAATATTGAAGAAATGTACTTTACAATTGTGATTGTTGAGTCAACATCTGTTGAAGATGCTTCAGTGTTTTTTAAATTTATCACAGAATAATATAAATTAAAAATGTTACCTCCTGTTGTGACTGGATAGTATTCAACAATATCTGGTGAGTTGTGACACACTTCTCTTTGAAAGATACGCTCTTGAGCAGAATCACGCTGCAGTAACTGCAAATATGGTTTGGCAGGCCCTCTTGCAGTGAAAACTGAAAGCAGTGTTACCGTTCTGGTAATCTCTATCTCTCTGCAAGTGGCGTGCACAACATAGTCATAAAAGCATTGATTATCCTAGTGAAAAAACTCTGTGATTATTTTTCATCAACTGTAAAGTCTGCCAATCCGCACTTGTATACAACTCAACTAAGAGTACATCCAACTCATAAGTTTGTAACAATTATCATCAGCGTGGATTGAGAACTTTTGGTTCCCACAGCAACTCTTAAAATTTCCAGGACTTTTACTTTACTTTTACTTGTTATTCCATGCTATATCTTTATGCAAAACATACAAATTCGTTCAGCCATCAATCCATCCAAACTTTCGCATTTATAATCTTAGTTTAGATTAGTAACAATAATGAGGGTCCTGCTTATGTGTAGGGACTTACTATACTTCTTATCCAGGCAGATCAACGAGTTCCTATGATTCACTTAATTCCACAATTTGTAAATCGTTGGGTACGTAGAAGATCTAACCATAAGCCAATAACTTTCTTTATTAAAATACACAGTCCGGTATGATTTATTTAAATAAAAATAAAAGTAAACAAACCTCAATTCCAGTTAGAATTTCATATGCTTGTACGAAATTGAATTGAAACATATTGTATAGTTTTATGTTGTCCGTCGCTAAACACACACGGCACGCTAATATTTCCGCCATTATTCATTCAATCAGCATTCAATTAATACGAAATAACTACATTATTAGATATTTACAAACTTTCAGAACACATACACAATTTGACAGACTAAGCACAGAGCAGAAGAATGATAGAGATTTAAAGAACCGTGAACCGTCCAAAGTGGACGCACAAAAGTTAATCGATCGGTATTATAGTAATGTTATTGGCTTATTTCATGGATAGAATAAGCGATTAACGATATTTTATTTCAATAAACGATATTTTATTTCAATACTTAAATATGTATTTTGTTATTTATTTCATTTTCTAATAATTCGTTAAGATTTCAATTTAATTCTCTCTGAGTTGTGATTTGTCTATTATATCTATATGTCACCGTAATATTATAAAAACCGTTAGATTATAATCTAACTCGCGAAATTATAAACTGTCGACAGATTGTGAACCATTCAATGATCTGAGTGTAAATTTTTGAAATATTCATTATATTTAAGTTTTCTTGTCTGTTTCTTGTAGGATATGTTAGGGTTCGACATAATATCAAAGTAGTAATCATAAATAATACGACATGATTTCATATAATATGTTAAACTGAACGCTGTTCCGGAAACTACTAGCCAACATTGAGTAAATAAGCAGTTTCCGGTTTTTGACATATGAGTGACAATAACTCAAGTCTAGGTATGTAACCGAAGCCGATCGATAGTTTAATCGATACATACTAATAATAATCGGTACATTTAATCGATTGGAGATTATTTTTCTACGACAATAAATTTTGTATCTGGGGCTCTTTTCCCAATTATTTATTACCGTTGGAATAAAGTTAATATAGAATAATAATAAAGTTAATAATAAAAGCTCTTATTAATAATTAACTAATATAATATAAAGCAGACATTCTGCTTTAATTATTCAGTTTGTTCACAATTAGTCAACAGATCACGAGAAAATACAAAGCGAAGACATTCCAAAAATTGACATTGGTCTCACTTAAACTATCCGGGCCTGCAGTCTACACTTGGGCTCACTCATTGAAAATATTTGAGACTACACTCACGGGTGTTTTCAAGGTTTCAAGGCCCCTCGTAGGTCCACCCCGGGCCTCGGGTCTAATCATCTTATGACGTAAAAAGTAGTTACTCAAATAACAGTATACAATGATATTAGGTCCTTACATATGAAATTGGCGTTTTGTCGTACTGGCCACTATGATCTCAAATATCTCCTCTTTAGTTAGGAACTTCAATTTAAAATTTATACTTTTGTGGCGGTCTTCGCAGTCCGCACATAATCCAATAGATGGCATTACTAGTACGATCCACGCGACCACGAAGAGCCCAACTCACGATTACGAAGCGTTCTCTGAATTACGCTATATATACGACCTCCAAAGATGAACGGTCGGACCAGTGGTCCCCGAGCACATCACCCGCTCGGAGGATGATCATCCTTTCTTACGGTCGAGCCATATCACCTGCTCCCGTACACTTTTGAAAACCCTTAATTCATTTCTTTTTCCTCTTTTGGTTTTTTCTTTGCGTCACTCAGTTTACAAAATGGAAAACTTGAAATATCGCGTTATTTACGAGTACGTGTTCCATCGTGGCACCAGTGCTGCAGAAATGGCTCGAAGGATTGCTTGAAAAAGCTTGAAAAGTGGGTACCTCATAAATTGAGTGCAGCAAACCGAAAACATGCGTCGACTGCTGTGTTACATTACTCAACCAGCACAATAATGAAGGGATTTGAAATCGAATGATTACCTGTGATGATAAGTGGATACTGTATGATAATCGCAAACGCTCATCGCAATGGCTGGCAAACCAGCCAAATCCTGCCCCAAGTGAAAATTGACTCAAAAAAAATTACTTGTGAGCATTTGGCGGACTAGTGCCGGTGTCGTTAACTACAGCTTTCTTAAATCTGGCCAGATGATTACAGCGGATGTCTATTGTCAGCAACTGCAAACCATGATGGAAAAGCTAGGTACTAAACAACCGAGGCTGGTCAATCGCCCTAGGCCACTGCTGCTTCAGGACAACGCTAGACCACACACTGCACAACAGACGGCTACCAAATTAGAGGAGCTTCAATTGGAATGTCTAAGACAAGACCGTACTCCCCGGACCTTGCTCCAACAGATTAACATTTTTTTTCGAAATTTGGATAACTTCTTGCACGGGATAAAATTCAACTGCGATGGGGCAGTCCAAAGCTCCTTCAAAGATTTTATTGATTCCCGTCCAAATGGTTTTTTAGTAAAGGGATCAATGAACTACCTATGAGATGGCAAAAGTGCATATATATCAATAGTTTGATTGATTAATATATTTTTCTCAAACATGCATGGAAATATTGTCATTATTTTCGAAAAAAGAACACGCGAAGTATCGAATTTTCGGACAAAGAAAATCAAATCCATGGCAGGAGCGTTTTTTGAATTTGGAACATTACAACGCTCCTGCAATGTTGTATGAAACGGTGTGCTGGGGTTGTTAAATACTCTTTGATCAGATTGTCATTCTTGGCATACCATAGTCTCTTTGCTTAGTACAAATTGGTGGCTGTATAGCCATAAATCTGTGCCATAAATGCGTTTGCCTGTCGGCACAGAAGATAAAAAAAAAAATTATCGGCAAAGCTGAAAATTCGTCTTGATTTGTTATTTACATACTTAATAAATATAAATTTAATAATAAGTAAAATGAGTTCCAACGGTTCAGAGAGTGAAATGAAGATTGATTGTACTCCACCAGATTTAAGTTCAGAAGCTAAATTGGCAATGGAAAACCTGCTTCCAGCGAAGTCCAAAGAAAAATACATGAGTAAGTATATGAAAATTTTATGAGTTGGAAAAACGAGAAAAAAGTGAACATTTTCTCTGAAACAGTATTTTTGGCGTATTTTAATGAGATTGCTAAAACTAAAAAGCTATCTACATTATGGGCAATTTATTCCATGCTGAAATGTACAGTTCATCTTAAAAACGGTATTAACTTGAAAAATTATGGGAACTTAACTACTTTTCTTAAACGACAATCGACCGGATTCAAAAGCAAGAAATCGAAAAATTTTACTGGCGAAAACATACAGCAATTTTTAATTAAAGCCCCAGATGATATATATTTAGCGACAAAGGTGAAAAAGTATGTATTATTTCCCTGCATTCTTTTGAGAAAAGCACGATACATGCGTCGGCGGAAATGGCAATTGCCTATTTCCCAGCCTTTGCAATAATGTACTAATATTTAAAAAAACGACTTTATGTTCCTCCCTTACAAAACGCCAATTTCATATGTAAGGACCTAATATTAAATCGATGCAGTCGATTCCAAACGCATCACTAGGTATCTCAGATTGCAAAATAGACTACAGAGCAGCGTTGCCAGAATGTTACTTTTGTAACATTTTACGTTACTTTTGACCCTCTCATGTTACCTCCATGTTGCACGACTCAAAATGTTACTTTTACGTAACTTTTAGGAATTCATAAAAAATATTTATTTTTTTCCCGTATTCGTGAAACAGTGTTGCCAGATCATCGGAAATAAGATTATTTCAATCTTTTTAAGCATACTACTCATGTTGACGTCTCTTTATTATACTCACAGGTATTACTATACATGCAAAGTTTGCCATTCAGTTTTGTCTTTAGGTAGGTATAGTCTATTATATAAGTAGGTATTTTAAGGACAAACAACATTTACATTAAACTAACATAACTAATAAGCATTTGATTCATGACAATGTGTGCTTCAATTCGCGTCAGTTTGACCTTAATGCTCAGGATACAAATTTGGGGATGCCGTGATGTACATAAGCAAAGTATCGAATCATAAAATTTTTTCACGGATACATGCTTTTCATCTGGGTCTTAATGCACTAACTTTGTCTATCACTCATTTTTTTCATGTATGATGTGGTGGTGAATGATATATTGCATGTTTTGCTATGGTACCAAAATTAACATCTTATTTATAAATTATCTATCTAAAGATAATGGACAGGTTTTTGAATGCTAAAGCATCGACTTCTAAAGAAAAAGGAAGATAGAGAAAATATTGATACCTCAGTAAATGAGGCACCCCCTGAAAAAAAAGATGCAAGTTTATAATTTAAAAAAAAATGGCTACTAGACATTGCATTTAAAATTGGATGTCAAAAAGGGAATAAAAAAACGACTCAATTACGGCCTTTTGTACAATTTGTAATTGCAATATAGTTACTCAACCATAAGCCTGCTCATATAAAGCATCAAAATACAACAAAACTTAAACAAAACGTTAACGCTATTAGTAAAACTACTTACAAACAAAGTTGTAGCTATTGAAAGATATTAATTATTCTAAATCGGTTGATATATTATTTATACATTACTTGTGTTTTTAATTTTCAGGATCAGCTGTTAATTTATCCAATCAACAATTATTTCGATTCTTTCGAAGCATAACTAAGGGACAGAAAACTTTTTAATTTTTGTGTAATCAAGTGCCATATTAAGTGTATTAGTTTCGCATTCCACATAATAAAAGGAAATGTTACTTTTCTCGTGAAAATGTTACTTATTGAGCTATCTCATGTTACATTTGACTATCTGCCACTGGCAACACTGCTACAGAGGGACGCTGCGACGCGTCCCACAGATATTGTCATGGCGCCATGAGAACGCTAGAGAAAAAAATATTCTGTATTTTGCAACTTGATAGCTCAAAGTAATCACTTAGTAATCTGTGGTGATAAAATGAATAATTTTTCATACTGTTCCTTTGTGAGCATCCACTATATTATCTGTGAGTGCGGTGATACTTTTCCTACCGAAAAGTTATTGAATGAACATCTTGAAAACGAACACAAAAATCCTAATGTTCAAAAGTATGAATACCAATGTATTACGGTAAGTAATGATTAAGTATTTCATACGTATATATTTATGCAAGGTCATTGTTTATCATATAAATAGTCCTATAGTTTTGGCGCAACGATTCTGGCGGGAATTTTTTCACGGTAGTTTGTTGATGGTAGAATTGTGATAAAGTTTGGTTTTTACTCTCGGTACTATGTATTAAAATAGCTTGTACTAGTAGCTTGTACGTGCGCCTCAAGTGAGCCGTAATTTTGATCATACTACACAAAGCATAAATATCTATTAAAGTACTCTACTAGTGTAAAATTTTCCAGTGCGGCAAGATCTTTACAACAGAGAAAGCATGTGTCATACACCAACAAGTACACACGAAAAGTGTCAATCGGGAGCCGCGAATACAATCACAGTCTAAGAAGAGATACTATACAAGCAAGAACATTGTATGCGAAGTCTGTGGAAAGAGATATGCAGTAAGTAGCCTCTTAGTGCACTTTACCAGCGTTGAGCGCTGTTGTCTTAATGTGGGAGGTCCTGGGTTCGATCCCGGCAGGGTTAATTTCTTAGTTTTCTCAGACTGGCCTGGTGGGAGGCTTCAGCCATGGCTACTGTATTGGCACAGACGTCCCTCCATGTGATTCTGCGTTCCAGAATGATGCAGTGTAGAAATGGCATTGTGGTTTGTGGGTTTAATATAACAGCTGCCATACGTCTAACAGATAAGGCTGCTGCCATTTTAGACTTCATAATCACTTACCATCAAGTGAGATCTCAGTCAAGGGCTAACTTGTAGTGGATTAAAAACGAATGCAGCGTATTTATTTAACATTTTTGCTACTAAGCAAGTCCAGACTCTCCCAAAAAGGGTTCCATACCACCACACAATAAATTATTTTAGTAAATAACAAAAAAGATGTCATAACATAATCAGCTGTCAAATATGGCTTACATATAGGGTAGCGCCTGACAAACAATTAGACATCCTATGAGTACGGAACCCTAATTAACGATTTTTAGAGTTTATCCTATACTTGTGCTGTGATACAAGACTGTGTTTGTTTCTTACCAAATTTCATGATTCTATGTCCACGGGAAATACCCTATATAGGTTTTGATATAAAGGAAAGCTTCCAAATATGTATGCTGCATAAACTGCCGTATCTTTTGATTAGGTTGACTTGGAACCTTGATTTTTTTACAACTCTTCGAGACCATTGACCTAAGCATTTGATAACTCCATACATTCCAGACAAAAAGGCGGTTCACAGACAGACAGACAGACAATCAATGGTCCTTTAAGGGTTCCTTTTTTCCTCTTGAGGTATGGAACCTTGGATGAAATAAGCACGGGATAGGAAATATAAGAAAAATGTATGAAATAATGTTCGAGTAACTTTTGCAGGGCAAGCGGGGAGCGCCTTGTATTATTTCTGCCCTATTATTGACACTAGTGTGTGAAAAATTTTATCACTATCAACAAAATATCATAATAATTAATGGCGAAATTGCCCAGTTCGCGGCTAGAGGGGTAATAGCACGTGTCCTGTGGTCCTAAGTACGGAGCCCTATAAACAACACTTTAATTTGTTCCAGTCTCAGGCGGCGTTGCGCTACCATCAGAGAGTGCACACGGGTGAGAGGCCGTACCACTGTACCATGTGCCCCAAAACATTTACCATGCCGCTGTTCCTCCAGGTAAATATTGAAAAAGCGAGACTTAATAGAGATAAATATATTCATAATAGGATTTAGCCTGCGAGAGGATGAGATAGAAAACAAGTTCTATTTATCTCATTCTCTCGTAGGCTACTTTTCTGAAGTTTCACTTTTGTCGTATGTGAATTGCTCAAACACACAATTAAAAAAAAAAATATATAATTTTTTTCAGATCCACATCCGCACGCATACCGGCGAGAGACCTTACGAGTGTCAGAGTTGTCCCAAAGCCTTCAGCAATAAGGCGGCTCTGCTGCGGCATGACCGGGTGAGATCAACAAATCAAACAAATATTCATTTATTCAATTTAGGTACACTGTAGGTACACATATTGACGTCGATCACTTACTTAGTTATATTATAAACTAGCTGATGCCCGCGACTTCGTCAGCGTGGATTGAGGTTTTTGTTTCCTGTGGGAACTTTAATTTCTGGGTACAAAAAGTAGCTTATGAGCTAATTCAGACTGAAATCTATTTCTCTGCCAAATTTTATCCAGTCCATCCCTCTTTCTATCCATCTAAACTTTCTTATTTATAATATTAGTATCTTCTCTGTTGCCAGGTGCACACAGGTGTGAAGCCCTACGAGTGTCCCCAGTGTGGTAAAGCCTTCACACAATCCAACTCCATGAAGCTTCATGTGAAGACGGTACATCTGAAGATGCCCGCTCCATACAAGAGCAAGAACCGGAAAGCCAAGATCGCCGCGAGGCAGGCGAGCCGCGTCGCTAACTTAATAGGTGAATATACAAAGAACTTCTATAGCGCGAATCATATCCTGTTACTTGGGATTTTTTCGTATGCTATCAGTGGCGCCATCTGTTAGCATTTAGCGTGGATGTGAACCGCGTCGGCAACTTATCTAGGTGAATATACCCAGAGTATCTCATTGCTGAGGGTCTTGACTTCGTTTCTTGAATTTTGAAAGTTACTTATTTATGAGTATCTCATTGCTGAGGGTCTTGACTTCGTTTCTTGAATTTTGAAAGTTACATATATATATGTCACCGTAAGATTGTAAAAACCGTTAGATTATAATCTAACTCGCGAAATTGTAAACTGTCAAAAGATTGTGAACTGTTCAATGTTCTGAGTGTAAATTTTTGAAATATTCATTGTATTTACGTTTTCTTGTCTGTTTCTTGTAGGTTAAGTTAGGGTTTGACATAAATAATCAGGTAGTGCACTTAGGTTTTATTGGGTTAATATACTTACCAGATTACAATCTACCGAAACATAATGCGTTAAATTGTAACGCAATTGTTCTTTCGACAGTTTACAATTTCACGAGTTAGATTATAATCTAACGGTTTTTACAATCAGACGGTGACATTTATATATAGTAATCTGTGGTGACAACTTCGATAGCGCGATTTATACCCCGTTACTTATAGGCCTATTACACTGCACTTTTCACAGGGACCCTTACCTTTAAATCAGTGTAGTGTAATAAGTTTTAGGGGTAAGGGTTCCATAATTTGATCCTAATTGTAGTGTAATAAGCGACACTCTATCTAGCGGCCACGCTCACCCTTACCACAGGGCCCTGTGAAAAGTGCAGTGTAATAGCTCTTTTAGTAGGGATTTCTTTGTATGCTATAGTGGCGCCATCTATTAGCATTTAGCAACTTTGATAGCTAGATAAATGTTAACTTTGGATGTTGAGTCAGTGATGAAGTGGGCCTGATTTTATCGGACCCATAAAAATTTTAACGTGAGCGGACCCCTTATCTCTGGAATTCAACAAAATTTCGCAGTTTTTTTTAAATAAATAGAAAACAATTTATTCAGCTAGGCTTAAAACACATTAAAAATTTATCAAATCTAATTAGCACCAAGAAAGATTTCAAATCAGCCACTTTAAATGATTTTAACTTGTTTTTGCCCTAGTAAATGCGTTACCCATGAACAACAGAGTCCAAGAGGGCTCGGAGTCAGCCGAGGAGGACACAGGGACGTATCAGAGGGATATTCAGGTCAAAGTGGAGCCTCAGAGGGAGGGGGAGGGGGAACAGGGGGAGGTGTACCAGGTGAGCACAGTGTGACATTATTTATTTATTTTATTTTTATAAAATAAAATTAATGTAACATTAGACGCGACCAAAATAATCATACTATATCTCGGTATATCTGAGAGCAAATAACACGTTATTATAAATTTTTCAAAATTAACCATACTCAATTCTAAATTTATATAAAACATAACTAGATGATGCCCGCAAAGTCGTCCGCGTGGGTTGAGGTTTTTTCGGTTCCGGCGGGAACTCTTTAATTGTCCGGGATAAAAGTAGCATATGAGTTATTCCAGACTGTAATCTATGTCTGTGCTATATTTCATGCAAATCCGTTCAGCCCTTGTGGCTGCCTGATTGAGTAACAAACATCCATCCATACATCCATCCAAACTTTCGCATTTATTATATTGTTAGTTTAGTATTAGCATATTAGTATTGTTATTGGGTATTTGACAACTAGTCAAATTTATTTATTTTAAATAGAGGACCTGCCAAAAGACGTTATATCCAGGTCCCCTGTTAGATGTTTGAAAATCATTTAACTATCGATTGAAGTAAAAAAAGTGCATCGAATTTTGATGACGTCACAATCGATTCGTTACTATGGTCTGGGTCAAAGAGCATAAAGAACCAGGGGTAGAGGTACAACTCCATACTTAAGCAAAAAGCATTCAAAAATCTGCTTATCATTGCTGATACCCTGTAGTTCTTCTGCTTAGCTCTAGATGGCGTTAAAACGAAAGCTTTGAAATAAACTTTTTGATATCGGATTTTATGAAAATTTTATATTTAATAGTTAGTTAAACTTAATAAATAAATAGGTAAAATAAAGTAAAACAACAAAATACATGTTTTCATTGACTTTCGGTTGATTTAAACAAAATTTATACTTATTCGAGACAAGTAACCACCACCACCACTACAGCCTATTAACGTCCCACTGCTGGGCACAGGCCTCCACTCTCATAGGAGAGAGGGAATTAGAGCTTAGACCCACCACGCTGCTCCAATGCGGGTTGGCAGGCTTTAACGACTATTGTCATGTTAGTGATAATAACCGGGACCGACGGCTTAACGTGCTCTCCGAGGCACGGGGGTGAAACACCGCCAACTTCCAACTCCGGGCTGGCACTGAGAATTCCTTAATTGAAAAACCCAATACCTAACAATTTTTATGCCCGACCGGGAATCGAACCCAGGACCTCGTGATCCGCAGTCGACTATGCTAACCGCTAGACCAACGAGGCAGTTTGGTCTGGGTGATATAGGTTACATTCTATACTAATAAAATCTGTATGTCCATCCAGTGTTTTTTTCGCTAATCTGTTACCTTTCACGGCCGTTGTTACGTCTGCTACGGTTTTGATGAAATTTGGTACATGGATAGGTTGTATTCCGCGGAAGGAGATAGCATATAGAAGGAGATACTTTTTATCCCGAAAAATTCAAAAGTTCCCGCGGGAATCTAAAATCTTAATCGACGCGGACGAAGTCGCGGGCATCATCTAGTGTTTTATATAAATTTTGTATTGAGTATGATTAATTTTGAAAATTTAATGTTAATAACGTGTTATTTGCTCTCAGATATACCGAAACGTGCAATCAGATGTTTACGGCGAGAGCGGAGTGAAAGTGGAAATCACTGAGGTGCCGATGTACGGTGAGGAAGATTTGGAGGACTCGGAAATTGTCTACGAGGAGGTGTACGAAATGGAGGATTAGTTTGATAAATGATACATTTATTTCAAGTAGGACAACTCGTGCCTCTTTATGATAAATCAAGACTCTACCACCGGTTCGGAAAGCTTGTTCTACTGAGAAGAGCCGGCAAGAAACTCAGAAAATGTTGTACTATGCCTACATAACGGAATATGTATTACACTGACTTGTCGTTTGCTGGATGCGAGGCCAGTTGCTTCCATGCAACTTTGTCATTGAGATTGTCATCAAAAGTATAATAACCTCGACTTAACAGATGCTGTTTAACAGTCATTGAAGTGCAAACGCGAAACATACAGTCGACAGCATCAGTCGTGTTGTAATAACTATAATGAAATAATAATATCCTCCCGACCGAAATCTATCTGCGCGGGTGATATTATAGTGCACAATTGTGCACTCTCTGTTCTTTTACTCTCATAGCCCGATAGGACGGAAAATCCGACTCGACTGGAGAGAGATCATGCGCAGGATAATTAAAAGTAGGTGCCCGGGTATCAAACCTTTGACTGCCCAAATGAAAAGCCGGGCGTCTTAACTAGGCTATTACCACCACCGCTTTCACTAGATGATTTAATATTAAGTATGCACATTGTAAATAGATAAGTATAATAATTATTATAAATTAATTAATGATTTTAAATTACAAACATTTAAATTTTAAAGTTTTAGTAAAAAATCTATTAAATTGTATTTTTTAAAGTGTACTTTATTGATACCTGTCCTCCCATCTAACTTTTCTAATACATTTTTGAAAATTTCGAGTACATCATAGTGTGTCTGTCTGTCTGCTACGCTTTCAAGGGCCATCTGTTCAGTAAATTTTGATTAAATCTTACTAATATTATAAATGCGAAAAGACATGACCAGTAATTGCCCTCCGATTCGGGACAATGCACAGGATTTCCGTTTTTACAGTAAGGTTTAAAAATTCAAAACGAAATTATTATGGATTTATTATTCCAAATAAGGCCAGGGTTCAAATGACAAAAAAAACAGTACGTTTATTGTTTAAATCTTGAGCGTCCGCTTTCCTCTTTAAGCACTACTCCATTTTGACGTTCCATTATATCCATGCCTAATAATAATCTTGTAACCCTACATGAATACCATTTAAGTACCACCGTGGATTTATATTATGAATGATTTATTTTTGATCAATTAAATAGTAATGAAAAGGAAATGTATGTTTTGTTTATAATTATTTTTATTTTTTGACAAGTCTCAAACTAATTGATCGAACAAAGCATTTTGAAATACTGCGTTTAAAGGAACGCCCTTTCACATTGCATATGCTGCCATCTGTGGTCGAATAGTTGAACTCGTTAACCAAAACGTGTAGCCGCTAGCGTCGTCTAGTATCGGAAAGCAGCAGTACAATGTAAAGTGATTTATGAAAAGAATTACTTTTCTTGCAAATTATATAAATCATTGACCTTATCCGATTTATTATTTCTAATAAGGTAAGGTTCAAATGTTTAAAAAACAATAATACGGTCGTTAAGTCCTTTGACAATGCATCTGCCATATTCTTTCGATCATTCACAGAACATATAAACTCCTTTCAAGTGATGTGCCGAGTCGCTGTTTTGGTGGATCGAGTCGGTTTATACAGTATTTTTTAACCACTACAAGTTACGGCCAGTACTCGCTTTCTATGTTTTGTATTCGAATTTAAGGGGGAGGAACCTGCTGCCAAAGCATCTCGATTACATTTTTTTAAATGCTAACTGGACACTGATTAGAAATTGATGACTGTTTGAAGTGTGATTTAAATATATTTTGTTTCATTTTTATAATCTGTAGATAATATGACAATTTGTAACTATTATAATTTCGAACTAATAATCGAACCAAATCGAATTATCGAATCGAATTATACCTTTATTTGCATAATCGATTAGATAAATAATCAAATCGGCACATCATTAAATTGTGGCAACATGGCAGTCCTTCGTCTCGGTTCTCGTGCGTAGGGATCCGCAAATTTTTAAAAGTATCGATACCTACTCGATGCCAAGTATCGAATGAAAAGTATCGATACCGATAAAAGTATCGAACCAAAAGTATCGATACTACTTGGTATCGAATAATATTTTTTAAAAATAAAACATCCACGCTATGAAATAGATTTTATTTTTTCATTAGAAATAATAAATTTTAACAAATCGTTTAACAAAGTTTTATTATTATTAGCAGCCTGTAGGGTCCCAATGTTGGGCAAAGGCCTCCCTTTCTTCCTTCCATTTATCTCGGTCCATAGATGTTTGCGGCCAGTCCTCATCGCGCCAGCGGCGCCTCGGTCTTCCTCGACGTCTTTTTTAGTTTTGTGGCATCCAGTGTGCTGCATGCAGCCTTTGCCCACAAGTCGTCGGGTATGCGCATCACATGTCCGGCCCAATCCCACTTCAGTTTTGCCGCTTTGTCGCCAACATCTGTGATTCAAAGACCAAGTCTGGGCACCGTAAGTGAGGATGGGGAGCATGCATATATCCATGAGTCTACGTTTTAAAGCGAATGAATGGTTTCCCTTCATCAATTCTTTCATAGCCCAATAGCTCTTTCAGGCGTATTCAGTGCGTCTTGCAACTTCTTTCTCTTGTCTCTCTTGGAATTTGGCCTAAGTATATATACTCATGAACATTTTCAATCTCCACACCTGCTACTTCTAACAAAGAATTAAGAAAAATAAAACTACCCAATCAGTACAGAGGAGCGCCTCACGGCGCCCCTCTTAGGGTTAGGGTTTCCCCGAAATCTGTAGCCAAGCAATCTATAGACTATAGTAGGGGTTTCCCCGAAAGCTGTTGCCAAGCAATCTATAGACTATAGTAGGGGTTTCCCCATAGAGTAATTATAACAAGACGAGACAATGTAATAATAATACCACAAGTGAGCGAAATGAGTAATATACGCTAATGCCAAGGAGTAACAGAGCGAAAAAATGTTGTCCCTTGTCCTGCTCAGCGTATCACTTTTTTTTTGTTTGACCTATCTGACAGTTCAGGTCAGAAATCATGTGTCATTTTCGTTATTCGCCCATATTCGTACGAAATCGGAATTGGACAAAGTGGTAACTGAACTCGTAGCTTACGAAAAAAGTGGTTTAACTTAAATACGATGGTGTATTGCTGTGTGTTAGGCAGTTAGGCTGCAGAAGCAGACTTGAACGTAAATAGGAAAACATAACCTAATATTATAATTTTGACCTTAATTTTACCTGATTGTTACAGATAAAAACAGATTATGTTTGTAAAGACTCGTATGAATGCTACAAGAAATAACAAAAAATATACTTATTTACCATTAAGAAAATATCGCATTAAGATATCGCTATCGCATTCGCATACTGTATTCGCCCTGTCTATATCTCTTTCTTTGTCTACGGGGTTTAGTTTTTGCCTACCAAGCAATCTATAGACCATAGTAGGTGTTTCGCCGAAAGCTGTAGTCCATCGAGGGAGACAACGCTATACATCGAAAAGAGAAGTTGTATAGAAATTATGTGTGTAATCTAGTGATGCGACAAGGTATCGAGTAATTGGTAAAAGTATCGATACTTAGTAAAATACTAGAATAAAAGTATCGAGTACAAAAATACTAGGTATCGAAACGAAAGTATCGATACTACTCAGGTATCGATACTTTTTGCGGATCCCTACTCGTGCGTTTCTAGTTTCTACTCGTGAGTCGTGGTGTATTAAGTGTTTGTTGAGAAGGAACTGGGTGAATATTGTGAAGAATTTCTAACGACCATAGTTATTCTATACGGACATTGATATTTTGAAAACCCGATTACCCTTGCTATTCATACTGGACATTTGTTTTTCTCTACGATTTGGATAATAATTATTTTATGATGAGGTGCCATAATTGTGGTATATCCGTAAGGTGGATTCAAAGGCATACCATGTCAACGCTGGCATTACCTTTGCAAGCAAGACTCGCTCGATGGTTGAACAATCAGGTATGTACCCTATTTGAACTAAACTAGCGGCACGCTATGATGGCCGGTTTGACGTTTGTCCGCTCATGAAGTTCCGTATTAATTGATAACGACTTTGAAGGAAATAATTGTATTACTTTATTGACGATAGTGATGTGCAGAGATTCATAAATTTTATCGAATGTAGTTTTAGGTTTAGGACTCAAAATTTATTTATTAAATTGATTTCTTAAATGTATACAAGTGTAGAAAAATCAGTTTGCACCATTTAAGGGGTGAATGTACTTGTGAATATGAACAATTTTCACTATGTGGACAAACCTCTGAAATCGCAAAAAAATATCAATAAATTTTTAAAAATGGAATCTAATACGATCGTCACATAGGATCGCTGGCTAGCACAACTACTAATTGACGAAATAGCATTAGAACATGGGCACAGAGTTATACGGTTACCGCCTTACCATTGTGAGTATAATGCGATTGAGTTGGTAAAAGGTTGTGAATAGAACTGTTAAATTAATAAGGGAAGATTATGAAAGAGATGTGAAAATAGATAATATTATAGAAAACGAACATATAATTATTATTGTATGTGATGATAGCAGTGACGACAGTGAAAATAGTAGTATGGACGAATCTGATTAATTATGGCCTTTTGTGGCACCTTTTTTGGTATCTTTTGTATTCATATGTTTCTTGTGTGCATATAAAGTATGTATATTCATTTTCGTTCAAATATTCAGTTCGTTCAAATAAATTAAATAAACATATACATTTTTGTTTTATTAAACCTATTTAATCAGGTACAAAAACAAAACTTAATTGTTTTTTGTTCGAGAATAAATTGACATTCCACATCACTATTGTAATGTGTCAAACCGGCCATCATAGCGTGCCGCTAGTGTAAATTGACAGTTACTGTTGTGCTGTGCTAATATTATAAACTAGCTGATGCCCGTGACTTCGTCCACGTGGTTTAAGTTTTTGATTCCCGTGGAAACACCTTTTAATATTCCGGAATAAAAAGAAGCGTATGTTACTCTTCAGATCCTCAACTATACCCATGCCAAAAATCACGTCTATCTGTTGCTCCATTGCGGCGTGATTGAAGGAGAAACCAACAAACAAACACACTTTCGTATTTATAATATTAGTATGATGGGTCTTTGTTGTTTAGATCTTCTTTTTCTTGAACATAAGCAGAACAACAAATTGAAGTATTTCGATGGAGATATTTTATGAGTAGCAAATACAGAGGCTAGGTTTTACACACGGAAAGAACACAATGCTCTTGCGAGCCGCTAGCCGCTTGTGTCCCCAGTTTATATATCTGCACATTACCTACAATCTATTAGCATTATCAACCTATTGCCAGCCCACTACTGGGCATGGTTCTCCTCTCAAAATGAGGATGGTTTAGGCCATGGTCTACTACTCTAGCCAAGTGCAGATTGCCAGACTTCATACTTCCTATAAAGCACCTTTTATTTTATTGATTAAAAAGCACATAACTCTGAAAAGTTAGAGATGTGTGCCGGGGATCAAACTCAGACTTCCCGAAAAGGAGGTTGAAATCTTAACCACTAGGCTCTCTAACCACTCCTCACTATCCACTATGTATGATATTTTCATTTTTCAGTTGCCATTGGATGCATATATTTGTCATCCTTGTTTCAATTTATTGAATACTGAAGAGGCTGACAATGTGAGGTTGCTAGGCCATTTTATGGTCTGCCGTGGGTGTGGTGTGTCAGTCAGAAGATCTCGTTACAACACAATTGCTGCAGACAGCCCATTACTACCCATTATTTCAAATGATAATTGTCAGGTAAGTTAATTAATTATTATTTTATGTGTAGGTATTAAAGTAACAAGCATTCATAAGACAAAATGTAACTTATATTCTGGTATACTGTTGGATGACGAAAGACCAATGTTTTAATAGCTTAAAAATTGTATGTTAATAAGTCATTCTATTTTTAGATTAATATGACAACAATTTATGCATGTTGGGCCTGTTGGACTCGAGGGAATCGTCGGCTAATTCAAGATTCATCAAGGGCCTTATCACATGATGTGGTTCCAGCGTTGCCACATGCATCACTGACACCAACGTCTCCACCACCAATACCACCACCACTACCACCACCGCCACCACAACCAGTACATGCAGCATCCGCATACAATATAGTTGTACCAAATTACAAGCGCGCCAGTAGTACTTCTAGCCGTTGTATATTCAATAGTTGCAACAATCATACATTTCATTTGATACCTATGTTTATTAAAAGGATTTTAATTAAAGAGCACAATTTTTATGTGCCTCGTAGTTGCAGAGTTTGTAATAGTCATTTATTGTCTAATGAGTGGCACCTATTACCACAAAATACTACTGTTATATCCACTTTCAATGGTAGACAAATAGAAAACATGCTCAATATAGCAAAATTGGATGGGGAGGTTTTAGACTTCAATAATGTGGAAGAGATGCCAAATAATGTTTGCCATTATTGGACTGGGCGAACAGTAACTGAATTTTTAGAACTCTACAGTAGTATACCTACGAACTATGCTAAGCAACCAAAACGTGCTTTAGCAATTTATTTAATTAAATTAAGAACTGGTGACAGCAATAGAAGACTTGCAACATTATTTAATTTGTCACAGTCGACAATTCAATTTCTTTTAAAAAATGTTAGAAATTGTCTTAACAATAATTTTGTACCCCAACATATTGGTCCAGGTCATATTACGCATGAGCAACTTATGGATAGAAACTTAAGAGTACCAGAAGCTCTGTTTGGAACTCCAAATGCAGAACATCGTTCAGCAATTGCCATGTTTGATGGTACATATATCTACATGCAGAAAAGCTCTAATTACCTTTTTCAAAAAAAGACCTACAGTTTACATAAGTATGATAACCTCATAAAACCATTTGTGATTTGTTCTTGTGATGGACACATAATAGACGTGGTAGGTCCATATGCCGCTACGCAAAGTGATGCAGAAATTATGAAAACCCTGTTTCAAAATGATAATAGTCCATTACGAAACCTGTTTCAGCCTAATGATATTTTTATCTTGGATAGGGGTTTTAGGGATGCCATTCCATTTTTAGAAGAAATAAACTACAGGGTGTATAAACCTGAGTCTTTGGATGAAGGGCTTCATCAATTGACATTTTCTCAAGCAAATAAAAGCAGAAAGGTGACTTTGTGCAGATGGGTCGTTGAAATTATAAATGGACGATACAAGCGGGACTACAAATTATTTCGCCACCGATACTTTAATATAGCAAGTCCAAATATGATGACTGATTTTAGAATCGCGGGAGCACTATTAAATAAGTTTCATCCAGTAATTGAGGACAGCCCAAATGCTGAAGCAATAATACAACGAGTTCAACAATATATGGACGAACCAAATCATCTCGGCTATTTCATAAATGAATATAACCTCAACAGAAGAAGAGTGATGTTTAGTCGTATAGATGGTAACCTGCCACAATTACATTTTTTTCCTGTTTTGGAATATAATGATTTACTTTTATTTGCATTAGGGCCATACCAGGTCAAGCAAGCAAGATCATATTACGGGGAGCACATAAGACAAAATGGAATATACCATGTTGAAGTATGTCCAGAGCTGGAACATTCCGCAGAAATGGTTTCACATGTTGGTGGGAACCATCCATATTTACTGAGAGGTAGAATAAAATCAAGACATGTCACTCAAAAAATATATTTTACCTATATATTAATAGATAGAGAGCCTAGCAGCAATTCTGCATTGGATGCAATATTAGGTTACTATTGCAACTGTATAGTTGGCAATCGTACAGTTGGTTGTTGTTGCCATGTGATGACACTAGTCTGGTATCTTGGGTGGGCCAGACACCAAGATAACGTGCTAGCACCAGCATCATTTCTTGAAAATGTTTTGGTTTCTGTGGAAGAACAGTAAAAACTATGTTTTTTGCTATTTTTATCAAAATATTGTTTTATGCAATGCAACATGCCCAAGACAAAGTTCATTGTAATGTATAACTTCTAACTCTGAAAGTTCTCTGGACTTCCAAACCGAGACTGTATGTTAGCGATTAAAATACTTATTATCTGCTGCACCAATCAGGCAGTAGGTTCAATAATTGTTTTTCTATTATTTAAATCTATTAAAATAATTCGTACAAGTATGATTTTATTATTGTGAGACCTGCTGTATAAAAATATTATTGTCATCACTTAAAGGCCATTCCAAAATATCCCTCAGCTGGGTACAGGCTGATTCTTTCATAGAAGGGAGTGATTTATTAGTGAAATGTATTAAAATTATTACATAATTCTTGCAAATATAGTTTTATTATTCCTGTGTAATCCTCATCCCTGTCTAAATAATAAATACCAAGTTTGATTAATTTTCCTGAGAAACGTAGCGAGCAATACTTAAAAATATTTTCTAGACTCACCACAATAACTAGCGCCATCTAGTGTGGGAAAGAAGTTTTTGGTGAAACTTTTTTTATTTATTTTCTCAGTTTTCAGAACCTTCAGACTCCTGAAACGTTTTTATTTGAAAACTATAAAATATAACAATTACAATAATAAAGAAATCATACTTGAAAATATTTTTAGACTCGCTCAACACAATAAATAGCGCCATCTAGTGTGGGAAAGCAGTCTTTTGGTGAAACTTTTTTTATTAATTTTCTCAGTTTTCCGAGCCTTCAGACTCCTGAAACTTTTTTTTCTGAAAACGGTGAAATATTACAATTACAATAATAAAGAAATCATTGCTGAACATTGATTTTTGACACCCAGGCAAGCTGCCATAGTTCCACCGGTCAAGTCCTTTGGATCGATGTATGGATGTTTGTTACTCAATCACGCCAGAACGGCTGAACGGATATGGATGAAATTTGGCACAGAGATAGATTATAGTCTGGAGTAGGACATAGGCTAATGTAATAATGACATCCCGGAAAATTAAAGAGTTCCCAAAAACCTCAAACCACGCAGACGAAGTCGCGGGCATTCGCTAGTTTGGTATAGGGATAGTTTGTATCGGGAAAGGACATAGGCTCCTATTTATCCCGGCAAATGAAAGAGTTCCCCGGGAATCGAAAAACAATCCACGCGGACCATGTCGCGGGCATCATCTAGTATTATAAATGTGGAAGTATGTAGGTCAGTTACTGCTTCACGCCACAACGATTAAACCGATTTGGCAAGAAGGAATTATATCCTGAAGTAACACATAAGCTATATTTTATCAACAAACAAACACTCGCATTTATAATATTGGTATGATGACGTCAAAGTTTATAGCAACAAACATAGCTACGGTACCTAGCGTGTTTCGACTTTCACTTGACCAGTTTCCCTATTCTGGCATCAATCTCTGTATGTACCTCACGAGTCACGATCCACAGCGGGACAATCTAACCACTAAACCACCGGGGCGAATAATGTAGTCATTATGTAAGAGGTTTTAATATCGTGTGTTGAAATCAATGACTAAGGAAGTACTTACGTTGAAATACTTTAGTCGACATCAACCCCTCGACTGTGTAAGGAGTTCATAGATGCCTGCACGTCAAAAAGCATGTATGAATTCCCAGTTCGAGTAATACGTTTTAAGCTGTCAAATGATTACGATTTGCCAATTTAATGAGTCTCTGTTTTTTCCCTACTTCTGCATCAAACTCGAAACCTCACGAGTCACTATCTGGAGAATCTGACCACTAAATCACCGGGGCAAATCATTTAATTGTGTAAGAGGCTTAATATCGTGTGTTGAAATACTTGAGTCGACATCTGAGTAGGTCGCGGCCGTGGAGTGAGGTCGCCTGGTCCACTAGTGATGTAGAATGTCGATAGTTTGTATCGCGAACTTAAAATATCGACTATTACCTTTAAACCTTACCTCCCTTTTCAATTCAATTTATTTATTTCACGATCCATATACAATATTATGAAATTACCTGCAACTCCGTCTGCGTGGATTAAGATTTTTTTAATTGCCGGGGAAATTGCTCAATTTAACGGCATAAAAGCCTATGTTGTAAAGATAGGCCGTTAAAACAAAACAAGAAGTGTTAAGTTAGAAATACACTACTCTGACGCATGGTATCATGACGCCAATATAATATGTTTATGACACGTCACGAAGACGCGTCGGGTACGAGTCGTAGTGTGTTTTTAACTTTATTTAAGGAATAGCAATATTATGTTATGAGATTGACAACAGAATCGATAGAGATATCGACAATTTGAATAAAATACAACACTAGTGTACGATCCATGTATGTTATTGAAATCGAACAGTTCGATTAAGCTCTCTCTTCCGAAAGCTCATTTTTTGTGATAATTTTTTATATTAGTGCAATTTTTTTTATTGTTGTTTTTTAGGGAGTAAACAAAGTACTTATATTTAATAGGTGGCGTATATCTTGGTATGTTCTTACCTATTTACTTAATTTTGGTACAGTTTTCTTTACAAAAATAGGTACCTACTTAAGTACTAATCATACTTCCATACTAATATTATAAATGCGAAGGTGTGTCTGTCTGCTACACTCACGGCGCAACCGTTCAACCGATTTTGATGAAATTTGGTACAGGAATGCGTTGTATCCCAGGGAAGGACAGACATTTTATCCGGGAATATTCAGGAGTTCCCGCGGGAATCAAAAAACTTACCTAATTCACGCGAACGAAGTCGCGAGCATCATCTACTTAGTACCTAAAAAAAGGACTAAGGAGTTTCATCATATCAAGTCATTACCGGCTCACTGTACCGAGCACGAGTCTCGTCTCGGAATGAGAAGAATTTGGCCATAGTCCACCACACTGGCCTAGTGCGTATTGGCAGCTTTGAAAACATTATAATTAATGCTTGAGCGTGTTGGTTTCCTCACGATGTTTTCCTTCACCGTTTAAATTAGACGTAACTCCGAAAAGCTAGAGTTCCGTGCCCGGGATTGAACCCGCTACCACCCTAATAAGTAATTGCCAGGTCTCTATCTAGTCTATGCCACTGGGTTATTACGGATTCGTGGATATTTTGCGTTAGAATGTTGATAAGTTAAAATTACTAAACTGATTATGATAAAATTAAGAATGCGTTTGCGACTTTAATTTAAACACTTTAATTTTATACTTTTAGTATAATATATGTTATTCCAGGCAATAATCTATCATTGTGCCAAATTATACATCCAGATCCGTTCAGACGTTCTGGCGTGTTTGAGTAACAAACATCCATCCATCCATCCATACATGATAAAAGACTTAGAAGTAGGTATTAATTAGGTGACTATGTTAATTTCTTTTTAGATATAAAATGGATCCAAACGAAACGCTTGGCGATCCAGAACTGGAGTCCACCGCTGGCGTACGACTTGTTGTGGTAAATAAGTGTTCTACTAAGTAATATTACAAATGCGATAATTAATTATTATTGTCTGGCTGTCCTTCACTCACACGCCAATAATTTATTTTCTAAAGAGCAACCACCGAGCTTCCTGCTGACTCTTCTCGATAGGAATGTCATTCCGAACCAGCGGTAGATTCTCTCGACGATTCAAAAGCATTTGTAAAAGTTTATTTTAATTAATTCTTTTGAATATGAACGGAGAGACGACGTACGCTCGCTTGGACGTAGGTTTAGTCAAAGAGACAGAGATCCTACTTTTTAATCTCGGGAAACCAAACAGCCAAGGGAATTTAGAATAAACCGCGGACGAAGTCTCAGGCATGTTTTATTTTCAAGGATACAACTTAATGGATAGCTTGGTAGACTGTGGCCCTTCTCAGTCTGAGAGGGGAACCCTTAAGACCTGAGGCCCATTTGTATAATCAAATCGTAATCATTTGACAGCTTAAAACGTATTTAACTCGAATTGTTTATGGAGTTCATACATATGCTTTTTGACGTGCGTGCATTGAGTTAATATAGTACATTCTTACTCAGTGCGTGCGGGCATCTATTAGCTCCTTACAGGATCGAACTATCGGTTTGACAAACGATTACGATTTCCTTATACAATCGGGGGGCAGATGTTGGATTGTTATGATGTGTATTTGACGGTAGCTGGTTCTTTTTGGAATCGAACTTTGGACCGCTATAACCGCCAATTTTGTTTGTTGGTTTATTTGTTTGTCCTTCAATCACGCTGCAATAGAACAACGGATCGACGTGATTTTTTGCATGGGTATAGCTGAGGACCAAGTCCTCTTCCTATGTCTACCCTATATCTATGTGTATGTGTATGTGTACTGACAAAGGCTACTTATTATGCCGTTCAAAAAAATGAATTCCTCGCGAAGGATACAGAACATCAACTGTACAAGAAAATCAATTTTAACGTATTATTTTCTCAGTTGAACTTGCCAGAGGACGAGGGCGAAGGCCTAGGCTTTCGCCTCACTAGAACCTTATGGGATCCGTATCCTTGGGTGAGTTTACCTACCTTCATCTCTACAATAGAGCCAAACGGATGTAACATACCTATACCTTTATGAGACACCTGGGGCCATATTGCCAACCATAAAGCAATAGGTACTCAAAATGACAGTTTGATGTCACGTACCTTGACGTTCCTATAATAAGGATTATAATTCCAAAACACGACAGTCAACATTAATGAAACAATATGAATTGCGTTGGCAGTATGGCCCCTGTATGTCCTACATGTAATAAATAAATTAGTACCTACTTATTGAGTATTGAAAAAGCCCCGGCATTTGGCCGGGGCGAGTCGAAATCGCACACTAAGGGTTCCGTATGATTGTACACTATGTCTTTTAAATTTTTTGTAAAGGAAACTACTTAGAGTCGTTCAGAAATCATGTTTCATGTATGTTTTATGTTGAAGCGACAATGAGGTCCGAGTGGCCTAGTTGTGACAACGCATATCAGTCGATTGCGATTGTTATGCGACGTTGACCCAAATTGGTAACTGGATGGGTGACCGAATTTGGCCTTTTCGATTCCTCCATGCCTCGGAGAGCACGTTATAAGCCGTCGGTCCCGGTTATTATCAGTAACATCTGATAATAATCGTAAGTACCTAAACTAAGAGTTGAAATAGTAGGTACCTACTCTTAGTCGAGTCGTATGCGGAAAGGGAACCCACCGCATTATTATCCAAAGAAAACCCCTGCCATTATTTGATTAATGGAAAGGGGTCACGACCCTAAGCTATGAGGAATACGCAGAGAGAGAGAGAGAGAGATAGTGACAATAGAAATACACAGTATGTAAAAAATTTCAACTGTCTACCTAACGACTGATGTTCTGCCTATTACGGTTCTTAATGAGATACAGCCCGCTGGTAGAGAGACGGACAGACAAACGAACAGTGGAGGCTTAGTAATAGGCACCTTTTGCGTTAGTAGGTAATAGGTGTATGTCATTATTTCAGATTCACGAGGTGACCCCAGAGTCAAGAGCTGATATCGCCGGGTTAAGAGCGGGCGATTGTTTACTACAAGCGGATGGGAGAGACCTGCTTGGATTATCAGTAAGAATACAATATAAAACGAATTGGGGATCGAATCCGGAACCTTTATCGCAAAAAATATTATCTTAATCGTATCATGTAATCGCTGTTACTCGTTATATGTATTTTATTTATTTGGCAACTAAACAGATTACAATACTGATCTAACCTAAAGTCTTAACTAATAACATTTCAATCTTATTGTAATCCTACAAAGTCGCACTACATGAATAAGGTTCTAGCGTGCAAAGTAAACCACGAAATAACAAGCGGTTAATAATACCTAGTATAAGTAAAGCAAATACAGTGTTATCGCTACTTATCTATTTTATACAATCTATTTATGAATAAAGACAACCTAGACTTGAAAATATCAATATAAAATTTTTCAATTTCATTATGCAATCGACACATTCTTAAGATAGGATTATTTATTCTAGATATTATTTCTACAAACTTCGAGTGTAAATATTTTTGATCTACGGCATATATTTGCCTGGTATTTAATTTAATCTGAGATAGCAAACTGGGGGAGTCTATATTGGCATGTAATATTTTATGGAGGGTCAGCAAATCTTGCCGTTTACGGCGAATATGAAGCGGAGTCATGTTAAATTTTATAAGGCGACCAGCATATGATGGGATTTGCCTGGAGATCCCGCATCGGAAAGCAAGTATTCTCAGGCATTTCCTCTGAACACTTTCTATATTATTAGAGTGTACATCATAGCAAGGAGACCAAATTATTGAGCAGTACTCCAGCACCGTCCTTACCAGGGTGTTATATAGTAGAATGAAACTGTCTGGATTTTTAAACAATTTCGTGGTCCTTGCTATGAAGCCTAGGCTCGTAGATATAGGCTTTGTTAGTGATGCTGTTGTAATGATCGCGGAAACTAAGCTGGCCGTCAAACAGTACGCCAAGATCCTTAATAACGAATTTTCTATCAAGAAGTAGATCATTAATTTTATAATCAAAAATAATTTTTAAGTGTTTTTAGTGAAAGAGATGACAAAACATTTTTTTATATTAAGATGCATTTTATTTTGTATACACCAATTCGTTAAGATAAATAAATCAATCTGGAGAATCAAACAATCACTCGGTTCATTTATTTGATTGAATATTTTAAGATCATCGGCGTACAGAAGACACGGTGAAGACAATTTTTCGACTAGGTCATTAATAAACACTGCGAATAATAGGGGACCTAAGTGGGAGCCTTGATGTACCCCAGATCTGATTAAGATTGGCTCTATTTAGTAGATATGATTCTACCCATCTAAGTAGATTTCCATGTACTCCATAACATCGTAATGTTCTCAATAATAGCTCATGATTCACTTTATCAAATGCTTTGCTAAAGTCTGTATAGATTGAGTCCACTTGACCTCTTTTAGCAAATACTCTACATAAATAATTTTTATACACTAGTAAATTACTAACTGTGGATTTACGTTTAAGAAATCCATGTTGCTGATGAACTAATAACCAATCAAAATGACTGTAAAGATACTTATAGATAGATGCTTCAAACAGTTTAGCCATGCCAGATAATATACTGATTGGTCTGTAATTTTTACAATCAGATTTGCTACCAGACTTATGGATTGGCACTATGTGAGCTATTTTCCAAGCTGAAGGAAATTTACCAGTACCGAGTGACTTGTTAAATAATAAGAATAGAGGCAGGGACAATTCGAGTGCACAATTATTCAAAAATAGTGAAGGAATGCCATCCGGGCCTGGACCTTTATTGGAATCTAGTTTTTTTAATATGTCAAATATTTCTTCCTGTGTAACTTAAATAGAACTAAATGTGGAATGCAACTGACGGTTAGCATCAAAATGAGAGCTAACATCTGAAATGACAGTTTCTTCGAAGACAGAGCTGAAATATTTAGAGAATAGTTCACAAGTTTCGTGGATGTCCAATGCAGACTTATCATCATAATGCATGTTCCGGGGAAGATCGTTAGAACCCTTCTTACTATTAACATACTTGTAGAAGGGTTTGATATCTTGCCTGAGTGCATTCTCAGTCGCTAACAAGAATGAATTGTAAGAACTAGCTGTAAGTTTATTACACCTAGTTCGTAATAATGAAAATGTGTCGTAATCTCGCGGATTTCCGTACATATTAAAACGACGATGATATTTGTTTTTTTCGACGCGACACTTTTTTAACGGCTAAGAATACCAAACAGGACATTTATCCACTTTTATTTTAAATTCTGGCGTGTATTCCTTAATTAATTTATTTAAAATAATATAAAACTTATCAATGCAATTGTCGATATCATTACATACAAATAGTTCATACCAGTCAACTTCAGTTAACTTACGGCGTAACTCACTGATATTGCATTTGCGAGAGTTTAGTTTACTACGAGTTGGTGTTTTCATATTATTATTCACTAGTTTCATTAGTTCTTCCAAAAATATTGACAGTGGAGGATGATGAGGGTCTACACGTACGATAGGATCAGCACTTTTGACAATGATATAATCTGTGGAAGCCAGAACCAAATCAAGTTGTCGATTATTAATAGTTGGAATGCCGTTATACTGTGACAGGTTGCATAAACCCAACATTTGACATAGCAGTGATGCCTTGTGGTCTTCAGGCGTGCTAGGTTTAAGTATTTTACTAAATGAACTTGAAGACCAAGAGAGGCCTGGAACATTAAAATCACCGATGAGTAGGTTAATGTTGCTTTCATCTGAATTAGTAATATTTTTTTGTGCATTTTCGTAAAACAAAGTTAAATTCTCACTTGATATGCCAGGTGGCAGGTAACAAACACATAAATTAATGGTCACATTTGATAAAATAATACTAATCCATAGGTCCTCAACTTTGCTTTCCCACGTATTACGACGGATAACATTAAGGTTTCTATTGACCGCTATCAATATCCCACCACCATTTAATTTACTAATACATGTGCTTTCACGATCCCTTCTAAAAATAATGTATCTTTGATCCAGTAATTCATTATCATAAATACTAGAGTTTAAATTCGTTTCGGTTAAACAAATGAGATCGTAGTTATCATTTAACGAGTTGATAAAAAGTTCATTAATTTTGGTTCTTATCCTATTTACATTTTGAAAGTATATTAACATTATTAAAACAAGACAATAGATAAACACTTAATATATATAGTTTACTAAGGGGATCACCTATTGTGTTATTTTTGTTAAATCACGTATAAGTAAAGCAGGAGATTGATCGTTTTTCCTAGTGTATACGCGATCGTTTCTAACCCACACATATGTATAGGAATGTTCCTTGGCAGCCTTTCTTGTTGCAGCATGAATAGCTTTACATTCAGGAGACAGATGTTCACTTATGTAGATGTTGTGCTTCTCACCTGGGATACATATGCGACTCGTGATAAATGGTTCAAATTTATTACTCTTGCTATATCGTTTAAATGCTGAAATAATAACATCGCGGTGCCGTTCGGAGGGCAGGGTTACAATAACGTTACGAGGTCTGCTTGACTGGGCGTTTAACTTAGCAACCCTACGAATTGAGCATACATCATAATTTTATATGTAAGTATTTCAGAAAATCGGTTTTAATTAAGTAATCGATTCTACTTATTTACATATTTTCTAGTAAGGGTGAATATACACGGTGCAATGTAACGCGGGCATTTAGTATTATATAAAAACCTATAATTTGCGAATAGGTATTATGAATAAATGTACATAATTGTTTTTCAATTAGTTGTAAAATTGACCCACGTAAGTTATCCTTTTTTTTCCAGATAGGTAAAGTAGCTGGTCTGATAAGAGGTGACGGCGAAGGGCATGGAGTGTCTTTACTTGTTTGGAACTGCGGTGTCGATCCCAGAGACGATCCGGAGGTATAAAAGTTACACATATTATAATATTCTGAACAAAAAAAAGCATGTATGAACTCCTTATTATTGTTTTAAAAGTACTTTATAAAATAAAGATTAAGTTATAATATTTGATTCCATTTGACTAGCGACCATAATTCTCAACAGATTTGTGATAATTATTAAGAAAACGGAAGTTTTTCAAAGAAGATATCGACTGTTTTATATTTAATGATTTTATCTGGCTTAACAGCTGCTATGGAGCTGCGGCGGAGGATCCCGTGGAGAGAAGTCAAGACGCGCTCTCGCGGGCGTAGTGAAAGCTCTGTCCTGTTGCGTTTGCGCTGCCACTGCGACGAAAGCGCTTAACTGTGCACGCTCACATTTGTATTGCGAAGGTGAGGTTGATTGACACTTGTTTTTTTTATTATTGCTCTAAATTGTAATAGGGATGATACCTACTTATATCTAACTGATTATTAAATAGAGGGTCTTCTAATAGACCTAAAATTCACATCCTCGGTTAGTTTTAAGTTTGATAACCATTTTAAAATATAGATTACCCAAAGAAAAAACGTGCGTTGAAATTTGATGACGTCACTATTGTGAATTTCATACATTTTCCATACTAGAAGTGCGTTTTTAAGTTTGATAAAGAGTTGCTGATTTGATTGAGTTGTCATCATCCCTATTGTAAATATGGCAAATCTGATATTTTTTTCCTATAATTCTATTTTTTGATTTGATAATTTTTTAGGCTCGTAGGCTACTTTTCTGAAGTTTCACTTCTGCCATGTGTGAATTGCACACACACACACACTTTTTTATTGAATTAACCTAAATATAAATATTGTAAAATTAACCAGGTTTTACGGGAACAAATAATTTTTTTTCACGTAGTTACGACATTAAAATGGAAAGCATACTCGTAAGTTTACTTTATTATTTTTACTGACTTCGCCTTTTGCAAACGTTTTCTTAGGTTGTTGGTGTAGACTTGAACGGTGTGCATTATGCAGAGAACCACTACCACCTAAGGATTCACCTTATTCTAGAAACTTGGTGGCTGAACAGGTTAGTTATATATTGACATAATATGAGTTTCAGATAAAGGAATGAATATTAAATACAGACAGAATTTGCTTTTTAAACGAAAGTTACTTTCAAGTCACGGCTTAAAGAAGTATAATACAAAATATTAACTATTAGCTCTACAAAATTTAATAGCTTCATTAATAAACTCGCCGGCATATTTAGCGGAACATAAAAAAAAGGTCCATAATTAAAAAAATATGGTTTTATTTTAAAATCTACTTACTACACTTCTTTTGTTATTTAAAGTTTCATTTGTTTTACTTAAAATGAGATCACATTAAAAACAGATTTTGCGAGTAAAGGCTATTTGTGAAAAATGGTACATTTTTGAACTTTTCATGTAACCGGGAAAAGTGAAATTTAATATTAAAATAACAATTAATTAAATTAGAAAAATGGTGATTAATATACCGTATTTCCTCCACGTGCTCTTATTAAAGTTTCTACCCGTCTAGGCATACTGAGAATGATGTTATCGATGGTCTCCTGGGATAGTCTTCGCCATTCCTCAACTACGGCGATTCGCAGTTCTCCCACGTTGGCAGGAGCTGGAATTCTGGACTTAACTTTTCTTTTCAGCAAGTCCCAAACGTGCTCTATTGGGTTCATATCCGGTGATCTCGCCGGCCACTCCATAACAGTGATATTCATATCAATAAGATAAGCTTGAGTTACCCGAGCGGTATGCGGCCGAGCATTATCCTGCATAAAAACAAAATCTTCACCGATATATGGGGCAAACGGTACGACATTTTCTTCTAAAACTTCTCTGATGTAGCGGTCTGCAGTCAGACTCCCTCTGTCAATCACTACCAAGTCTGTGCGAACTCCCAAACAAATGCCCACCAAAACCATTATTGATCCACCACCGTATGCAACTGTATCGTTCTCCTTTGCGTCTGTATATTCGTTGCCTGCCGTCAATTTGATTTAAGAGAATTCTGCACTCATCACTAAACAATACCTTACTCCATTGGTCCGCGTTCCAAAGTCGATGTTCCTGAGCAAAAGTTAACCTGTTTCTACGATGATTTGCCTCGAGCCTTGGAGCCTTGGCGGGCACAAATGATCCCAAACCAGCTTCTTCGAGCCTTCTTCGTACCGTACGCTCACTTACGGTTACACCCCGCACTGCTTTTAACTCATGTCGGGCTTGGACGGCCGTCAAACGGGGGTTCCTACGTACACGAAGCCGAATGAAACGATCATCCCTACTCGAAATGCGTCTTTTTCTGCCTTGTCCTCCTCTTCGCACATAAGTACCGGTCTCCCTGAACCGTTGGATACTGCGATGGATCGTTGAAACTGGTCGACGAAGATCTCTGGATATCACTCTGTAGGTTTGACCATTTCTTCGCATTTCGAGTGCCCTGGCAATCTCCGTTGGGGCTAAGTCAGGCATAATTCAGTCATCAACTCCAGAAAGATACGCGATTAAAAAAAACTAACAAAAAACAGTATTTCAATGAAATTTTAAATCAAACTCAGAAGGAAGAAATACTCGAAGTTCGCTCCAGATAAGGTGTTGATTGTGTTGATTTGAATAAAATTAAAACAATTGCATAAAATGTGATATTCAGTTGTTTTCTTAATTTGAAAATATTTCTTTTTAAATTAAATGACGTTTAAACCAGCCAGCAACCTTACATGATACTGATATCAAACCTTTTTTTTTGTTCCGCTAAATATGCCGGCGAGTTTAGTTATGAAATGTTTAATTTAGTATTCATCTTGGTAATGTAGCAATTTCGAGCCAGTGTTAGATTCACATAACGATCTATTAACATTTTGCAAGTAAAGAATAACAAAGGTTTTTTATTTATTCTATAATATTACAGGTCTTCGAAGCCATAGCAACTGAATACGATATAAAATACAACCTGAAAAGGCCGCAATCCACATCAGCCCACACGTCTCCAACCCGCTCACCAAATATATCACCCACAGCGCGCCGGAAGGGCCAATACCAACTATCAATGATGCACAGGAACCGAAAACCGACGTTACCGAATGAGAAATTCGCCTCGGATCCCAATATAAACAGATTTAACAACGATTTAAAAACTACAAAATCTACCAAAATGGTAGAATATCCTACCGGAAAATGCAACTGTCAAATTAATGGCGGGAAATGTAACTGTAATACAGATAAACAATCTAGGTTGAATATACCACAGATTAATATTGAAGATACTAGTTGCAGTTGCAGTTTCCAGCAGTTGCAACATAAGTTAGTTGCGAGGCTAAGACAAGCCTGTTCCCTCGCTGACCTGCAGAATGTGGCTTTGCAAAGCTGTAGTTTGTCTAAGTCTTTGAATAATATTAGTCAGAATGAAAAGAGGTAAGTTTTTAAAATTATAAGTATGTTTTGATTTGATTTGATTTTAATTGTTTGAGCTATTTGAATAATGGTAATCGAATCGAATATCAATCTATTGCAATTCGATAAACATAACGCATTTACTTTTATAATTTTCAGTCATGACGATGGACAACATAGCAACTCAATGGATAATCTAAAAAATACAGGTTGGACTTTGCTATTTGTATTCAAACAAAAATTTTGTGCTTTGACAAATTTTGAACTAACTCACAAATTACTTAGGTACATACTCTAGTTCAACTTATAGCTCTTATGCCCTAAAGCGCTCCGCTCTTTGTCGACAACAAAGAGCCAGATAAACTAGGAAGTTACTTTTTACCAATTTTGTACAAGCAAACTTCTATAGGTACTTACTTAAATTGATTTTCTCTTTCAGAAGCACCGGTGTTCGTACTATCTCCACCACCCATTTATCTCGTGGCTTGTGAACATAGTAAATAATTGTACATTGTTAAATATAATTATAAGACAAGTGTCGCCAACATTGTATTTAGTTAATATTTCACGAAATCATTAAATATTTTTAATAAAAATAAATAAAACTTTTTATTGCAGGCAACTAACTGTCAGCCCCTATTTTATTAGTACCAATCACTTAACATATGTTAGTAAAACACAAAATACTCAACCTACTCTTATTTATGCTTCGGAAAACTATAGGGCTTTTGTAGCGTGGATGCACCATTCCAGCACCTCCAGTGACCGATTTTTGCGATAAAATTACTTTTATTATACCAAAGCTTACAATTAATATGCCACCGTAAGATTGAAAAAACCGTCTGTTAGGTATATTAACCCGACAGAACCTAAGTGCCCGATTGTATAATATGTCGAACCCTAACCTAACCTACAAGAAAGACACAAGAAAACGTAAATACAATTAATATTTCAAAAATTGACACTCAGAACATTGAACGGTTCACAATCTGTCGACAGTTTACAATTTCGCGAGTTAGATTATAATCTAACGGTT
The DNA here is from genome assembly GCA_964035005.1 of Erebia palarica. NCBI lineage: Eukaryota > Metazoa > Arthropoda > Insecta > Lepidoptera > Nymphalidae > Erebia > Erebia palarica. The sequence goes on along the minus strand of OZ035993.1, from coordinate 11,222,392 downwards.
TTTAGAATCTTACGGTGACGTAAGTAACTTTCAAAATTCAAGAAACGAAGTCAAGACCCTCAGCAATGAGATACTCTGGGTATATTCACCTAGTCAAGTTACTAGTGGTGGGCGTTGCGACGAGAAACCGTTTCAAAAAACCGTTCTCGGCTCTGCGACGGTGAAACCGTTTTTACGTCCTGGGTAAAACAGTTAACAGTTTTCGTTGCACAAACCAGTCTTCGAATAACTGGTAGTCGTCCTCGTTCCACGTTCGTTTTTCAAAACAGTTATTACACTCAAAAGTGAACTTTATGTCGATGACATACAGTCGAAAATGAATGTATTCAACGACACGTTCGTTCTCAAAACAGTTATTACAATCAAAAGTGAACTTTATGTCGATGACATACAGTCGAGAATGAATTTATTCAACGACACGTTCGTTCTCAAAACAGTTCTTACAATCAAAAGTGAACTTTATGCCTATGACATACAGTCGATAATGTTAATGTATTACTTTTCACTAAAAAAAACGCAACTCTTTCCATATCAAATATGTTTCGTTCTAAAGAACGGTTGTCGTCGCAACTGGTTTGCAAACCAGTTGCAACGATAACCGTTTTCTGCAACCGTTTTCGTCGTCGGCGAAACGGTTACGTTTCGTTTGTCGAAAATACGATAACGACCCACCACTACAAGTTACCGACGCGGTTCACATCCACGCTAAATGCTAACAGATGGCGCCACTGATAACAATTTCGCGGGTTAGATTATAATCTAACGGTTTTTACAATCTTACGGTGACATATATTAATCAATACGTGTTATAATATAAATGCGAAAGTTTGCCTGTATGTATTTGTCATCTTTTTAGTTTTTATCACTTAAAAACGGAAGTGATTTTGGCGAACCAACGTAGTAAGGATACTACGTTGGTTGGTATCATAATAATTAAAATTCCAGGATACTTAGGAAAGTATCCTGGAATTTTAATTATTATGATACTTTTTTATCGAAAAACTTCAATCCATACGATGTCACGGACTTATTTTAAATGTATTCTACTAAATTTCTAGAGGATACTTGAAGAAGAAAGACGAAAAAGCTCTTCTAGCTCATTTATTAACTATAAAAATATTACAACGAGAAAACAAAATCACACAAGAACGATACGCAACAACGGATGACAAGGAACAGAGCCCCTGGCAGGAGCGCACGCATCCTTTTATAATCTCCTCTCTGACACCATCGTTATTTTTCTTAATCGCAGGGAATGAATTCCATTTCTTTCTTCTGAAATGAGTATATTTATCTTCAACAATATATATACTTTATCACGGTAAGGAATAAGGTCACAGGTATCTACGAACTCGTAGATCAGTAGCAGTAGTAAATAAATAACAGCCATGATTACCTAAATCGCTGTTTTGCCTCTAAAGGAATGGAGAAGTTTTTCATAAATTTTTTTCATAAATTTATTATGAAAATTAAGACAAAAACAAATATATGAAAGAATCATCAGAATATCTCAACAAATGAAAAAGTTAAGGGAGTTTGAAGTTGCGCTTGCAAGAATAATTTTGTTACACGCGGCGCTCTATCGTGTGACGTCATCTCACGTAGACGACGCAGCACGTACTCAGTAAACAGATACAAACAGTTAACAGTAGTGAAACTAGAAACGTTCGAATCAGCTCACTCACACAAACATGCGCATCGACGAGACTCAGCAGTCGTCGCGAGGCCGTCAGTAGTGAGTCACCTGTGAGTGCCGCGTCATGACGAGTGGTCACGTTTAAGTCTATTTCCGCGATCTTTTTAAAAATGCATTTGCTTAGTATACGGCTGTTTGAACTCTGTCTGAACTACCGTTTTTTAAATTCGTTCAAAATCGATATTTGGGGTCCCTGCTCCCTGGGGTCACAAAACGGGAAACTGGTACCAAAATTTTAAAAAGTCAGCGCCATTTTGAAATTCTTTGTTATTGTACCGATTTCGTTCAAAATCGATATCTTAGGATCCCTAGGATCACAAAACAGGAAACTGTTACCAAAATTTTAAAAAATCAGCGCCATTTTGAAATTCTTTGTTTTTGAACCGATTTTGTTCAAAATCGATATCTGACGATCCCTAGGATCACAAAACAGGAAACCGGTACCAAAATTTAAAAAAGTCAGCGCCATTTTGAAATTCTTTGTTATTGTACCGATTTTGTTCAAAATCGATATCTGAGGATCCCTAGGATCACAAAACAGGAAACTGTTACCAAAATTTTAAAAAATCAGCGCCATTTTGAAATTCTTTGTTAATGAACCGATTTCGTTCAAAATCGATAACTGACAATCCCTAGGATCACAAAACACGAAACTGTTACCAAAATTTTTAAAAATCAGCGCCATTTTGAAATTCTTTGTTTTTGAACCGATTTCGTTCAAAATCGATATCTGAGGATCCCTAGGATCACAAAACAGGAAACTGTTACCAAATTTTTTAAAATCAGTGCCATTTTCAAATTCTTTGTTATTGATCCGATTTCGTTCAGAATCGATATCTGACGATCCCTAGGATCACAAATCAGGAAACTGGTACCAAAATTTAAAAAAGTCAGCGCCATTTTGAAATTCTTTGTTATTGAACCAATATCGTTCAAAATCGATATCTGAGGATTCCTAGGATCACAAAACAGGAAACTGTTACCAAAATTTTTAAAATCAGCGCCATTTTGAAATCCTTTGTTATTGAACCGATTTCGTTGAAAATCGATATCTGACGATCCCTAAGATCACAAAACAGGAAACTGTAACTAAAATATTAAAAAATCAGCGCCATTTTGTTTTTGTTTTTTTTTTGAATCGATTTTGTTCAAAATCGATATCTGACGATCCCTAGGATCACAAAATAGGAAACCGGTACCAAAATTTAAAAAGTCAGTGCCATTTTGAAATTCTTTGTTATTGAACCGATTAAACTGTTTTCCGACGCCATGAGATACTTATTTAATTTTTATTCGTAAACTAGCTATTTCAATTCGATTAATTGATCACTACAGAACAAAGAATATTTTAATTAACAAAAACAAAATTCAACCATAAAACATTAAAAGTGACAACCCTATTGCTTCAATGGAGCGTAGGTAATTATTTTATCAACTTGGCTTAGTTTCCATACTGGTTGTATCTGTTTACTGTGGCACGTATTCGCCGAGTACGTACATTGTTGTGTAGTCGCGCAATTCGTATTTTGTTTATTACCCCATGGCAGAAGTTAAAGAAAATGCCTACAAAGTACCTGTGTCAAAGCACAACAGTTAAAAATCCCAATATTTTTTTCCGTGGACAAATTTATATAAAGACAAGGAAAAGTAGTGCAAACTAATTAAGCGTGATTTAATTGGACCTAAAATCACTAAATATGTGTGTGAAGATCATTTTGGTATAAGTAACTATTAATAACTAGTGGTTCGCCCAGAACTGAGACCTTGCGGTATTCATTCACTGCACCGTACACATTAAAACGCGCCAAATCTGATGACGTCAATCCTCATCCGCTTGTGTGGTTGGGATACGTATACCTACAGTATTTTACTAAAATGCAGCTCGGTGAGCGGGTGTTACGTAGTGAAAACGAACATTTAATTTTTTTTTCTTTTATTTTTTTTTCCTTTTTTTTTAATTAAAATTATTAAAATATAAACCTAAACACTAAGGCATTAAAGTTTAATTTCGAATGGAGTATATTTATATGTTCGCGAGCATGAGCACCAAAAATATATAACACTATAGTTCAATATCCAGTGAGTCACAAAAAATATCATTTAATAAAAATGTGAATAAGATTCTAATTTGACTAGATTAATTTAGATTTTTAACTTTTTACTTCGTTTTTTGGCAGGGCAGTCGTATTTTTTAATTTCTATAATTATGACTTGTTCTCCTTTGATTTTATATATATAGGAGAGGATATGAACATCATATTTAAATTGAAGCTTCCCGTAAGTAAAAATGGCGTATGGGCGGGCTGGGGGTTAGTGCTGGTATTATCGATACTTATATAATCGATATAAAATTATAACTAATAAAATTAATAAATAATTAAACTTAATATTTTGAAAAAACACTAGTATACATAAATTACGAATACTAGATTCGTATTTTCTAATGAACTAGCTGATGGCCGCGACTACGTCCCCGTGAATTGAGGTTTTTTGGTTCCCACGGTAACTCTTGAATTTTCCGGAATAAAAACTAGCCGGCATGTTATTCCAGACTATAATCTATCTTTGTCCCAAATTTCATACAGATCAGTTTAGGCATGATTAACAACATCATCCATACATCCCAACTTCGCGTTTATAATATGTGTTAGTATAGATTTATATTATTAGTTCGTGTGAACCTTACAAACAATACTGTTTAATAATATAAGTTGTAAATCCTAGATATTATGGAAAAAATATTACTGAATGTAATGATATGAATAATAAAAGTAGACTGATTTTAAAATTGATTTAATAATAATTAATATCGTTCTCCGTAAAATGACATGACTACATATTTTGCTTGCATTTGCGGGTTTAAAATTGTTGGGTTGTTAATGGCATTTAGCCATTACAGCCTTAATTCAAGACTTTTTGGGAAACTGAAACAAATAAATAAAAAACTGAATTGTAAAACATTAGTTAAAATGATACACAATAATTACAATGAAGGGACCAAAAAACACCTAGACACTGTAATTTTCGAACACGCGACACCATATCGGAGATCGGGTGTCTTAATCACTAGATTATCATCGCTACAGTCTAAAATGAGTTTGACAATATTATAAGTAGAATCTGACTGTTCAATTTCATCTCTCTATCCCTCAGAGTGAGAAACAGCAAGAGTTATATGAAATTTTAATTTTATCAATATTCAATTTATTTGTAAGCAATACAATCCCCGCACTATATATACACTCAAACAAAAAGTAATGAAATAATCCAAATTTTTGGGAACAGCGCAAAAATTTACGTGTTATAGATTCAGTAAAGAAGAAACTAAGCTATAATTAGTCGAAATAACTTAAAATAGTAGCCACAAAAAGAAAAACTAGACGACTTTGTTACTCACCTATGAATGAAATTCCTGGGCGTTTTACAATATTATTATTATGACACTCCACAACTGAGCACTTCACCATAGTTGGCACCATGGCATAAATCTAAGCAAAAACACATGAAAATATTCAAAAAACAGGTAATTATTCACAACTGACACACCGGAAGCACAACAGATGCCATTTATAGTTGACAAAAAATTGGCTTCAATAGCTAAATTTGATGACGTCATATGACAATTGCGCGACACGATCACGCAATAATATAATAGACCTGTCTCGTTCTAATAACGTAGCTTTTAGTAAGTAAGAAAAGTCAAATCATAGTTGTACATGTTTTAATAACAAAATGCATCGTACTATAATTGAGTAAAATGCAACATATCCTCTCCTTTAAATAAAATCAAAGTTTTTCTCTTGGTTTATGGCTTTGAGTAGTGCCAAGCCAATGCACTTCACCCGTGTCGAGTAACTTGAGGGAGGCACGACGGAGAGTGCCAAAATTACTAAAAATATTATGTAATAGAAGGCATATTTATATATTTTTTAGTAAACTACTCTACTTAACAATAGACTTACCTTATAGGAACAAACACAAATAAAAATAAAAATAATAAAAGGGATCTACTATATTGTACAAATTACAATTTAAGTTTGTTAATTTTAAAATATTTACAAAGATACATAAGACACAATCAACATTCAAGGGACGGGTCTAAGGTATGTTATTGTTTTTGTTGATAATTTGTCTATGTTTATTTGGTGGAATATTGTCGAAAGCTCACTTCACTTGTCAAGTCTTGTATCATTTCATTTGTCATTTTGTCATTGTCAAGCCAGCGACGGACGCCATGCTGTTTACGTTATCATACTAAACATTAGATGAAAATTAATTCATGATTTTTATACCAAATAATCGTCCAAAATGGATGCAATTACTGAAAATCATGAAAGCGAGCTCAAACCCGAGTTGGAGAGCGGAAATGCGATCTGCAGGTGCTGTCTTACCACAGAAAAGCACATGACGAAGATTATCAACTTTCGTGATCTTTTTATCGATTTGGCTGATATAATTGTAAGTTATATAGCTTTTAATTACATTTAGAAGACCTCCAGTTACCGAATCTTCGGTCTAAAGGTCCAAAGTTTTGTATTAATCGATGATAATATTTTAGACAAGATGATGCCCGTATTGAATTCGTCCGCGTTGATTTTAAGTTTGATCTCTTGAGTCTCCTGGATGATAAGTAGGTCTTGCCTCCTTCGGGATGCAAGTTATCTCTGCTTCCAAATTTTATGGAAATGGTTAAAATCTATGGACAGTAAAAGATATCTGATCCGACAGACAACATACATCTTCAATAAAAGCGAAATAAACATTCTCAAAGTGTACACGGTACCAAATTTGAATAAAAAATATTCTGAATAGATGATGCCCGCCACTTATCTGTGTGGATTAGGTTTTTTTTTAATTCCCACTGAAAATCTGTATCAAACTTCATCAAAATCTGTTTAAAAGATGGGCCACTAAAGCATCTCAGACACAGAAAGAAATGACAGACACACTTTCGCATTTATAATATTAGAATGGAGTATTGACTGAAAAAAATGGTAAATTCAATCAAGAATTCAAAATCACTTGTAAATTTTTTTTTAATAAAATAAAATATGAGTTTGATTTTTAAATGTAGTGTACCTTAATAAAATATGTTCTACTTCTGAAATTTTTATCTGACTGCGGAACGCACAGGGTTATGTGTTCATCAGTCTATATATGTTTGTTTGTTCCTTGCAGGACAGCTACAGCCTAAACGCGTGGACCAATTTTGTTGATTCTTACACCAGATTATGCAGAGTATATCATTAGAGTGTCACTGTGGAAGCCAAATTTGAGAAAAAACAAAGTGGCGCCCTCTAGAAGCCATAATGTAACAAATTTAAAAAATAAAGTCGATAGACTATGGCGTGTGGGGTATCAATGAATAAATAGGTCTTGCAAAATCATAGTTAGGTTCCCTTGATCATTTTCTCATTTTAACGATCATTTAGGATTTACGAGGTTTCAAAGGTTCATTTTTAGTGTATTCCTTTGTGTCGCACTACAGACAAAACGGCTGAACCGATTTTGATGATACTTGTACCACTAGCTTTATCTTAATTTTCCGAATGTCATAGCTGAAGCCGAATTTGAGAAAAAACAAAATGGCGGCCTCTAGACGCTATAATGTAACAAATTAAAAAATAAAATTCGATAGAATATGGCAAGTAGGGTATCGATGAATAGGTCTTGCAAAATCATAGTTAGGTTTCCTTGATCATTTTCTCATTTTAACGATCATTTAGGATTTAAGAGGTTTCAAAGGCTCATTTTTAGTGTATTCCTTTGTGTCGCACTACAGACAAAACGGCTGAACCGATTTTGATAATACTTGTACCACTAGATTTATCTTAATCTTCCGAGTGTCACTACGGAGGCCGAATTTGAGAAAAACAAAATGGCGTCAACTAGAAGCCAATTAATAAATGAAAGTCCATACTCGATAGGTTATAGGTAAGTGGGGTATCGTTAGATAGGTCTTACAAAATCACACCTAGGTTCCATAAACCATTTTTCCGTTTAAATGATAATTTAGGATTTACGAGCTTTCAAAGGAAATGTTTAAAGTTCCAACTCATATTATCTATATCGATCAAACTAGGTGGATTATCTCAAAAACCACTCAACCGATTTTAACAATTATATCACTTATAGAAAGCTACATTATTAACAAGTAAAATAGGCTATATTTTATTTCCACAAAAATTGGAGAACCTTACGAAAATTGCAATAATGTGAGTTAAATCGGAAAAAATCATCTCATCTGAGAGCTTACGTGGCGTCGCTGCCTAAATCGTTAAAGTTACACGACAACAATGTATGGTGGAAACGTTCCTCTCAAAAAGTGCTAAAAAGAAGTCCGCGATAGCATATATAACTATCTTTTAAGGTTGACTCACAATAACCATTTTTATGATTTTCAAATTTTTCAAACAGTGCTTTACTTACGAAGGTGTTTTTACCAACATAGTTATTAATCGTTAATTCCTTATAAAAAAAAAATATCTTACTCATCTCAAGTATTTAATTGAGACAAAAATTGTCCTTTACACCATTCAATTTATATGAATATCTTATGAGATATCATAGAAATAAAGTTTATCATGCAACAGAACACTTCAGGCGGTTAAACGTCTTTTACAAATATCACTCGCGGGAAGCGCGTCCGCGAGGAGTGCGGTGCGGTGCGGTGGGGACTGATCTTTTTTTTTCGGATTGAGCATACTGCATAGGCCCTACTAGACGCTACAGCGTCACCGGGGGGTTGGACGAGCGCTAGGCGTCGCCGAGAAAAGAGCTCTAACGCTCGATGACATCGGGGGGACAACGTCCTCCTAAGGGCGCCTCCTGTGAGGCTCGGACCACGGCTTAGGATGACGTTGGGATGAATGGGAGGTCGGTTGGACTAGATTAGTCCATACGCCCTCGAGGCCGTGAGTTAAGACCACGTCACGTTAGTGTTTGTGTGTAGCCCTAAGTAGCGAGCATTGTCGGTAGTGATTTGATCATTGGGGTCGAAGGGGGACTGATCACTGGGGTGCTTGTGGTAAAACGAACTACAGCCGCACCGCGCACGACTGACGACAATTGCGTGCGAGCGTCCTGATGATAGCATCATCAGGACGCTCGCACGAAAAAATTCTTAATTTAAGCTTCGCAAGCCTATGCTTGTGAAGCATAAACTAAGAAATTTTGACGCGTTTTCATAAATTGTTTAATTGGTACATATTGATTTTGTTACATAATATTAGGTACCTAATAAATATTGTCATTTGTCTACTGTAAAATTAAAGTTAGGAATAGTTATATTAATATAGTTTAGGCACCTACCTAAATAAGAGTCAATAAACCGTTAGTAAATCTAAATTAAGGAATCTAATAGTTTAAATAAATAAAAAATACAATGAATACAAAAAATATTATTACGGCAATAATATTATTAGGATTACCTTGCAGGTAAATAAATAACCAAAAAACTTAAAATAAAAAAGTAATTTAAAAAAAACAAAAAACCCGACTGCTTGGACACCAAAAAGTATAAAACAAGATGTGAATTTCATTATTATCAATTTACATAGTATATATAATACTTTTAATGAAATAATGAACAAAATAATATAGCCAATTCAGTATTCTCACAGCTCACGTTTTATAATAATATTTTTCTCTCATAAATAATTTTGTAATTATTACGAATTATCAAGGCGCGTCGCACGTCCATTAGCTAATATTAACGTGCGACTGCGTGAACGTGAAGCTGAAACGTGAGCTGTGAGAGTACTGAATTGGCTATATTATTTTTTTCATTATTTCATTAAAAGTATTATACTTACAATGTAAATTGATAATAATGAAATTCACATCTTGTTTTATACTTTTTGGTGTCCAAGCAGTCGGGTTTTTTGTTTTTTTTAAATTTCTTTTTTATTATATATTAGTTTTAAAATTTAAAGAAGGATTCACTAAAAGTAAAACGTTTTTACTTGATGTCAGAGACCACACAGAGATCAAGCCAAAGACAATTTTATTACTTTTAAAGTTTTTTTCTTAGGTGTATGACTATATAGAATAGTGTTACTATTTATGGCAAAGGAATAAATTACTTTCTATCCCTTTATTTTTTTAGTCCGCCAACTGGCATTGGAGCAGTGTGGTGGGTGTAAGCTCAAATTCCCTCTCTCCTATGAGAGTGGAGACCTGTGTCCAGCTGTGGGATATTAATGGGCTGTAGTAGTAGTTACTTTATTTGGTTTGCAGGTGACTGAGTCAGATGGTCTGCCACAATGGATATGCTGGGAGTGCAACTCGCTACTTCGCAAAAGTGTCAAGTTCAAGCATAAGGTACTGCGTGCGCATGCCATGCTCTATGATTACCACAGCAGATGTGCTCCCGTGAGTAACTTTATTGCAAATTAATAAAAGAATGAGCTTAATTGTCTATAATCCCCCAAAGCAGACAAATCTATGTGGTACAGCGTGTAGCTTGCACATGTAATAGTTGAAATTTCAACTCTTAGGTTATAGTAACAATTATTATCACATGTTAGTGATTATAACTGGGACCGAAGGCTTAATGTGCTCTCCAAAGGCCAGATGCAGACTTCCAAATTAGGTCACCCATTCAGTTACCAACTTGAGTCAGCATTGCAATCAATATGATTGATATGCAACTAGGCCACTCGTAAGCAACAAAGCAAACGAAAGCATGCTTGAAAATTAGTGTTAGATGAAATAGTTGTTATAAAACATTTTTTGTTACAGTTTCCCATAGATGGCGCTGATCCAGAGCTGATAAAATACGCAAGTCCGCTGCTAAGTACCTGTTCCACCCTCGCTTTTGACTCCAGTAAAAGCAAAATTGGTTACCATCCGGTTTTAGAGGTACCTATACCTTTTTAAAGCAACCACCACTATCATATAAATGAAAATGAAATGATTTATTTCATGTAGGAGAACTTGTGTCATTTATGATATTATATATTTTCATATATTAATTCTACAAATATTAATAAAATCTATTAGTGATGACCTCCCAGGCGCAGTTTTGAGCGCTGTTGTCTTAACATGGGAGGTCCCAGGTTCGATTCTTGGCAGGGTCAATTTGGGAATTTATAATTTCTGAATTTTCTCTGGTCTAGTCTGGTGGGAGGTTTCGGCTACTTTTGATGTGGTATGTAAAAATATAGAACATCGACAAGCGTTTTTTTTAATTTTTAATTTTTATTATCTGTTTTTTTTAATTATATAAGACACAGACAAACTTTTTTTAAATTTTTCGCTTATTTGATCTGTTTTAGCATGAGAAACCTATAGTAAAGTCAATACTAGATGACATTTTAATAATAGAAGCTGATGACACTAACATATATGCTGACACCAATGCATATGATGACCAAATATCTATTAAGGACGAAGCCGGCCAATCAGACTGTGATGACAATGTTCCTTTACAAGAAATTAGGTAAGAATGTCTCGTCATGATCATATTCTAGAAATGATCTAGAAATGGAGGACACAAATGTGCAAGACAACTAATATTCTGTACTATTAGACAGTTCCTTAAATATCTATGATGATAGATGACCAAATAAATATCTATAAATAAAAGATGAGGCTATACTATCATACTATGATCTTATGATGACAATGTTTCTATACAAGAAAATAGGTAAGCAAGTAAAAACTCATTTAAAATCTTATGTCATAGTCTTAGTCAAAACTAGAGTATAATACAACATCACAAATTTGTATATGACGACTATATGACTGTTAAGGATGAAGCCATGCTGTTCAAGCTAGCTAACAGGCTCTTGGTGGAGGATTGCTGCCTAAAATTAATATGTATACTCAACCTGGGTTAAATGACTAACGAGTCCTGACTCCTATATGAGGATCAGCTCTAAGCGACAGTTTACTCTTACAACTTATTTGTTTACTAGTTGATGCCCGCGACTTCGTCCGCGTGGATTGAGGTTTTTGGTTCCCGCGGGAAGCCTATGTGCTATTTGACACTATAATCTATCCCTGTGCCAAATTTCAACCGGATCCGTTCAGTTCTGGCGTGATTGAGTAACAAACATCCATCCATACATCCGCCAAAACTTTCGGATTTATAATATTAGTATAGATAATCCTTGGACTGATCGCAAATTGTACCAAAAGAAAAAAAACTGTCCGACAGTGATGACAATGATCCATCTAACTATCCATGTAATTAGGTAAGTCATAGTCAAAATCTAAGTCAAAGTCAGAATTATACTTTTTATTTCAGATCAAATAAAAATGAATATGAAGCAGACTTAATACCTAAAACGGAGATAAAAGAAGAGAAGAAAGAAAGAAAAAGGAAAGTAAAGAAAAAAATTAAAATGAAAAGAAAATCAGTCAAGTTAAAAACAGATAAATTAGAGTGAGTATAAGAATAATAATATGTTGTTTTACAATCCACAAGTTAGCCCTTGGCTGCGTTCTCACCTGGTGGTAATTGATGATGCAGTCTAAGATCCACGCGGGTGAAGTCGTGGGCATTGACTAGTTCTGAAATAAATAAAAAAATGGGATCCTAAGGGACATGTCAAAAAGTTAAATAGAATTCGCCTTTATTAACTTTTGTAATGTAAATAACTGTTTTCCAGCACAGCATCCGAGGATTTTGAACCAAAGAGGAGTCTGAGGAAACCCATTGAAATAGATGAAACCAAGATTAGGATTATCAAATTGGATCCCGCCGAGCAACTTAAACAGAGAAAGGTAAGTTAAAATAGTTTGATGACCTGGCAGTGTTGAGCACTGTTTTCTTAATGTTCGATTTCCGGTGGAGTCAATAGGCATGATGACTGATTTTGAAAAATGGTCACATTATGTTCGGAAGTATCTACTATTTCGAAAAAATATCTTATTTCAGCAGAAAAATAAGGTTTAGTAGATAAAATTGGCATTTGAAATTTAAATTTTAAAAATCACGCCGAAACGTTCGCGGGTGTCATGGCGTCGTTTGTGACGTCACTATAGTTTTTGCCAATGTACTCTAATGTACTGTGTGCAGTAAACAATAAGTCTTCGTACAGCAATTTAGATATTTTGTGTGAATAACATGAATTCTAAAGTGTGTAAGTCGTGTGCGGTCCCCCAGTGTGATAACACATCAAAATTAACTCCAAATAAGGTATTTATTCACGCCCCACTTAAAAAAACAATGCGATCTAAGTGGCTTAATCTTGCACGGCGAGATCCTACAGCTATAGGGCTAAATTCTACTATTTATTTCTGCGAAGATCACATTGACGTAAGTTTTTGCTTTATTCTAATACTAGCTGGTGCCCGCGACTTTCTCCGCGTGGATTGAGGTTTTATGGTTCCCGCGGGAACTCCTTAATTTTCCTGGATAAAAAGTACATATAAATGTTCCTCTTGAATCACTCTATCTATTAAAAAAATCCGCATCAAAATCCGATGCGTAGTTTTAAAGATCTAAGCATACATAGCGACAGACAGCGGGAAGCGACTTTGTTTTATACTATGTAGTGATGCCGTTTTGCTTATAACACAAATAACTGCAAAAAGTTAGAGATGCGTACCAAGAATCGAACCCCATACGCCGAATAGGATCCGAATAGGAGGCAAACGACATAGAAGGCAATCACCGCTCATATTAAGTTATACGGTATAGTTTTAAAAAACAACATTTCATACCTCCAATACCTATCATGAAGTGCATAATAAATAAAATAGCAGATTTTACGGGTTTAGAACCTATAAATTATTATGCTATTATTGTACTTACATAGAAGTTTTGACGTTGCGAAATTCTGCTGAACAAAAGTCTTTGTTTGATGTAAGATACCCAGCATCAACAAATCAATCCTGGGCAAATTAGAGCTAGTAGCTTTGGTAAATCCTTGATCCATGGCTAACGATTTTTAATTTCTTTTGTATTTGGTAAAACAAAACTAGATTAAGGAAATGATCTTTGGGAAACAAAAAAACACGAAAATACTTGATAAACATTTAAAACGCCTGTACTTATAGAGATTGTTGGTCGATTGTCAAAGCTCGAAAACGATAGTGACGTCATTCGCTTCAGTGGTGTTTTATACAATATGGCGGATTGATGTATTTCATAGTTTTATTTTATCAAAATAAATAACAATCTCACTCGAAGTAGAAAAATAAATACATTTTTTATATTCCATTAATCCTATTTCATTAGATAAATTCATAATTTCATGGATTCTTGGATACTGTCATCATGCCTATTTGGGAATTTATAAACTCTGAATTTTCTCTGGTCTGGTCTGCCCTGGCTGGAGGCTTCGGCCGTGGCTAGTTACCAACCTACCGGCAAAGGCATGCCTTCAAGCGATTTAGCGTTCCCGTACGATACCTTGTGGAAACCGTCTAGGGGTATGGGTTTAATATAACTGCCATTCCCATGAAGGGTTACCCTGCTGCCATCTTAGACTGCATCATCATTTATGCATCGTCAGGACATTGCAGTCAAGGGTTAACTTGTAGTTGATAAAAAAAAAGATTTTAACCCCTGACATTCTTTTTAACCGACTTCAAAAAAAGGATACTATCAATTCAACACATATGTATGTAATGTTATTGGAGCTGAAAAATAATCTTAAATGATAATCTATAAGGGCTTCCAAACAAATATACAGTTAGTTCATAGGTTCCGTTCAGTTTTATAGGTGTATGTAGGTTCGCATTTATAATATTAGTATGGATATAGCTATGTATTGTATAATGTCTTGCTTTTCAATAAGAGCAACTGCTGAGTTGTCGACTCGTCTCAGTCGAGCTCTTTCCAAACCGGTGGTAGAGACAAAAAATGTCGTAACTATAAGAGAAACCTGTATTTCTTACATGTAATAAATATATTGAGTATTATTTGTTGCAGGAAGAGACCAACCAAGGCAAGCTAAAGTTCCCGTACCAGTGCCATCTGTGTTTCAAAGGCTTCAACTTCGAGCACAAACTCAAAAACCACATGTTCAAGCACAGTCCGGTGGGTAGTTTTTAAAACTTTGATTGCCAATCACTCGACGTCGCGTGATCGCGGTACTTTTCAGTTTGGCCGTCACCCGACGTCGAGTGATGAGGTCATACTATTTTTATTCATGGTATAACTAGCAGATGACCGCGACTTCCGTGAATTTAGTTCTTGGTTCCCGTGGGAACTTTAATTTTTCGTGATAAAAAATAATCTATGTGCTATTCCAGACTATAATCTATCTCTGTGATCTCACGGTGGCACAAGTTGTACAATATGAAATAAATAATTTCATTTCATTTCTTTTCATTTTTGACATAGGCATCATCGATAAACTGCCTAGTTGGTCAGTGGTCTAGTGGTTAGCATGTTCGACTGCGTCCGACGAGTCCCGGATCGGACCATAATTAATTATCGGGTTTTTCTGACTACAAATTCTCAGTACTAGCCCAGAGTTAGGAAGTTGACGGTGTTTCACCCCCGTGTCTCGGAGAGTACGGTAAGCCGTCGGTCCCGGTTATTATTACTAATAATAGTCGTTAAAGCTCGCCAATCCACATTGGAGCAGCGTGGTGGGCGTAAGCTCTAATTCCTTCTCTCCTGTGAGAGTGGAGGCCTTTGCCCAGTAGAGGGACGTTAATGGGCTGTAGTGGCATAGTTATAAAAAAGTGTGTGGGTTCAATTCCCATATGGCAATAGCGAAATTTCAGAAAAGTAGCCTACTAGAGAATGGGATAAATATACCTTTTTGAGCACAATGGAGCAGTAGCGCGACTCAATATCGTACAGCGCCGTCTATTGGTAGTGAACATATAACTTGTAATCTATCTCATTCTCTCGCGGGCTATATGCTATTTATTTATGAATATGTTTGTCTCTTTTTGGTGTCGCTTTTTCGTTTCATCGAATTTTCAAATCACGACGATTCTAAAGAAGTTCCACTTCAATAATATTAAAGCTTTATTCAATAAAGTGCTATAGGCGTCACACTTATTTTATTGTTTTTTTTTCCAGTCACGTGGCCCATACAAATGCTCCCTATGCTCCATGCACCTGCCTACCGCGTACTCAGCGTCGGTACATTCACTGACGCACACTCTCCGCTACGAATGCGTCCAATGCGGCCGACGCATGCTGGACCGACTCGCAATAGTCAACCATTACCGGTGAGATAGCTTATTTCTTACAAGACTTTGCTTCGGCCGTGGCTAGTTACCACCCCACCAGAAAAGACGTGCCGCCAAGCGATTTCAGTTTAAGTGATTTAGTTCTGTTGTGTAGTAATAGATGGCGCCACCAGTTGATTACATCGCGTGTCTTTTCTTCCATTAAACCCCCTGATGTTCATATTTCAGGGTCCTTAAATAAAACGTTGTTTTAATATTTTTCTCTAACTGACTAACCAAATTACTAAATAGCGTAGTTAATAAGTTGGTACCATCTTCAAATATTTTTTTCGCCCACAGATCCCAACACGAGGGTGTCACGTCTGTGTTCACTTGCCATCTCTGCGGGAAAGTGTCCAAGTGAGTTTTTACTGATAAAGACATGGAGACAATATATTTGGTGTATTCAAAAAAGTATTTCAATAAACTGTAAATAAATTACAATAAAAAATATTCATTTATGCAAAAAACCTGTAAATTCTCTACCTTTGTATCTATACTAATATTATAAATACGAAAATTTGAATGTATGGATGGATGTTACTCAATCACACCAGAATGGCTGAACGGATCTGGATGAATTTAACACAGAGATAGATTGTAGTCTAGAATAACAGGGTAATTTTTATTCCGACAATAACGAGTTCCCGCGGGAACCAAAAAATTTCAATTCACGCGGTTTCAGTCGCGGGCATCAGCTAGTTAATTCATAATTGTTGTGTAGTTGGTTAGGGATCCGTATTGCCATACTCACCCGGTGTTATTTGTGGCTCAGCAATGACAAAACCCACCGCGGACATATGCGGAACCACCATTCCGGGCCCGGTCGCGTCACGTGCAACGAGTGTGGCAAGAGCTTCGTCAACAAGGACTCGCTCATTGAGCACCAGCTGTGAGTTATTGCGTGTTGAAAATATACTTGAGTCACAACGCCCTCGCTTCGCCTCGAACAAGTCCGAAGGCTGTGCACAGCAACGACGAAACCTACTGCGGCCACATGATAGAGGTTTCTCAATAAGGTCGCGCTAATTGAACACCAGCTGTGAGTTGTTATATGTTAAAAAATATAATATTATACATTCTTAACCACTCACGAATGACTTTCGGACTTGTTTGTGGCAGAGCGTCACAGCTCACAAGACTAATAAATTGGAATTGGATGTATGGTGTATCGCTAAAACCCTTATTTAGTCCCGAGTGATACTAGTGTTTGCGTTTATGAATAATAAGAGCTCATTTGACTTTTAATTGGATTCAAGAAATATAATGTCATGATCAGTGTTATAAGAAACGTCATTATACTAAAAACGTGTCTTCTATAAATAAGATCGTCTGTTTGAGTCAGTCTTTATCTGTTAGTGAAAGTGTAATAATTGTGATTGGTATTCCGGGTTAACTAAATCGCGTTCAAGTATTAAACACATAAAATAAGTGAACGTGGAATTATACAATACGAAGCATCATCTATGTATATTATTTCTACGAGTATCCTGCCTGCGAGCAACACTAGGCTATAAATATTTTGAAAAAAAACAATTCAATATGGCAAGACTTTTTTTATTATCACTATAAGTTAGCGCCTTGACTGCGAACTCACCTGATGGTAAGTGACAATGCAGTCTAAGATGGTAGCGGGCTAACCTGTTAGGTGTATGGCTGTTATATTAAACCCATACCCCTAGTCGGAACCCTAAATCGCGTGGCGGTACGTCTTTGCCGGTATGGTGGTAACTAGCCATGGCCGAAGCCTCCCACCAGATCTGACCAGATCAGAGAAAATTAAAAAATTATAATTTTCCTAATTGACCGTGCCGGGAATTGAACCCGGGGTCTCCCACGTGAAGACAACAGTGCTCAACACTGCGCCAAGGAGGTCGTCAAAGAAAAGACTGTTGTTATTTTAAAATTATTACGTTCAGTAGTAAATTTTTGCACAGAATCCACCAGGGCGTGAAAAACTACGAGTGTCCGGAGTGCGGCAAAATGTTCCGCACGCGGAACCAGATCCGCCTACACATGATCAAGCACAGCGATTCTAAGGACTTCTACTGTGTTGAGTGCGACGTGAGGTGAGCGTTCCACTCACTACATTAATATATTCACCTCAACCCATTGTGGACAACAAAAAAAGCCCATTAACGTCCCACTAAATTCAAAAAATCAAATTTCAAATGTTGTTTATTCAAATAAACTTTTACAAGTGCTTTTGAATTGTCGAGTGAATCTATCACTGATTCGGAATGCCATTATTACCGAGAAAAACCAGCAAGAAAATCAGTGGTTGCTCTTTAGAAAAAATAAGTTACAATTTCTTCAATGTGTAGATTCATAAGTAACCGCTGTCCTTAGCATTGCTTTAGCGAGTCAAATCCATGCTCTTTTGTCATTTATGTAATCTTCAACAAGCCACTGCTGGGCACGGGCTTCCACTCTCGTAGGAGAAGTAGAGCTTAGACCCACCACGCTGCTCCAATGCGGGTTGGCGGATTTTGAATACCAAATGAAATCATGTTAGTGATAATAACCGGGACCGACGGCTTTACGTGCTCTCCGAGGCACGAGGGTGGTACACCGCCAACTTCCTAACTCAGGGCTAGTACTGAGAATTTCTAGTCAGAAAAACCCAATACTAAGGCCATAATTATGGCCCGACTCGGGACCTCGTCGACCGCAGTCGAACATGCTAACCACTAGTCCAACGAGGCATTCATCCTATGACTGAATTAAATCCTTACATTAATTATCTGGTAGCAAACTCAGCATTACCGAGCATTGACGACAATGCTCGGCGCTGGAACCCGGGAACCTTCTATTTTAAGACAGCAACGCTCACCACTGCGCCAGGGAGGCCGTCATTCGGCAATGAGTCGATAAGAGAGAGAGATTTAATAGATAACAGCATTATTGTTGTCACAGATTCAAAACTGCACACACTTTAAACCAGCATCTGAAGAGAACATCGAAGCATAAAGACAGCAAAACCCTCAAGTAAGCATCGACCATGGGCCCTATTATACTGGGTGACTTTTTTGTTGTCTCGAAAAGTGATAGGTAAATGGAAAAGACTACATAGTTACTTTATTTTTTTCTACTTTTTAATATTTTATTCTTTCAATTAGCTTTTACCCTCTTAGGGGTTGAATTTTCAAAAAGCCTTACTTAGCGGATGCCTACGTCGTAACAGTTATCTATCTGTATGCCAAATTTCAGCCCGATCCATCCAATGGTTTCAGCTGTGCACTGATAGATAAGTCATTTAGTCACCTTTTCCTTTTATATCTTTAGTTAAAAACAAATACATTCAACAAAAAAAAAATTTAAGTAGTAAAATTGTAAATCATTGTCTACCTTCACGGCTTTGTCAGAGGCCGCACGCACGAGTTCATTGAACCGAATGCAGTCAGATGTTGCATATGTCACCGTAAGATTGTAAATACCGTTAGATTATAATCTAACTCGCGAAATTGTAAACTGTCGAAAGATTGTGAACTGTTCAATGTTCTGAGTGTCAATTTTTGAAATATTCATTGTATTTACGTTTCTTGTCTCTTTCTTGTAGGTTAGGTTAGGGTTCGAAATAAAAAATGAGGTAGTGCACTTCGGTTTTATCGGGTTTATATACCTATCAGATTACAATCTACCGAAAAATAATACGTTAAATTGTAATCTTTCGACAGTTTGCATTTTCGCGAGTTAGATTAAAATCTAACGGTTTTTACAATCTTACGGTGACACATACATTCATCGCGGCGCTAGTTAGTATGTCGTGCGTTTAGGTAGTTTTATGGATATGACGAACTACAGTAATTGTAGCCCTCTAGAATCGTATTCAACTTTCGTTTACTTCGAACTGGATCTCCTAATTTTCTTTGCTTTACTTTTTGGTTATTTTCTTATAGATTGGAGTGTCCAGTGTGTTCCAAGATGTTCGCGGCAACTAGCGCACTGCAGGCTCACATCCGCATCCAGCACGAAGGCGTCCGGGAACACCGATGCCAACAGTGCGACGCGGCCCTGGCCTCTCGAGGGTCACTGGTGAAGCACGTAAAGGCGGTGCACGCGGGAATTAGGGCTCCGCCCGCGCACGTTTGTCACACGTGCGGGAAGATGTTCAGGGTGAGTAACACATTTTATGTTCTACTGGCTGATGCCCGCGTGGATTAAGATTTTTATACTCGAGATCTTTAATTTTCCAGGTTATTCCAAACTATAATCTAACTCTGTGCCAAATTTTATCCAGATCCTTTCAGCCGTGCCGGCTTAATTGAGAAAAAACATCAATCCATCCAAACTTTCGCATTTATAATATTAAAGTATAGATGAAATTAAATAAAATAAGCTTGCATTTACAATAATCCAAAAAAACTGTTTGGGCCTCAATCAATTTATTTTTGTGTCCGTAGGTGTCCGACTTTCAAACCATCCGATGTGCTCCAAACCGGTAGAAAGGCAATAATGCGAAGATGGTTTTAGACCACTAAAATTATTTTTAAATTTCCCAATTTTTTTGTTGTTTAAAATTAAAAACATTTAATAATGTTGACAGGCGAAGAGCACGTTAACGAACCACGTGCGCACGCACACGGGCGAAAAACCGTTCACGTGTTCGGAGTGCGGGCGCGGTTTTGCGCAACGCACGGCTATGCGTACGCACGTCAAACTGGTGCACCTCAAAGTGCACCGCAGCGCCAAGGTCAGTACTCTGTGGTAGTGCCACCGAACACTTGTGTGTTTACTTAGCTGAAAGGCACTACGCCTTTCAGTTACGTAAACACGTAACTAGTATTTATTATTGACTAGACTAGATGATGCCCTAGGACTTCGTCCGCGTGGATTATGTTTTTTCAATTCCCGCGGGAACTCCTTAATTTTCCGGCATAAAAAATAGCCTATGTCCCGGGATACAACCTATCTCTGTACCAAATTTCATCCGTTGAACAGGTGGGCCGTGAAAGCGTAGCAGACCGACAGACAGACAAACTTACGCATTTATAATATTAGTATGGATTTGACATAATTTTGACATTTGCTTTTACTTAATTTATTAATAAATTTTTTACCTATTCTTATTGTTTCTAATTTGGTTATTAATTAAACTTGACATTGAAACATTTAAAATTTTTGGACATAAAAATATTGTGATTAATGAATGTATAAAAAGTAACTTTCGCTAACTGTAACTAAATTTCATCCAGTTCCGTTCAGCCGTTCTAGCGTGATTGAGTAACAAACATACATCCAAACTATCGCATTATAATATTAGTATAGATTTATATATTTTTTTCCCCCTGCAGATAAAACCAAAACCACCGGCCGAGCCCTTACCCCAGAAAACTGATATCTTTAAAGAGGACCCACCGATAATTTTCGAATGGAGTCGACAAACTTTGCCCTGCGAATACTTCACGGTCACTGCGGGACCCTAAAACCACCGGGCCCCACCAATGGGGCCAGGGGTATTCCTGTATACCCCTGGCCCCACTGCATTATGGTTGGAATAAAATGAAGAGATATCGACCATCCTGGTGTATAATTAGGTACCTTGACTAGTAAATAAGAAATAAAATATTTTTAGACAAATCTGAATTTTATTTTCTAAACCTACCTAGTACCTACTCATCACCGACCCATTACTGAGGACGAGTATCCTCTCAGAACGAGAAGGGTTTGGCCGAAGTCCACCACGCTGGCGAGACCGGTCCAGCCGTTCTGGTCTGATTGAGTTACAAACATCCATCCATCCTTTTCGCATCTATAATATTAGTATATAAAGTAGCCGTCTTGTGAGTGAGTACCCGAATAATTTGGCTGTGCCCTACTGGGGGGGTTCCTTTATTGCAAAATATATGGACTCGAATGCAATAAAAAAGTAATTTACAAAAAACAACAACAATTATCAAGGCGCAGTCGTTATTATGGACGTGCGACGCGCCTTGATAATTTGTAATAATTACAAAATTATTTATGAGAGAAAAATATTATTATAAAACGTGAGCTGTGAGAATACTGAATTGTCTATATTATTTTGTTCATTATTTCATTAAAAGTTATAATACTTTGTACTATTGTACTATGTAAATTGATAATAATGAAATTCACATCTTGTTTTATACTTTTTGGTGTCCAAGCAGTCGGGTTTTTTGTTTTTTTTTAAATTACTTTATTATTTTAAGTTTTTTGGTTATTTATTTACCTGCAAGGTAATCCTAATAATATTATTGCCGTAATAATATTTTTTGTATTCATTGTATTTTTTATTTATTTAAACTATTAGATTCCTTAATTTAGATTTACTAACGGTTTATTGACTCTTATTTAGGTAGGTGCCTAAACTATATTAATATAACTATTCCTAACTTTAATTTTACAGTAGACAAATGACAATATTTATTAGGTACCTATTATATAACAAAATTAATATGTACCAATTAAACAATTTATGAAAACGCGTCAAAATTTCTTAATTTAAGCTTCACAAGCATAGGCTTGCGAAGCTTAAATTAAGAAATTTTGCGTGCGAGCGTCCTGATGATGCTATCATGACGCTCGCACGCAATTGTCGTCAGTCGTGCGCGGTGCGGCTGTAGTTCGTTTTACCACAAGCACCCCAGTGATCAGTCCCCCTTCGACCCCAATGACCAAATCACTACCGACAATGCTCCCTACTTAGGGCTACACACAAACACTAACCAAACACAGCGTCTTCGCCGGCGAAGACGAGGACTCCGATATCCACGTCACCCGGACGTGGTCTTAACTCACGGCCTCGAGGGCGTATGGACTAATCTAGTCCAACCGACCTCCCATTCATCCCAACGTCATCCTAAGCCGTGGTCCGAGCCTCACAGGAGGCGCCCTTAGGAGGACGTTGCCCCCCCCGATGTCATCGAGCGTTAGGGCTCTTTTCTCGGCGACGCCTAGCGCTCGTCCAACCCCCCGGTGACGCTGTAGCGTCTAGTAGGGCACATGCAGTATACTCAATCCGAAAAAAAAAGATCAGTCCCCACCGCACCGCACCGCACTCCTCGCGGACGCGCTTGATACGATGGACGCGAGTGATATTTGTAAAAGACGTTTAACCGCCTGAAGTGTTCTCTTGCATGATAAACTTTATTTCTATGATATCTCATAAGATATTCATCTAAATTGAATGGTGTAAAGGACAATTTATGTCTCAATTAAATACTTGAGATGAGTAAGATATTTTTTTTATAAGGAATTAACGATTAATAACTATGTTGGTAAAAACACCTTCATATGTAAAGCACTGTTTTAGACCAAATTTGAAAATCATAAAAATGGTTATTGTGAGTCAACCTTAAAAGATAGTTATATGCTATCGCGGACTTCTTTTTAGCACTTTTTGAGAGGAACGTTTCCACCATACATTGTTGTCGTGTAACTTTAACGATTTAGGCAGCGCACGCCACGTAAGCTCTCAGATGAGATGATTTTTCCCGACTTAACTCACATTATTGCAATTTTCGTAAGGATCTCCAATTTTTGTGGAAAAAAAATATAGCCTATTTTACTTGTTAATAATGTAGCTTTCTATAAGTGATATAACTGTTAAAATCGGTTGAGTGGTTTTTGAGATAATCCACCTAGTTTGATCGATATAGATGACATGAGTAGGAACTTTAAACATTTCCTTTGAAAGCTCGTAAATCCTAAATTATCATTTAAACGGAAAAATGGTTTATGGAACCTAGGTGTGATTTTAAAAGACCTATCTAACGATACCCCACTTGCCTATAACCTATCGAGTATGGACTATCATTTATTAATTGGCTTCTAGTGGACGCCATTTTGTTTTTCTCAAATTCGGCCTCCGTAGTGACACTCGGAAGATTAAGATAAATCTAGTGGTGCAAGTATTATCAAAATCGGTTCAGCCGTTTTGTCTGTAATGCGACACAAAGTAATACACTAAAAACGAACCTTTGAAACCTCGTAAATCCTAAATGATCATTAAAATGAGAAAATGATCAAGGAAACCTAACCATGATTTTGCAAGACCTATTCATCGATACCCCACTTGCCATATTCTATCGACTTTTATTTTTTAATTTGTTACATTATAGCGTCTAGAGGCCGCCATTTTGTTTTTTCTCAAATTCGGCTTCCGCTTTGACACTCGGAAGATTAAGATAAAGCTAGTGGTACAAGTATCATCAAAATCGGTTCAGCCGTTTTGTCTGTAGTGCGACACAAAGGAATACACTAAAAATGAACCTTTGAAACCTCGTAAATCCTAAATGATCGTTAAAATGAGAAAATGATCAAGGGAACTTAGCTATGATTTTGCAAGACCTATTCATTGATACCCCACTCGCCATAGTCTATCGACTTTATTTTTTAAATTTGTTACATTATGGCTTCTAGAGGGCGCCACTTTGTTTTTTCTCAAATTCGGCTTCCACAGTGACACTCTAATGATATACTCGGCATAATCTGGTGCAAGAATCATCAAAATCGGTCCACGCGTTTAGGCTGTAGCTGTCCTGCAATGAACAAACAAACATATTATATAGACTGATGAACACATAACCCTGTGCGTTCCGCAGTCGGGTAAAAATAAATGTATATGCCTGACGGGAACGTCAAAAAGATTTAATTTCACAGGAATTTATTTTCCTGTTCAATTTGAGAACTTTTAATGTCTGTCTTTTCTCTGGTCAGGATATACCGCCACCGCTTACAGCCCTTTCAGCCATGTTGTTTCATCATTGTTGACTTTTGTGTTTTATAGATAATCGTAATATTTTAGGAACGTCAAGGTACGTGACATCTATTTGTCATTTTGAGTAATATTGCATAAGTATTGCTTATTATTTTTATTTTATTACTACAGCCCATTAACGTCCCACTGCTGGGCACAGGCCTCCACTCTCATAGGAGAGCGGGAATTAGAGCTTAGACCCACCACGCTGCTCCAATGCGGGTTGGCGGGCTTTAACGACTATTATCATGATAGTGATAATAACCGGGACCGACGGCTTAACGTGCTCTCCGAGGCACGGGGGTGAAACACCGCCAACTTCCTAACTCCGGGCTAGAATTGGGAATTTCTAATCAGAAAAACCCGATACTTAATTATGACCCGACCCGGGACTCGAACCCGGGACCTCGTCGGCCGCAGTCAAACATGCTAACTAATAGAACAACGAGGCAGTCAGCAAGTATTGCTTGCGTTGGTAAAAAAAAGTCACTATCCAAATAACCATTTATTTGCACATTAATAAAATTCTCCAACTAGAATATCTATTTACAAAATTCACGTAATTAATATTATAACTAAAACGGAATTAATCTAAAGTATTATTATATAATAATATTTGTTATAGTAACATTCTTTAGGTACTAGTATGATTAAGCACTAAGTGGTAACCCAATCTAGATGCTATTAGAATAATAAAAATAGGTTTTTCTCTCTATAAAGGTACAGTCACTCGAGAGAAAAGGATAGAATGCTAGCTGTCATCCTAATAGCAACTGGATATGGATAGTATGTAATATTTTATTAAGTGATGGGCACAGAGAGTTATCATAATACTAGAGCGTGCACCGCCGTTCAACCTACCATTCATTACCAGCTAAAATCCATTGTCGCAGCAGGAACAACAAATTCAGCCTATCACAACAATTGACACTGTAACAATGATTGATGCAGGTATTACATAATAGGGGTCATAATGCCTTTGAAATAAACATGATTGCTACGATGTAACGGTCCCAATCACCTGTGTTTGGCTATACTACTCGTTCGCTATTCACGAAATTACCAACAATTGAGTCTGTTTCAGTGATTCAAGGTTGTACATAGAATATTTAAATTATTATACTGGTGTTGTTTTACCCCCGTACTTTAAAAGCGCATCAAGCCGTCGGCCCTGAGCAATCTCTCTCAATCTCAAATCTCAGGTCGTGTTGGATTGCCCCAATAGGGTATGAAAGTATGAGGCACACTTTTATTATGATTGTATTTCAATGAAATCCTGATGAATTGCCAAATATCAAATCAATCTGACCAAGGGGACCAAAGATTCCAAACTTTTTCACTATAACATATTCTGATAAATAGCGTCTTTCGGTGGAGATAGGCAGCTGTCCCCCAAACCGAAATTTAATTGGGAGTTGGGAGGATTTTCTAAAATCTTTAAATTAGGTATTTTGGCAATATTTTGATGCCAAAATTATTTGTGTAGCTTTCTCTAGTGACAACATCTCTCTGCTTACCGAATAAAGAGACTTAAATTTTAAAAAAAAAGTACTAATACATTGGTTAAACAAGAATTTGCCATCACAATTTTACATTCAAAGAATTTGCGAACTTGCTTATGTGCTATTATAGGAAAATTTCTATTAAATACCCAAAAATATGCGTCTATAGTCCGTGTCACGTAAGAAGTCACTAATACATTTTACATACAAGTGTTGCTTAAACATGCGACTACTAGCGCCGCCTCTAGGTGACTTCTTGAGTTACGCGGACTATACCATTATAGCGATTCAAAAAAGTAACAGGCAAGTTAAAATAAACGTAAAGTAATGGTAAAAATAAAAATTACTTGTAAAATAATGGTAAAAATAATATACGTATAGTCCCACAAACTTACCTGACCCGGTGACAGCGACGCTAGTTTATACTTATTAAAAATAAAACAAAAACTAAACAAGCATTAAAAAAGTGTGTGTAAATTCACTCACGGCAGAAGCCGTAAGTGAATTGCACACACCGCGACCGCGTATCTCGTATCTCTGACAGCTATACAGTGTACCGATCGCAATCACCTCTGACTGGTTAGCACTCTTCCACTATTGGACAAAATCCATTGACGTCGCAAGAATACCATAAATTCAGCCAATCACAACAATTGATACTGTAACAATGATTGATGCAGAAGATACGCGGTCGCCCTACAGCTGCAGGGCGTTCGTTACACTGTAGCTGTCAGAGATACGCGGTCGCCCTGAAGAGCGACCCCCTGGCGGGCGGCCGCGTATCTCTGACAGCTACAGTGTAACGATCACAACAATTGATACTGTAACAGTGATTGATGCAGAAGATACGCGGTCGCCCTACAGTTGCAGGGCGTTCGTTACACTGTAGCTATCAGAGATAAGCGGTCGCCCTGACGAGCGACCCCCCTGGCGGGCGACCGAGTATCTCTGACAGCTACAGTGTAACGATCACAACAATTGATACTGTAACAATGATTGATGCAGAAGATACGCGGTCGCCCTGCTGGGTAGGTGAGAAAGATACATACCTAAAAACCATAACGAACATAATATTTACAAACTTAAAACCTCTAATCTTTAAAATACCCTTTTTACACAATATTAATTTTAAAAAAAACATTAGTTTAATTTTATTAGAGTGTACCAAAATTTGCAAAGACAAAAATCTATATAGAGTAAGACCTAGTGAAAGATTTGACTTTAGTGTTTATACGGGTCGAAATTACACTTTAAAATATCAATTTTAATATTTTTATGAAATGAGTAAATCTGGCTCATTTTTTGCGTAAGGAATCAGTCTGGCTGTTCCATGCAGTGCCTATGCTTAATTTGGCACTATCTCTAATTAAGAATAATTTTAAAGAAGTCGGAATTAGACTAGCTATAGTCCGTCCAAGTAATCTGGCCCGGTGGCCAAAATTGGATCTAAATTTTATGCCTGTTTAGTTTATTTTTTTATTTTATATTTCATAAATAATAATGTCCTCCCAACCGAATTTTGGCCACGGCGGCCTATCTCCAGAGAGATTAGCCATCTGCGCGGGAGATATTATAGTGCACAAGTGTGTGCACTATACACACAGGTGCACTATCTGTTCCTTTACTCTCATAACCCGATGGGACGGAAAATCCGACCGACCGGAAAGAGATCAGGCGCAGGACCGACGGCTTTACGTGCTCTCCGAGACACGGGGGTGAAACACCGCCAACTTCCTAACTCCGGGCTAGTGCTGAGAATTTCTTGTAAGAAAAACCCAACACTTTTTATGGCCCGACCCGGGACTCGAACCGACACTGTCACAGATAAGTTTGTGGGAGGGTACATACATACCTACAATAAATTATGTATGTAAATTATGTATATTATGTAATATATTAGGTATATTAACCCGAAAAACCTAATTTATTAATAATTATTTATGTCGAACTCTAACCTAACCTACAAGAAAGAGACAAGAAAACGTAAATACAATGAATATTTCAAAAATTGACACTGAGGACATTGAACGGTTTACAATCTTTCGAACGTTTAAAATCTCGCTAGATAGATTATACTCCAACGGTTTTTACGGTGATATATAGATTTTATTGAAAAAAGAAAGAGTATTTATAGTTTATACTATGCTAGACTGTTATATACCTGCACTTGATCTCTCTCGGGTCATGTCGCATCGGCGTCTAATCGGATAATAAAAGTAAGGGTATCATAATATCTCTAGTCTCCACCGAGATTGGCAGACGTGGCCGAATTTCGGTCAGGATGCTATATTATTTTATTTACGACCTCTATAAAACACTGAACGAATCTTTTCGCCTGCTCTTAGGCCTTTTAGTATCTCATTTAAAATTTTAATCCACACACTAGGTATCCCTATTAATTTCTAAGCCTAAAAATTCACAAAATTGAATTAAAAGTCCTTGAAATAGTAATAAAACCTTTATCAATTATTCAATAATCAATAATTATTAATAAATTTAACCTACAATATTTCACCTTGTAGTTTTTTCAAAAGACATAACTAATTTTAGTGAGTTTTTTTCATACTACTTAAAAATACTCAAAAAATTTCATACATTTATGCGTTTTTTGTAAAAAAAAAAGTGGTGTACAATCAACTCTTAATTTAGTAACGTTGGGTCTTATAAATATCAAAAACTTTAAACTTACGCCATTATTTGGATTTAAAAGATTTTTCTTTTTAGAATCGAAGATTTTTGTACTACTCACTATTTTTTTAAGTAAATTAGGAGTGTCCGACTCTAAAAGCATAAGAACATTTAAAGTCACTAATTTTAGTACTAATAAAAAGATGAATACAAAGTTTTAAAAGTGAGTTACTTATGGTAGATAAAAAATCTATTCGCAAAATTATTGCTATTATTTTGTTGTTTTTATTATATAGCACCCCATCTGAGGTTTAAAATGGTAAATGTTGCTCCAAACAGTTACGTATTCAGTTGGTCACTGCAAACATTTAGGCTGCGACAAAATTACAGTTTACACTTGGTGACTGAAAACATTTAGGCTACGACCCAATTACAGTTTACATTAGTTGGAGACCGAAAATGACTGCAGTCAAATATGACCTAATGTAAACTGTAATTTGGTTGGCCGCATTTAATTGCATCCAATCACGGTAACCGACCCAGTGTAATTTTGGTTATGGAAACTCCATGTTTACCACTGCGGTCACCAACCAACCTAAGGTAAACACGCCATAACTTGGAAAAGGAATGACCATTTATGTATCCATATTCCATATCCCTTGGGCCATACTGCCAACCCTTCAAGCCATATTGTTTAATTATTGTTGACTTTCGTGTTTTAGAATTATAATCCTTATTTTAGGAATGTCAAGGTACGTGACATCAAACTGCCATTTGCGTAGTATTGCGTAAGTATTGCTTTAGGAGTTCATATGGCCACGGGACATTATTTCTTGCCATAGTCCAATCCAGACTATAAAGATTTAGAAATCAAACTCCCGACCCAAAAGAATCCCAAATAACCCAT
Source organism: Erebia palarica (assembly GCA_964035005.1). Lineage (NCBI taxonomy): Eukaryota > Metazoa > Arthropoda > Insecta > Lepidoptera > Nymphalidae > Erebia > Erebia palarica. The sequence continues at coordinate 11,192,792 of OZ035993.1, read as the reverse complement.
GTCGGAAATCAATCCTGGGTCTCCCTACTTGTGTTACCACTTTATTAACCACTGCACTAAGGAGGTTTACAAAATATGGATGCAACTTTAAACTCGATAGAATTTTTCGGCTACACAATATTTTCAAACATAACTGTACATTTATCATAAAAACAATCTCTTACTCCGAATCGGATTCCGTTTCATCAGTTTCATCCTCTTCTTCCTCAGAACTGGATACTGGTTCACATTTAATGAACTCAATCTCCTTCCGGGCCTCCTGCCGAGTCTCCCTTCGAGTCCCTTTACGAGGCCTGCCTCTCTTCTTACCCTTTTTCTTTTTATCTCCGTCATCCATCACAGTTTTGACCATTTGCGATATGCGTTTCAGATGCTGCTGCTCATGTCTTTGCAAATGATTGTTCAAGTATCGTTTAATCTTGAACTTCTTGCCGCATTGATCACATTCGTGGGCATAGTTACTTTCATCCACTTCCACATGCACCGAATTGTTGTGACGCCTCAAATAATGAGCATGAGCAAACTCCTTGTCACATTTCTCGCAACGTATTTTCGGTTTGTTTGGATGCACAATCTTCTTGTGTTTCTTCAAACGCACAGCCGAATGGAAAAACTTATCGCACAATTCACATTTAATCTTTTTATCAAAAGATGTGTGCACTTGCATGTGCTCCTTTAAATATTGATCATTCTTGAACTCCTTCAGACATTCCGGACAAGTCACTTTGGATTCCAATGGCGGATGGATATTCAAAATGTGCCTCTTCATATGATGACGGGACTTAAACGTCATCGGACAGAAAACACACGGGTGTCTTTCCACATGCGAATGCTGGAAATGCAAGTGACGGTTCAAATTCAAATGACTCTTGTATAACTTCTGACAGATGTGGCACTGATGTTTGTCTTTATCAGGTCTGTGGCAGTTTTCGATATGATATCTCAGCTTGTAAGGTACAGAGAACTCTTTACCACAGTCCGGGCACTTTATTTCTGGCAACGTATTCGGGTGTATGCGTTTCACATGCATATGCAAAGCTCTGCGCGTACGGAACTCTTGTAAACAGAACTGGCAGTAACACTTCTCCGATTCAGAATAGTGCTTGTTCATTCTATGCATGTATAAGTAGTGTTTATTTTTGAAAGTTTTATCACAAATGTCACAGAGGACTGCGGATTCCTCGGTTGAATGTACTCTTGTTGTATGTAGGTACAAGTTTTGGTAATTCTTGAATTCCTTGTTGCATTTTTGACATATGTAGCGCTTGGTTTGTTTCGGAAACATGACGGGTTTCCAAGTAGATAATACGGATTCATACATAGCTCGTTGCTCCTCATTTAACTCATCGCTTGTTACACTGATGAATTTAGGAGGTGGTCGGTTAGGCATAGGACCAGGTCGGGGTATAGTATGGTCAATAACCTGACCCTCTTCCAACTTTGGTTCCTGCAAAGTTTCTATCTTGGTTTCCGGATAGAGCTCAGGTGGCGGCGGTGGATAGTTTGGCATGGAATAATTCTCTGGCATAGTCTGGTACTCTGGAACATCTGGTTTTTGGTCTATGTATGGCCCTGGTTTTTGATCTATGTACACACCTGGTTTTTGGTCTATATAAGAGCCTGGTTTTTGGTCTATGTAAGAGCCAGGTTTATGGTCTATGTAAGAGCCAGGTTTATGGTCCATGTACGGTATGTCCATTCTGGCATGGTATAATCCGTCTTCGATTTTGGGTTGGTGGTACATTTGTGGTGGCTGCTCCATTGTGGAGAACTGAAAAAAGAAGAGAAATCAATAAGTTTAGTTGTCTGTCATAATAAGTTTAATTAGTGCTCACCAATATTTTATGCAATGATGCAGTCTATAATTAGCGGAGACCTTGCCACGCACGTTATATTTGAGGGTATAGTCCCCAAGTTGTTACTAGGATGCATCAGAATTACGTCCAACATACAATATCTGCTTCAGTGGCATCTTACAGTATAAAGTCCCAATGTGATTCTCCCGGGATACAGTGTGTCTGTACCAAATTTAATCATATTACTTTTACATTTATAATAATAGAGGATACAGCTTTGTAAAGATAAGCATGGAATTAGCCTTAAAATGTTGTTGATACCCAAATGACCTTGAAACTTCTCTCCGTGTTTTTATTAGCATTGTGTGAAACAGACTAAATAATTTTTATAAAATATTAGATTATAACATGTGTAAAATATAATATAAAATACTAACTCTTTTTTATAATTTTGTTTTATTTACTTAGTATTGTGATAAAAGAAAAACAAGTACTTACTTAATAGAGGTTAAAAATGTAAGGTACTTTTGGCAATGCGCAGAAAAATTGACAAGTTTTTAAGGTATTGGCATGTTCTATAATTTTTACTACAGAAAAAAGGTTAAAAATAAGTTCTCCTACCAACTTAGGACTTGAGAAGAAATTAATAATGTACTTAACTACTTTTAAGGTTTTGCTTATGTTTGGCACTGTGATCGATGTTTTCGTATACAACAGCAGCATAGCTTAAACTTGTTCTTTATTAAAATGTAATAATTTATATACAATGTTCGAAATACTCGAAAAGTGTTTCGATTGAATAACTTCATGCACTTACCTTTTGCTGCGACAGCACTTTAAAATAACACTTAAAATGCAGTATAACACGTCATAACTTTATCAAAAGCACAATTCAATATTTTATTATAACTATTAAATCATAAATTCCATTGTACTTAGGGCTACATCTTTAACAACATGGCGTGAGTCTATTAACTAGAAATATAACTACATAAACATTGCACTTAATAAAATAACTAATAAAACAACGATTCTATCAAACAATTTTGTGATAATAATGATAATTTTTATAAAATTCACGGCTAAATTATTGATACGAAATAGTTGTTTGACAATTTGATTTGACGTTTAGGGTTTGGATGTCATTCTCCACAGATAGCTTATCTTTTGTCTATTACATTATTATGGCTTCCTTACACTTGCTTACAAATTGTTTACAATGAAGTTAAATCTTAATTAAATATTATTTATTGGTTGTTTTGTTTATATTTACTTGCAATTAATAGTATTTTAATTATTATAATATTTATTTTGTATATATAGCAATTTACTTTTAACGGACAATTAGAAATTAGTTACAATTACAATCATTGTGAAAGGCAAGCTTAACATAGTTCGCGATTTTCCTGTGCAGTTTTCACTTTTTTTAATAGAGTTCTTTACAGTGAAAACTTCTAAAAATGCGTGAAATAGTGCATTTGCAAGCGGGCCAGTGCGGGAACCAGATCGGTTCAAAGGTGGGACTATAAAAACCTTTTATTATTACAAGTTTATTTGTGACAAAAATAGAAAACTCATGGGAAATTCTATAAATAATTGTTACGCTCCAAATATCTCTTGAGATGAAATCGGCCTATCGCACATCATCTGAGATGTCCTTTTGATTCGAGTATTTTACTCATTAAATATCTGTGGTATATATTAATTACTAGGTGATGCTCGCGACTTCGTACGCGTGGGTTGAGGAGTTTTGGCTCCCGCGGGAACTCTTTAATTTTCCGGGATAACAAGTAGCTTATGTACTATTCCAGACTAGAATCTATCCAAACTTTCGCATTTAAAATATTAAGTATAAATTATTTATCGATTGGTAAATTTAACAATTGATTTGTTCAGTCACTTTTTTCTGAAAATGAAATCTATTTCATATGTATGTTTCATATAAGAACATCGGCAAAGTTCTTTGAAACTAAATATGTAAGTAATAAATAAATAAGGGAGAGAAAATAAGTACTTACAGAGCGATCAAACATACAAAATTTTTCAATAAGTGTTATTTATTTATTCAGGTGTTCGCTTCTGTTAAAATTAAAGTATTTATTTAAATTAATTATTTATTTTATAAAGCGTTTTAAAATAGCGTTAATATCTTTGGATGTTCGATGTTATTCGGGGAGTACGAGGTTCATAATCCAGGCAGCGAGCGACTTTAACTTTTCGGAGTCGTAGTGCGTTATAAACAAATTAATATCATTTGTTGAGGGACTAGTGGCTTAGTTGTGACAACGCATATCAGTCGATTGCGATTGTTTTAACAACATTGACCCAAGTCGGTAACTGGATGGGTGATCGAATTTGGAGGCTCTTTGGCCTTTTCGTTACCTCCGTGCCTCGGAGAGCACGTTAAGCGGTCGGTCCCGGTTATTATCACTAAACCCTAAGAGTTTAAATCATTGACTTATATGTATTATAAGTCAATGGTTTAAATACTCTTAGTCGAGTCGTATGCGGAAAGACGTGGGAACTGGGAACCCACCGCATTATTATCCCAAAAAAACTCCTACCATTATTTGATTAATGGAAAGGGGTCACAAGTCACGACCCTCAGTAATGAGGAATAGGTACGACGCAGAGAGAATGGTGCCGATTCAGAGTGCGTTTCTCTAAATTTAAAATCTCTTATATTAGACTTAGAGACGTCTGCTATTCTGACAACACACCTAATTGACAGTTCTAACCTAAAATTATGCCTGACAGTTCTAACTATTCAATTTAGCGATAAAATAGCGAAATGCTATTCTGGTCGTCGTTCTAAACGCTAAAATTAAGAAACGTCAAACTAAAATTAAACAATTTTCTCTAATTTTAGACAGGACCTCGGAGGGTGGTCGCTAAGTTTAGAGAAGCGGAATAAAGCAAAATAAATACGAATTTTCACAAAAAGTTATTTGCGTTAATAGTTCAAGTGTAATTTCTATGCATTAGTAGGTGCATTTTTGTTCGAATTTAGTGTTAAATGTTAAAACAACTAGAAAAATAGAGTGCTGTGGTAGGTCTAACTATGAATACCTACAGAGAAACTAAATTGATGACAAATGGAGACCAAATTACATAAAAGTTAATAACAAACCAATAGAATATGTTGGAGATGGTGTACCTGAGATTATTTATCTCTCCTCATAACAGCTATTAAAATGCAACAATACATAGTTGAAGCTCTGGTTATTATCGAGAGAAAGGTAAATTTTGTAATCTTAGGTAGTATTCATAGGGAAAATAAGTAAAATGTGCAAATTGTGACCAGACGGACATAGTTGCACCATATCAGTTGCTTTCCTACCCTTTAGGTACGCACACACCCAATGGTCTGTAGCTCTGGAGTTTCCTTAGAAAACCGAAATAAACTAACGCCATACAGAGAATCAGCTCATGCTTTTTGGATTTTCTGTGGTAGGTACTGGGTCGTTAGAACCCATACAATAGAAAAGAATACAGTCTTAAGCTAATTCCTTTGTATTAGGTAATTTTTTTTTTTTTTCTTATCTATACCTATATTTACTCAAACCTATACCAAAGTGGTAGATGTATCTAACTAGTTTAGGAACATCTACTTTAGTAAAGGTTAGGCAGAAGATAAATTTTTAAAATTATTTAGATTGCCTAAACCACTGCAACATGATATTATAAAATATGATAAGTAGGTATATTTCAGTAGGTAGCACATAGTATTTCAGTTATATCTAAAGAACAAGTGCAAATTCACTCAAGTAGACTTGGAGACTGCTTTGCTCTGTCAAATATGCATGTTTTCACTAAACTGTCAAAATTTACAAGTTGCAGTTTTTTCAAGTAACCTTTACCATACAGACATACTTATGCTGAGATCTATAGAGCGTACTTTGCCTAGGCTCAGAGTTAAAACAAGGTGGATTTATGTGAGTAACATCTTGTTTATAGTCATATCTTGTTTTAACCATGTCTTAAGTCTAACAAAGTCAAAGTTCGCTCTATAGATCTCACACTTAAAGGTACATCATACATAATAGGAAAATTAAGGAGTTCCCGCAGGAACCAAAAAACCTCAATCCATGCGGACTGTCCGCACATACTATGTCCAACATAGTCGCGGGCGTCTGCTAGTTATTTATAATTATTGTAACAGAGTGTCTAGGTTGACTAATTCAATTCATTCATTCAATTTAGGTACACTATAGGTACACATATTGACGTCCATTACTTACATATAAAACATGATGGTGATCATTAGTTATTGCTATCTTTAAACTAAAGCTACAACTACTAGACTTCAAGCACTTCGTTGCACATTCCTGTACAGATAGTTATTTCGGTAAATCTACTTTTACATTCACGACAATTAATCTGACTGGCCTAGACTTGAAGAAATTCAGGCACCAGTTAGGATATTATACGGTCACAAACACAGGACTTCACTTTGTATTTCGGAATCAGAACGGAAGATAGACGAAAGCCGGTGATCCAACTCCCTGGATGTTTGTCGTTGCAGCAGCCATAGCTTTCGATGCAGTACTACCAATTGCTTCTTTTAGTAGCCTTTTACTTTCATCCGCTTGCCACCACGTAATTCACCAGGGTGGCCGGGGACGCCCATGGAACTTGTTGTTCTATGCCTAGGTTATAACTTCATTTTTAGGGTGGAATTTCTCTACTAGAAGTTACATTTGCTTTTTCTTCGATCTTTTACGGGCTTGGGGATTCATTCAAAGATTTTGAAAACTCGTAACTCGAAAATCGAAATGAAAACAAACATAAACAAAGATATGTACCAAAGACGACGGTCCACGATCGACAAGTGACAGCCATAGAGGTACTATGTAGTAGCATCATGGAACTAGGAATCTGTTTATGTAGGATCATCAAAATGTCTCTTTTTGGCAGTTTATTACGTAGCTGGTGTAAGGAACATCAATTTTATTAGCAAAGTAATTTTTTTTCGTTTAAAAGGTCATTTAATGCGATTTTAGTCACAAAAAGTTTTATGACGATTATTGTGCAAAAAACAAAGACAAATTCGTGCAATTTTTGTTTCTGTATATGGTAACACTCGCAATTCAAATTAGACTTCAGCTTAGAGAGAATTTTAGACATTTTAAATTTAGTTGAAGGCATTTACAGAATAGCATATGGAGATAGAAAAACTAAATTAGCGATTTTAAAATTTAGTTTAGTTTAGAGATTTAAAATTACAGAATCGGTACCAATATCACTTGCTTTAAAAATAATTATAACGGCGAAGGAAAAATCTGTTCCAAAAGGAGTTCTTCATAATGTTCTCTCAGGTGTATGAGTCCACCGCATCCGGCAAGTGCGGTGCGGATGCGGTGGACTCTGGGATACACATTTCACATTCTAAGAGATGATTGAGATGATATTAGGTTGATGAAATACCTCCCTGGTGCAGCGGTGAGCGCTGTGATCATCGGCCATACTGCCAACGGATAAAGCAATAGTTAGCAATATTACATAAAAATATGACAGTTTTATGTCAAGTACGTTCCTAAAATAAAGATTAGAATTCTAAAGCACGAAAGTCAACAATAATGAAAGAATATGGCTGGCATGGCCCCACGTTTGTAATTGGAAGGTCGCGGGTTCGATCCCCGGTATGGTCAACTAATAGTACTTAATATAGTTTGTGATATATGAGCGGTAAATAGGTATTTGCATACGAGATGAATCATCGTCGTTGACCATCATCACGAGTTTGTAAATACACTTTTGGGAAAACATGAAAATAATTGACCGAGCGAAGCGAAGGTCTCTGAGTCTACTTGAGTGAGTTTGCACTTGTCCGTCCGTCAGAGCCTTATATCTTCTGAATTACTGAACGTAATTACTTCAAATTTAATTATATTACAATAAGTAGTTAACTTGAGTAGTTATATAGGTACAGTCATATAACACAAAAAATGTTTCTACCTATGACCGTTAAAGACTTTCAAACCATCCGATATGCCCCAAATACCAGGGCGACCGCATATCTTCTGCATCAATCATTGTTATAGTATCAATTACTGTGATTGGCTGAATTAATGGTATTCTTGCTGCGTCAATGGATTTTGTTCAATAGTGGAAGAGTGTTATCCAATCAGAGGTGATTGCGATCGTTAAATTGTCACAGTCAGAGATACGCGGTCGCCCATCGGTATTCATTACAAAGGCATTATTCAATGCAAAGATGGTTTTGGACCCCTAAATTTATTTTCTTTTTTTAGCGTTAGCACACTCCGGGTATCCGCTAGTACTTAGGCTGTAGGTCATGTAGAGTAAAACCAAAAAAGGAAGAACTTGTTAGATACCTACACGTAAACTAGAGGTAGCTCTCATTACCCCGTCGGTTCGATTCCCACGTGTTCCCCGTCGCTATGCTCGTAAAGATGTTTTTTTTTTTCATCCACTATAATATAGCCTGCGATCTCACCTGACGGTAAGTGATGATGCAGTCTTCAGATGGTATAGCGGGCTAACCTGTTAGGAGCATCTAATCGGTTTCTACACGGCATCGTACCGAAACGCTAAATCGTTTGCGGCACGTCTTTGCCGTATGTGGTAACTAGCCACGGCCGAAGATTCCCTCAAGTGAATATTCAGAAATTATAAATTCCCAAATTGACCCAGCCGGGGATTGAAGCCGGAACCTCCGCACGCTACAACACGCCAAGGAGGTCGTCAAAACTTGAGTAGATTAGTAGATATACCTACGTATGCATATATCTGTGCTATGCTTGTAAAGATGTTTGCTTCCTCAGTTCTGGGAGATTATATCGGACGAGCACGGCATAGACCCCACGGGGCGTTACCATGGCGACAGCGACCTCCAGCTGGAGAGAATCCAGGTGTACTACAATGAGGCCGCGAGCGGTAAGGCAGGTACAGCAAAATTCTATGACCTCACAGCGTAATAAATTATTTTTAATTCACTTATTTTAATACTAGATGATAGTACTTTGTCCGCGTTCGTTCCCGCGGTAATTCTTTAATTTTCCGGGATAAAAGCCTATCCCTGTACCATATTTCATCAAAATCGGTTGAACAGATGGGCCGTGAAAGCGTAGCAGACAGACAGACAGACACACCTTCGCAAATTTATAATATTAGTATGGAATTAGTATGGATATGGAAGTAAGTAAAACTAAGTAAGTAGGTAAGTATATTTTAATATTTTAAACGCGAAAGTTTGTATGTATGGATGTATGGATGTTTATTACTCTTTCACGCCAGAACGGCTGAGCGGATCTTTATGAAATTTGGCACAGAGTTAGATAGTCTGGGATAACCTATAGGCTACTTTTTATCCCAAAAATGAAGATTTCCCTCAGGAATATAAAAATCTCAAACCGCGCGGATGATGCGCCCGCATCATCTAGTAATTAATAAACAAATTATGTTTGCAGACATACGCTACGTGCCCCGCGCTGTGTTGGTGGATCTGGAGCCAGGGACCATGGACGCCATCAGGTCCTCAACATACGGAGAACTCTTCAGACCCGACAACTACGTGTTTGGGCAGAGCGGCGCTGGTGAGTCCACAGCCATTGGGTTCTTCTCACAAGAAATTTTCAATAAAATAGCCGGGGTTAGGAAGTTGGCGGTGTTACACCCCCGTGTCTCGGAGAGCACGTTATGCCGTCTGTCCTGCGCCTGATCTTTCTCCGGTCGTGTCGGATTTTAAACGAACAGAAAGTGCACCTGTGTTTGTGCACACATTTGTTCAGGAGCACTCCCGCGTAAGAAAAATAGAGTTAGAATTCAATTTATTTATTTAATGTAAATTATATTTTTTATTCCGGGTAACAGCTAGTAAAATTTAAAAAAAAATTGACGGGGTGACCATGGTCCCGCATTAAAAACTAAAGTTGTTTTTTTTTTTCGAAAATAAGATTATCTATATAATCATCACCTAGAAAATGATAGTAGATTCCAAAAATATATAACACTATAGTTCAATATCCAGTGATTCACAAAAAATACATTTAATAAAAATGTGAATAAATTTAGATTTTTAGGATTTTTAAAGTATAATTATAATAAGTTTAAAATAATATTTGTTAGTTTTTAGAGTTTATTTTTTGTGTCGGGAGGTTTTTTAAATTTTGTCTTTTTAAATAAATTGAGTTTGAGTTTATGGTTCAGGCAACAACTGGGCGAAGGGCCACTATACGGAGGGCGCTGAGCTGGTGGACTCCGTGATGGACGTCGTGAGGAAGGAGGCGGAGCCCTGCGACTGCTTACAAGGTATCATATATCATAGGTATAGGTTGACGACCTCCCCTACGTGTATTCTCAACGTACGTTTCACTCCGGAGGATCTTCAGGAGATGTTGACTCGACAATGCACGACAAGCTGTTGACGCTTGGTCTAGGAGCTAAGGAGGGCCAGTGTTGGTTGACACTTGAAATTTTTCTAGGGTTCCAGCTGACGCATTCGTTAGGCGGTGGAACCGGGTCAGGTCTTGGCACTTTGTTGCTGAGCAAGCTGCGGGAGGAGTATCCTGACAGAATTGTGAACACCTTCAGCGTCACACCTTCGCCGAAGGTCAGTGTTCTCCTTCTACTTTTGTCTATATATCTGAGTATTAAGTATAGGAACCTCTTAACCGAGTCGTTTGTTTGTTAGAACTAGATCAAACTAAGAAAGTTTTTTTACAAAATACCTACAGTTGCCCGCAAAAAATGCCCTATGCTTGGGGTTGTATTCCCCATTTGCTGGAGGGTCGTGACCCCTTTCCATTTTATTCACAATGCCAGGGGTTTTCTTTTTATTTTTTATTTTTAGGGGTTTTCTTGGGACAATAATGCGGTAGGTTCCCAAGTCCTTCCGCATACGACTCGAAGTAGATAATAGGTATATACTACATAGAAATACTATTTCAACTCTTAGGTTACTTACGATTATTATCAGATGTTAGTGATAATAACTTCGACCGACGTGGTTAATTATTACCATCACGTCTCATATTTTGTAAACGTGACGTTCACTAAGTAATGTGTACCTAGGTGCCTATTTCGAATAAATTAGGTAATATTTTGAGTTTGCGTTTACCATTTTGTCCAGTAAAACAAAATTCTCAGCACTAGCCCGGAGTTGCCCGTGTTCCACCACCGTGCCTCGGAGAGCATGTTAAACCGTCGGTCCCGGTTATTATCACTAACATGATAATAGTCGTTAATGCCTGCCAACCCGCATTGGAATAGCGTGGTGGGTATAAGCTCCAAATCCCTCTCCTATAAGAGTCGAGGCCTGTGCCCAGCCGTGGGACATTAATGGGCTGTAGTGGCACGAGTAATGACTATTTTGTCCAGGTATCGGACACCGTGGTAGAGCCTTACAACGCGACTCTCTCCGTGCACCAGCTGGTAGAGAACACGGATGAGACGTTCTGTATCGACAACGAAGCGCTATACGACATATGCTTCCGTACGCTTCGGCTCGCTTCGCCCACGTACGGCGACCTGAATCATCTAGTCTCCGTGAGTATGAAGAATAAATGAAATACAATATTTTCTTCTATTATTGCACACATGAAAGAATACAAAGTAAAGTAAACTAAACACTAGGAATGCAAAGGCGGACTTATTGCTTACTGAGCAAACTGTACAAGTAACCTTTGTTGAAGGTTGGATGTCATCTCGTCATATATAATGTCCCATCATTCGCCAAACGGAAAAGATGTGCAACAGATATTTGTGAGATGCTGATAGAACTAAAAAAAACTCGGTTGAGTTTGTTGTGGGCTCTACTCACCGTGCTAGCTTTAGTTTTAAGATACCGTAACTGATTATCACCATCATGTTTTATAAGTAATACCGAATACCGATCACGTCTGAGAAATGTAGTAAATAAAAAATAAAATAAATCAAATGAAAATAAATACACTATAGTCCAGGCTCCAATAGCGAAGATCTTTTTTTTCAACTTTCGCGTCCGATCACGTCATCTGCCATTCGACCAATAAATAATGATGGAAATATCAACCAACTACTGGTCAAGTGGCAGATAAGATGCGCGTGATCAGTGTTGGTATATGAGCTCGCAGGGAAAAGAAAAGACGTCTGCACTGTACGACTGTCTGTTTAATAATAAAATATTGTACAGACTACAGCAAAGAGCAAATGAATGGTGAATGATTGTTTAAGCGAGTGAAAAGAATGTATGAGAGTGACTGAAGGAATGAAGTATGAACTACGTCCATAGACAACTATTGTATTGTGTCATTACAGACTTTTATATCATAGACTAGTATTTTTGCTATATTCCAACAGTCCCCCTCAAAAATACAAGTAATCAAACATGATTCTAGTTAACTATAAGTAAGTGCATTATTTTTTATTTAATTAACATAAATTTAGATTATCTCTTAAATCTTTAAATTTCTGAACAGCTATCGCTTTTGTAAACATGTCAGCAAGTTGGTTTCCTGTGGAAATAGATTCAAGCTTTATTATTTTATTTTACTCGCGATTTTCTCCCTTACAAAATGATATTTAATGTCTATATGTTTAGACCTTTTATGATTTGCAGGGTTATTAGCAATGCGGATACAACTGTTGTTGTCTTCATTTATTTTTATTTCACAAATCTTAACGTATTTTGAGGTTAAAGACACTAACCTCACAAAACTTTTTATCTCGAATAAATATAAATACGACTACTTTCACTTTATTGATTTTAAACGAATCTACCACTGGTTCGGAATGCCACAGTCCTAGCGAGAAGAACCAGCAAGAAACTCGGTGGCATCTAATATTCAAAGTTACTTTTTCACAGCCACCGACCAATCAAAAAAACTATCACAAATTGATATTAAAGTTTCTAATGTCGGTACATTCAAAATGTAAATTTCAAATTATTCACTAATTTGTTTTTGTAAAACTGTATAACTTCTGTATTCTTAGTCGCAATAATTAAATCATCGACGTAGAAAACTATATACACATTTTTATCTATGCATTTTTTTAATCAAAAATATATAAACATGGATTAACTTCAGAGTTTTTAAAACCCATATCCTTAAGAGCAAGATCGAAGCGCTCGTACCAGCATCTGGATGATTGTTTTAGACCATATAATGTTTTATTTAATTTACATACTTGGGTATCTTTAGCGATAATCTCGATAATTGTACATACCCACTTACAACTAACGATATTTACATATTTTGGGATTTCAACAAGATCCCATGTTTTATTACTTCGAAGTGAATCAATTTCACTCTGTATGGCTTTTAACCATTCATCTGTGTCGGGTCTGTTAAAAATATCTTTGAACGATGATGGTATTGAATTTACAGATAAGAGCGATAAAAATAAATCAGGGTCGTCCATTTTCATATAATCTACAGGCATTAATTCTTTCGCTACGCCTTAGATTACTGTTTGATGAACTATCTATTGAGGAGTTTTCAGAATTTTTGTTCAAAGAATCTTTATGTTGACTTTCTATTAGCTTTACAGATTCAAAGTCAGGTTTACTAATTTTTGTGGGAACTTCAATGTTTTCACTAATGCTAGTTACAGGACGCGTTTGATTGAAATTTAATTCATCAAATGTAACATCGCGAGCTATTAAAACTTAGTTTTCATCAACATCAAATAATTTAAATCCGTTTGGATGGTAACCAACTAATATTGATTAAAATGATTTTTCGTCAAATTTACTTTTACGCGTTTTGTTATGTACGTATGCAGTAGCACCAAACATTTTTAAATGATTAATTTTCGGCCTTTTACCATGCCACATTTCGTATGGTGTTTTATTTGTCAGAGCTTTAGTGGGTAGCAAATTTGTAATATAGCTGGCTGTTAAAACAGCTTCTCCCCAAAATTGTTTGTCTAGTTTCGCACTTGTAACCAATGTACGAGCCATTTCGGTTAACGTACGATTCATACGCTCCGATACACCATTTTGTTGTGGGGTATGAGGTACCGTCAAATGATACATAATTCCCTTGTCAACACAATTCTTTGAACTCATTCGAAAGATATTCTCGTCCGTTAACACAGTATAAATTAACTACTTTAGAATTTAGAAAATTCTCACTTTTTGCAACATAATCCATAAAACATTTAAATACTTCCGACCGATAACAAGTTATAATTATGGAACATCCGGTGAATACAAAATATTTTCGATTGTACCTTGCAAACCTGAATTAGTAGTAACATTTATTTTTCCTTTACCAAATGCAGCTATGCTAGTACTGCTTTTAGCCACGCCAATTTTTAATGGGGTTGTAAATTCGGAATATGATGAAAAATAATCCTTGGTATTCACTATATGATCAGTTGCTCCCGAATCTAAAAGAAAATAAATCATATTAGTTATTGAGTTCGTGTGAGAATACTTACAGTTTGAAAACATAAATGCGAAACTGTCCTCGTGCTATAACGATATCCGTTGAACGGTTGAATAGTCCTTTTATTTCGCGACTCCAGCTCGTATTTTATTTTTATTTTTTATATTAAATTTTACGGTTGCCTTTTTTTTTACACGAATTTTAATTTAATTTTTATTTTAATTTTGAAAGTGACCTGGCCCCATAACCTGTTGGTATATGAGCTCGCAGGGAAAAGAAAAGACGTCTGCACTGTACGACTGTCTGTTTAATAATAAAATATTGTACAGACTACAGGAAAGAGCAAATGAATGGTGAATGATTGTTTAAGCGAGTGAAAAGAATGTATGAGAGTGACTGAAGGAATGAAGTATGAACTACGTCCATAGACAACTATTATATTGTGTCATTACAGAATTTTATATCATAGACTAGTACTTTTGCTATAATCTAACAATCAGACATATTAAAGAAGTCCTGCGAATAGAGAAGTTTACCATTTTTTAATTTATAATGAAAATTAAGACTAAATAAAACAAAAATATGAAAGAATCATTAAAATATCTCATTAAAAAAGTTATGGAACTAGCATAGTACTACTACTACTAGCTAGTATGTATAATAAGTGATGATGCAGTCTATACCTAAGTAGAATTCTAGCGGGCAACCGGGTTAAATTTAAATGAATACGTACAATACTACATACCTACATAGTACAAACGCCATATTGGTATCAACACGGCATCATCCAGAACGCAAAATCGCTTGGCAGCACGTGTTTGCCGGTTAGGTGGTAAATATACCATTCAAAAATTACAATTTTTACACTCAAATTGACGGGACCGAACCCGGGACCTCCCACTTATAAAACCTAAGCGCTCATCACTGTGGCAGGGAGTTCGTCAAAACAACAGACCACGAATTCACATTTAATGGTTAGCGATAAACTGGAATTTACGCTCGCTACGCTCGCGCCTATTTAATCGTTTCAACGTCCGTCCTTGTCCACAGCTGACAATGTCCGGGGTGACGACGTGTCTGCGTTTCCCCGGACAACTCAACGCGGATTTGCGCAAACTCGCCGTCAACATGGTGCCGTTTCCGCGACTCCATTTCTTCATGCCTGGTGAGTGCATTAATTAATTCATTTATTCAGTGGAAGATTGTCGACCACTTGTTCTTCTGTCCACTGAAGATGCACGACTCTACTGTAAGAATGGAAAGGGCCAAATGCAGAATGAAGCACAGAAATTCCGAAGGTCGCTCGTGGGAATGAGCATTCTATTCTACCTCCTACCTATTTTAAACTTGCATTTACACAAGTTGAAAAAATGCTCCTGAAAAAAACTTATATTATACTCGTACTGTTGAAGGTTATTTAAATGATAAAATAGCATGGATTTAACTCGCACCAGCAATGCTTAGGACTCTGGTTACTTTAAATATATCTACACATTGATGTACTATTATGAGTTATAAGTACATGAGCAACCACCGAGTTTCTTGCTGGTTCTTCTCGGTAGGAATGGCATTCCGAATCAGTGATAGATTCACTAGACGATTCAAAAGCAAGTCAAAGTTTATTTGAATAAAAAACATATGAGATTAAGTCGCGGACGAAGTCGCGGGCATCATCTAGTAGATAATAATCTCTCTATTCTTAAAATTCTAAATATATAAATGTTGATTAACTATTATGAATGTTTTCAGGATTCGCCCCTCTGACGGCGCGGAATAGCCAGGGCTACAGGGCACTGACAGTTGCAGAATTAACACAACAGGTTAGACCTAATCAAGTGAAACTTCTTTCGAATCGTTATGATTTGAAAATTCGATGAAACGAAAAAGCGACACGAAAAGGAGACAAACATATTCATAATAGGATTTAGCCTGAGAGAGAATGTGATAGAAAACAAGTAATATATCTTATCTCAGCCTACGAGAGATCGTAGGCTACTTCTCTGACGTTTCACTTCTGCCGTGTGTGAATTGCACACACACATTTTTTTAGTTAACTAGTTGATGTCCACGACTGTCCGCTTCGATTGAAGGTTTTCGGTTAGCCTAGCCTAGGTGTTATTCCAGATCTATCTCAGTGCCAAACATCCAAATCCATTCAGCCGTTCTAGCGTGGGGCGCCACTTCCAACTCTTGGGCGATAACAATATTACTGCACAGTTATTAGCCTGCAAATGAGTGAAATGACTCCGCGCGCGACGGCGACCCTATCGCCCGCAGCGCGAAGTCCACCGACCTTGACACCATCTCGGCGCGCGAGAGCGACCCCATTGCCCGCAGCGCCGAGACACCTGGACAAGACACGGCTCCTGCGCGCGGAGGTGATGATGTCATCCGCAGTGCGGACCCAACACCTGAAACGACACCCGGACCTAGGGGCCCGTAGCCTACAAGGCAGGCCCTCAAGATAGTCACCGGGGCACAATGTTGTCCCGCGCCCCGCCCGGGTAAGGAGGCTCTGCCTCGAGACCCGTACCCCCCCCCCCCCCCTTGGCCCTCAAGGGCCAACGGAGAAGACCCACACACGAGTGAAATGAGTGCAGCAATGTACTGGCCGCTCAAAACCGCAACTGTTCTCAAATTGATTCTGCCGTGGATCTTATTATGACGTTCCTATTTTCGAACCACCTCTGCGCTTACCAGTGCGCAGAGGTGGTTCGAAGAGGTTCAGTGTCGTCAAAAAGATTGTCTTCAAAGCTGTGTGATGTCTGCCTTGTTCGTGCCTCTCCAGAGTTGTGGACTATATTAAAACCCTTCTTATTCCGAGATGTGATGGGAGACGCACTCAGTAGTGAACCGGAAATGGGTTGATAAGAACTTCATCAACTAGCCAGGCAAATGAATTGGGTATTTGACTACTAGTTAAATCAGTTATGAGTCAAATATTATTTTTGAGTGATTACTATATAGAGGATTCTCCCAAAAGTCGTAATATCCACGTCCTCTGATAGTTTTATGTTGAATAAACCGTCGATTGTAGCAAAAAAAAGTGCGTCGAACTTTGATGACTTTATACAAAATCCCCTAATAAGTAGGTAAGTACACGTTTGAAAAAAAGTTGCCTATTTGACTAATTAGTTGTCAAATGCCCAATTGTAATTTTTTTAATTGCCTCATCTGGTGACATAAGAAAGGCTGGCTCATTTTTTGAGCAAAGGATCAGCCTAGCTGTCCAACGCGGAAATGCAGCCAGTATTCTTGGCACCATTTCACGTGGGCATGATTTATATAGTAATTAGGTTAGCTAGCTAGGTTTAGGTTCTATTGTATTGTTTTGAAAAAAAATTTTTAGTAGGAGAAAAAAGTGTGTGCAATTCACATACGGCATATGTGAAACTTCAGAAAAGTAGCCTACGACTGATGAGAGAATGAGATTTATTGACCGAGCGAAGACAAGGTCTCTCAGTCTACTTGAGTGAATTTGCATTTGTCCGTCCGTCCGTCCGTCAGAGCCTTAACTTTTGAATTACTGAACGTAATTACTTCAAATTTAAATATGTAAAACAATGGCCTCCAGCCGAATATGGCTTAAAAAGTTATAATTTATCATTATTTCAGGGGGGGCTCTCATAGAAGCGAATGCGAAGTAAAATATTTTTTATAGCGTTACGTAGGGTTGCGGTATATCATTATACAACATAATGAGGAATTGAGTACAAAAATATTTTTTTTAATTGACGAAATGGGGGGCTTTCATAGTGGATATTTTCTAATGAAAAGTTGAGCCTGAAATTAGATAAATTATTTGAATTATATCCTGTACTTGAACAACAAATACTAAAATTAGATAAATATTATAAGGAAACGAAATTATTTAATTTTTAACGAGCTTCAGTATTCTTAACAGAACTGCACAATGATGTCAATAGATGGCGCTCTGTAAAAGTTTATTCGTTTGTGACCTGCTGTACCACCGAACGAGCTGCATTTTAGTAAAATACCACAGTAAACATCTGTTTACTGTGAAAATACTGTAGACGTATACGTATCCCATCCACACAAGCGGATGACGATTGACGTCATCAGATTTGGCACGTTTTAATGCGTACGGTGCAGTGGTATGCGTATGGATACCGCGAGGTCTCAGTTCGGTGCGATCCTATTCGTATCCTATAAGTTTCACGATACTATTGTGAACACAAAGATTTTAAAGAAGATTCACTTTTAAAAAAAATTACAGATGTTCAGTCCAGTAAATATGATGGCCGCCTGCGACCCCCGCCGAGGCCGCTACCTCACTGTGGCGGCCATCTTCCGCGGACGCATGTCTATGAAGGAGGTCGACGAACAAATGCTGACTGTACAGGATAAGAACTCCAGGTAATGATAACTGACTGACTGACCGTATTGCTCAAATGGATGGGTCTAGAAAATCACCCACAGCGCAGATTAAAGTTACAGCTAGGTTTAGATAACTTTAAGATACGAAGTTTACTGTAACACAGTTTATGCTATAGGTAGGCTGTAGGTAAAACAAACGGTAGTTTACAAGAATTAAGTACCAGAAGCGCAGAGCAAGTACACAGGAGGTGCCATAGAATTCAAATGAGTCTATAACGTGGAGAATCGCAGTAAGTAGGTACTCACTACTGTCACCAATATCTATAGGTAGTTAATAGATACGTATTGAGGTATTACAATGGAGAAGTTTCATGATTTATCGCGGGAGTAAAATATAGATTAAAACTAATAAATCAGTGTTTTTTTTAATCCATCACTAAAATGTCTGAGAAATTAATTATTTAATGTACACCGATTGATGTACCTACCTATCTTACTCGGGTGAAAATTTTTGTGAGTGAGTTTTAGATTTAACGCTTCAAAATTATCTTCACACACAAAATAAGAGTGACCGCTTGCGATTGAGGTGGTCGGTACAATAACCCAAATTATTATTTTTTCAATTATATAATAAGACAGCTATTGTGTCAAAAGGTTCAATAAACATTATTCAAAAGTCATTATGTGGTTTATATTCCCACATAAATTGGTCCTTCGAGCCGGATATCACTAGCATTCCCACAAATTTTTTGGAAAAAGTGTGTTCAAATTCGACAGTCATTTTGTAAGCAGTGGCATAAACAGTATCTTGTACAGCTTCAGAATCGGCCTAAATGGAAATACAGTAGGCATTTGCCTACTTGTAAATTAGGGGGCCTGTATGTAGGGGACTAAACTTAGTAGTACTGCGACAGGATAATGTGAGCCCATTAAAATGGACTATGGCTCGTATTGTAAAACTTTATCCGGGTACTGACGGAAAGGTAAGAGCCCTTGATGTAAAAACTAAAACAAATTTATTTTAAGAACCAGTGTTACTAAAGTCCCTTACCAATAGATTATTAATTTTAGTTTATACTAGCTGTCACCCGCGACTTCGTCCGCGTACAATTTTTGATTTCCTATGAGATTGAGACTTCAAAAACTTCTAACATTCATGCAAGCTTTCAACCCCTATTTTACACCCTTTGGGGTGGATAATCGTAAAATTGCTTATGCAGTTCATTATTACTTAAAACTAAAAACCTAAATCTTGATTTTCAAAGTATCTACCTACAAAAAGATAGGACTTGCGTACAAATTTTCAACCCTCATTTCACCCTCTGAGGGGTAGATTATGGTAAAATTGCTTATGCAGTTATAATTACTTAAAAATAATAACCTTTATGACGATTTACAAGTATCTAACTTCAAAAACTTAGAACCCTCATGTAAGCTTCCAACCCCCATTTCACCCCCTTTTGGGTGAATTTTCGTAAAATTGCTCATACAGGTTATTATCATTTAAATCGAATAACCTAAATCCCGATTTTCAAGTCTCTAAGGTCAAAAACACAGGACTTTCATACAAAGTTACAACCCCCATCTCACCCTCTGTGGGGTAGATTTTCCTAAAATTGTTTATATAGTTTATTTTAACATAATTTAATAACCCGATTTTCAAGTCTCTAACTTCAAAAACTTGGGAGTCCTTATGTAAGTTCCAAGCCCCATTTCACCCCTATTGGGGTAGATTTTCGTAGTATTGCATAAACAGGTTTTTATTATTTATAACTAATAACTTAATTGCCAATTTTCATGTACCTAACTTCAAAAACAAAGGACTGTCATATAAGCTTCCAACCCCTATTTTAAACCCTTAGGAGTGAATTTTCTCGAGTGAAAAGAAACGGTTTTGAGATAGAAGGAATCTACCTTCCAAATTTCAAGTCTGTATCCTTATATTAGGTCTTTACCTATGAAATTGCCTTTCTTCAGTACTGGTCATTTCAAATAAAAAAAAGTTTGTAATGGCTCTGTATTCTAAATTCAAATTAATTTTGTTTTAAAACCATGACATTCTTTTTACAATCTCAGTCTTTTGTTTTTTGATTAGCGTTGTTTTTTCATTACATTTCAACATTTTTCGTCTGGATACTTTAAAAATTCGTGTAATTATGGAATATGAGTTCCGTCGTGGCACCAACGCGACACAAACGGCACGTAACATCAAAAACGTTTACGGAGAGAACTGTACAAACGAACGCACAACCCGTTATTGGTTTTCCCGGTTCCGTTCTGGAAATTTTGACTTGAAAAATGAAGCTCGTGGTCGTCCAGAGACTTTGGTCAACAATAATGAATTAAAGGCGATTGTGGAAGCTGACGAAACTCAATCTACAGCTGACCTAGCAGCAGCTTTTGATGTAAGCATCAAAACAATATTGATCCATTTGCGACAAATTGGCAAGTTTGATAGATGGGTGCCCCACGACCTTAACGATCGCCAGCGCAACGTACGCGTCGAGACCTGCCTTGCGCTGCTCAACAGGCAAAGAAATGAAGGAATTTTGAAACGAATTGTGACGTGCGACGAAAAATGGATTCTGTTCGACAATCGAAAGCGCTCAGCAAGTTGGTTAGATCCTGGTTCAGCACCAAAGCAATGCCCTAAACAAAAAATGACCTCTAAAAAGGTGGTGGTCACTGTTTGGTGGTCTAGTGCGGGTGTGATTCACCACAGCTTTTTACAAAACGGCATGAGCATTACTGCAGATGTGTACTGTGAAGAACTGGAGAGAATGATGGAGAAGCTTGCACATCTGCAACCAGCTTTGGTCAATCGGTCGCTCTCTGCTCCTTCAGGACAACGCGCGACCCCATACTGCGCAACAGACAGTCTCCAAGCTGCAAGAGCTGGGGTTGGAAGCTCTCCCTCATCCGCCATACTCACCAGACCTTGGACCTACCGACTATTACTTTTTCCAAAATTTGGACAACTTTTTAGTGGGTAAAAAAATCAATTCCCGAGAGGCAGTACAAAATGCCTTTGAAGAGTTTGTTGCCTCCCGTCCAGCTGATTTTTACAAGGGCATAAATAAACTGCCAATGCGTTGGCAAAGATGCGTCGATTGCATGGGTGATTACTTCGAATAACAGAAATAAAAAAGTTTGAAAAAATAAGTACTTTCACTTATTCCATACAAAACGGCAATTTCATAGGTAAAGATCTATTAGTTCCTAAGATATCGTGATGAATCAGTGAGTGACCTTTCACTTTTATATATGTCACCGTAAGATTGTAAAAACCGTTAGATTATAATTTAACTCGCGAAATTGTAAATTGTCGAAAGATTGCGAACCGTTCAATGTTCTGAGTGTCAATTTTTGAAATAGCCATTGTATTTACGATTTCTTGTATGTTTTTTGTAGGTTAGGTTAGGGTTCGACATAAATAATCAGGTAGGGCACTTAGGTTTTATCGGGTTCATATACCTAGCATATTACAATCTACCGAAAAATAATGCGTTAAATTATGGTTAAATTGTAATCTTTCGACAGTTTACAATTTTGCAAGTTAGATTATAATCTAACGGTTTGTACAATCTTACGGTGACATATACATATAGATTTGGTTTATTTTCAGTTAAATTGTTTTTCAAAATATAGAGTAGCTTATGTTTGCCCGCAAGGTTCAATAAACATCCGCAATTTTAATTATTCTTTCATATTTTTGTTTTATTTTGTCGTAATGTTCATAATAAATTAAAAAAAACATGGAAACTTCTCCATTACTCAAACGTTACTGGCTCTATAAAATAAATCTCCTACTGCACAGGTGTCTGGTAGAGTGACAATAACTGTATTATAGCACAGGAGGTGCCATAGTGTATATTATATATAGAAACGGTAATTTCCATCTATATCTAGGTAATTACATGGTAATTACTTATGCAAGTAGGATGTAAATGGAGCAACAGACTAATCCACGTATGGCACAGGCTCACTGCGCAAAAGTTACTTGGTCTAGAAAATAAATCACCTACTATCATACATCATCAACGTCACTTAATTAGACCTAGGACCTGCGCAGTATGCGATTTAACGTAATTTTTTTCGACCTATCTGTAACAGTTTCTTCGGATCAATATAAGTGATATTGAATAGAAGCAGGCGTTACTTTGCGGAAGTGCAATGTGGTACAGTGCTTGTGGTACCTATTGCTGGCTTACTGGGCGGTGAATATCGCAACCTACACACTATACCTACCACATAGATTGGTCTATTGTGGAGGATTATAGTGAATTAAACTTCTAGTTCCTTCAATATAAAATATGTTTACAGCTACTTCGTAGAGTGGATTCCAAATAACGTAAAAGTGGCAGTATGCGACGTGCCCCCGCGTGGACTCAAGATGGCGGCCACATTTGTGGGCAACACCACCGCCATACAGGAGATATTCAAACGCATATCCGAACAGTTCACCCTCATGTTCAGACGAAAGGTGAGCTTTATTTAAAAGTGTCCACGCTTGGGCAACACAATAATACAGGTGTATGGCGGCATGCGACTTGCCCCGCGTGGACTTAAGATGGCCGCCCCGTTTGAGGGCAAAAACCGTCCTGTTCAGAAAAATGGTAAGTTAGGTGGATACAGTGGAATGCCCATGCGTGGGCAAAACAACTCCTTACCACTACCACTACAGCCCATTAACGTCCCACTGCTGGGCACAGGCCTCCACTCTCATAAGAGAGAGGGAATTAGAGCTTAGACCCATCACGCTGCTCCAATGCGGGTTGGCGGACTTTAACGACTATTATCATGTTAGTGATAATAAATGAGACCGACGGCTTAACGTGCTCTCCGAGGCACGGGGGTGAAACACCGCCAACTTCCAGGCTAGAACTGAGAATTTCTAGTCAGAAAAACCCAACACTTAATTATGGCCCGACCCGGGACTCGAACCCGGGACCTCTTCGGCCTCAGTCGAACGTGATAACCACTAGACCAACGTGTAAGTTTTACTGGCAACTCCTATCTGGGAGATATTCAAGCGCATGGCATTCCGAACCAGCGGTAGGTTCACTCAACGATTCTAAGCACTTGTAAAAGTTTATTTTAATGAAAACATTGATTTGATTTGCATATCCGAACAGTGAGCAACTTACATAAATACTGAAAAAGTTTTGTTCGACAAGTTTTTAAAAACAATAAATTCACAAAAAAAAGTACATGAGGTTTTATTAAGACACCTCTTTAACTACCTAGAGTCCCACTAACTTGTCAGCCCAGTGACCAAAATTAGAACTAATTATTATGCTTTTTTTGTTTTTATTAGAAAACCATCACTGATGGTTTTCTCGTTGGTCGCAGTCAGTTTAAATACTTTTTAGAAAAATCAAAAAATAATTATTTCTAAGAAATTTAAAAAGTCGTTCAATATTATGGACAGTAGCTACCGTCATGCTCACGCGTTGACTAATCCATACTTGTATTATAAATGCGAAAGTGTGTCTGTCTGCTATGCTTTAACGGTCCATCTTTTGAATCGATTTTGATGAGTATAGAGGTAGGTTAAATCCCGGGGAGAGGCATAGGCTTTTTACTACGGAGAATTAAGGAGTTCCCCTGGAATCAAAAAAACTAGATCCACGCGGACGAAATCGTGGGCATCATCTAGTTTTTTTATCAAATCTTAATTCCTCGGTTCTTCTGTGCTCTAGATGACCACAAATGGATAAAATTGAAAATTAAATAAAACCAATTATTATTGTATTCAAATATTTATTCAATATTACTATATTTATATTTTATACTGGCATTTGAGAGATCATGGTCAGTACTTAATGAAAAGTATTCTAAGTAGTATGTAAGTATTTAATTAGCCGCCAACCCGCATTGGAGCAGCGTGGTGGGTGTAAGCTCTAATTCCCTCTCTCCTATGAGAGTAGAGGCCTGTGCCCAGCAGTGGGACGTTAATGGTTTGTAGTTGTATTCATTATTTTGATGACTCAAGAACACATTGGCCCACCACCCAAAAAGTGTTGAGGCTATTATAGGGGAAGTCCGGGCATAGCGAATAGACCAGGCAAAGTGAATACCCTGCACTATTCCAAAATGGCGCGTACGAACACGTCTGTCGCCTGCTGCGAGGTCCGCTCCCCACCCCTCAGTTGTAAACAAGCTAGCGCAAGGACGCGCATCGTTTGTGAATAAAACAAAAAAAATTTAAAAAGTGGTGATTTGTTACGATATTTCAAGGTAAGTAATTTCATAATTATGCATATTATATACATATTGTTACTGTTTTGCAGTAATAATGTCTGAAAAGTGCATGTTTTCGTGTTGAATTACTGCGAGTTTTGTCGAGATATTGTTTGTTGTTTTCATTTCAGTTTAGGTCAAGTTCAAAATGTGCCTATTGGGCAAAATGAACACGGGTAAAGTGAATATGGTATCCACTTTGTCCAGTAGTATTCGATTTACCCAGTAGACATTTCGATTATGAATGTTCGTTTATTTTACACAAGTTTTTATTAGTTTATACAAATACAAACTTAAGTTTAGTATAAGATTCAATTTGTGTGAATGTTAGATTCTATTTATTAAAATAATAATTATTATTTATGTTTCCGATGGTTTATAAATATAAAAGAAAAACGAATCAAGCCAAATGGAGTGAGGACGCCATGATGCTTGCAATAGCTGACTGCAATGCTGGTGTTCCTGTGAAAGCAACAGCAAAAAAATACAACCTACCTTATGCTATTCTGTACAGGCATTGGAGAAAAAAGGTACTTCGACTGCTCAGCTTGGACGTTTTCGTTAAGTTTTCAACTACCAACAGGAAGGCGACCTTCAAGCTTATTTGCAAGAGATGGATAACGTTTTTATGGACTAACTCGAGAAGATTTCAAAGCATTATATATTAGTTTTCATTTACGCAAAAAAGAACAATCTTACGTATCCACAAAGTTGGGACAAAAATGAAAAGGCTGGTGTTGATTGGCTAGCAGGATTTATGCGTAGAAATCCTCAAATCACCCTAAGAGTGCCAGATGCAACTTCAATTGCTAGAGTTAAAGGATTCAACCGTCCGCAAGTGGAGAAATTCTACGAGTTGCTGATTATCCAGACAGAAAAATATGGCATAGACGGTACCAGGATCTACAACGTTGATGAAACCGGCATCCAAACATCAACAAATAAACCACCCAAAGTTCTCTCTGTCAAAGGAAAGAAACAAGTTGGCGTCATTTCCAGCGTAGAACGCGGACAAACTTCAACTATTGTATGTTGTTGCAATGCTGCCGGATCGTTCTTACCACAATTTATGATATTTGCCCGTAAAAGGATGCAAGATCGTCTGTTGGATGGTTCTCCTCCAGAGACTCGGGGAACTTGTTCATCTTCAGGGTGGATAAATGGGGAAATATTTTTAGAGTGGCTGAAATTTTTTGTTGGTCACGTTCGGCCAACTGCAGAAAAAAAGTTCTTTTGCTATTAGATAACCATGAAAGCCACAAACATTATCCAGTTCTGGAATACGCAAGCCAAAACCACGTTGTTACTTTATCTTTGCCTCCTCATACCTCCAACAAGCTACAACCTCTGGACGTTGCTGTGTATGGTTCTTTAAAAATATATTTCGAACAAGAAATTAATCGATTTCAAAAGGCTCATCCAGGAAGGATAGTCAATCAATATGATGTCGCCAGATTATTTACTCCAGCATATTTGAAATGCAGCACTCCCAACAACGCCATCAAACGATTTCAATCTTCGGGGATTTGGCCAACCAATATGGATATATGGGAAGAAAAAGATTTCGCACCTTCCTCGACAACGATGGCTGATCGCAATACCGCAAATTCCGAAACAACTCTTCAGGAATCAACTAATCAAGAAGTTGAGACAATGAACGATGGTATCAGACCTTCGATATCAGGAACCCAAAGTTCATCAAGACGCGGTGAAACTTCCAAAAATAATTCTGATGATTCTTCAACTGCCGATGACATTGAATCTCTTGAACCCATGACTGTGATAGTTCAAGTTCACAATTCGACGAAAGAAAATAATGAATTGCTAGTAGAGTCTTGTCCAGGATTCGTCGAGTCCAGAGGTGTATCACCATCAATAATTTCAGATTTACATGAGGAAGACCCTCTAAAAGACATTTCATCTATTACTCCTGATATTCAACCATCCTCTGGACAAAAAGAAAGCACATCGACAGAGCGAGTGGATTCAGGAACTGACAACACAGCTGTGGACCAACGTATTACTTATTCGACACCACCTCCAATCATTAGCAGACCAGACGAAAAAGACCAGATTAACAGTATTAATAAAGATGTCTGTGACCTCTCTATGATTGATTCCACCCCACCTTCAAACAAACCAAATAAAGGAGATTCAGATGCCAATGAAACAACATTACTGCCTTCAGCTATTTCAGCAGTATCATATTATAGTCCAAAAGAAATAAAACCTCTCCCAAGCCCACATATTCCCACGAGGACTCGCAAAAGAAAAATTCAGAACTCTGAGGTACTTACCAGCACACCGGTAAGGGAAGAACAAAAAGTTAAAGGACATGACCAGCAATTGCCCTCCGATTCGGGACAATGCACAAGATTTCCGTTTTTACAGTAAGGTTTAAAAATTCAAAACGAAATTATTATGGATTTATTATTCCAAATAAGGTCAGGGTTCAAATGACAAAAAAAAACAGTACGTTTATTGTTTAAATCTTGAGCGTCCGCTTTCCTCTTTAAGCACTACTCCATTTTGACGTTCCATTATATCCATGCCAGATAATAATCTTGTAACCCTACATGAATACCATTTAAGTACCTTAGTCATTATATTATGAATGATTTATGTTTGATCAATTAAATAGTAATGAATAGGAAATGTATGTTTTGTTTATAATTATTTTTATATTTCGACAAGTCTCAAACTAATAGATCGAACAAAGCATTTTGAAATACTGCGTTTAAAGGAACGCCCTTTCACATTGCATATGCCGCCAGCTGTGGTCGAATAGTTAAACTGGAACGCCCTTTCACATTGCATATGCTGCCATCTGTGGTCGAATAGTTGAACTTGTAAACCAAAAGTAGTGAGCAATACTTAAAAATATTTTCTAGACTCACCACAATACATAGCGCCATCTAGTGTGGGAAAGCAGTTTTTGGTGAAACTTTTTAATTTATTTTCTCAATTTTCAGAGCCTTCAGACTCCTGAAACTTTTTTATTGGAAAACTATAAAATATAACAATTACAATAAAGAAATAATACTTGAAAATATTTTTTTAGACTCGCTCAACACAATAAATAGCGCCATCTAGTGTGGGAAAGCAGTCTTTTGGTGAAACTTTTTTTTTCATTTTCGCAGTTTTCCGAGCCTTCAGACTCCTGAAACTTTTTTATCTGAAAACAGTGAAATATTACAATTACAATAATAAAGAAATCATTGCTGAACATTGATTTTTGACACCTAGGCAAGCTGCCATAGTTCCACCGGTCAAGTCCTTTGCTAAAGCAGACACCAAAGTACTGAAACACCTTAACAGAGATTTAAAAACAAAAACTACGCTTAAAAAAAGTACTGGCAAGACCAAAAATGCTAAAATGACCAAAGATATTGAAACTACCAAAAATACTAGAAAGAAATCTAAACAAAACGAAAATAATGAAAAATACACTTGCAACTTTTGTGCAGAAGATTATATTGAAGTCAATGGGTAACCACTTGATGATTGGATTCAGTGTAATTTCTGTGAGCAATGGAGTCACGAAAAATGTACGGCATTTAAAGGTACGCATATATTTATTTGCGACCATTGCACTGATAACTGATTAGTTACTATAATTTCTCATTATTATTTTTATAATTTTTTGATTGTTGTCTCTTTTTACGGTAATTGTTCCTTAATTAACCATGTGTTCACTTTGCCCTATGATCCTGTCCGCTTTACCACAACCCGGTGGATTGGGCAAAGCGGATTGTGATACTAATTGTAATATTATAGATAATTATAAGCAAAGTATTGATGTTACACTCTTTTTGTTAATTATATTTGAAAGTTCAATAAATGCTGATTCCCAAACAGTCTCGCTTTTATTTCTATGTCTTTAGATTTTTTTTCTATGGGCTGTCAAAGGTTAAGTTGTCCACTTTGCCCGGACTTCCCCTACAATTGACGTACATTTCTTTAATTATTATATTAATTTACCAATTACTTAAATGTCACACAAAATATACCTGCGAGAATTTTAATTACACCTGGCATTAAATCAGTCTCTGATAAAAACTTATCCAAGCTAAGACCGAAATCGGCTCTCAGTACAATGGGCCTAAGACAGAAATTAGTCTGAGAGGAAAAAAACAAAAAATCAAACTATATCTATTAGATGAGTGATATACTACATATAGATTGATTCAGTACTGTATCACTCTCAAACAAAAATCGGCCACAAGAAGAAATCGGTCACAAAAAAGTCTGTTATCTCTGTTAGCTCTAAATTTTTCGACCTTCCAGTATTTTCAATTTCAATCTCAATAGTTCAATTTCTTTCCTATGTCTAATTATTGCCATTCTATTTTGATTTATTAATAAACGTTTTTCTAATTTTGCGTTTTTTATCTTTTCACGATAATACTGTTCCTTTATTGATTTTGTTCTATGGTTTCCTCTGTTCTGCTCATTTGGGAGGTCTTTTGTTGGTTGTTCTGCAAAAAAACAAGATATTACAAGCCATATAATAAAAATCTCATTTAGTTTTCCGTAAAAGTTTTTAAAAAACTTACGACAATGCTCTTCTTCTGCTCTATGATTTTCTCTGTTTTGTTCATTGTCATCAGCAGATTGTTCTGATGAAAAAAAACTCATTTAGATTTCCATATTCAAATGTAAAACAACCATTATACAAAGTAAAAAAAAAAACTTACGACAAAATTGTTCGTTTATTGACTCTACTCTATGGTTTTCTCTGTTCTGCTCATTGGAGTAGCAATCCATAGATTGCTCTGAAAAAAAACCAAAATGAACTTGGAAAAAAAAAGTTAATTCGTACTTACTGCCACACTCAGATTTACACTCAAAATATGTTAAATAATATAGTAAAATCAAGAACATAATGCGTGGAATGAAGCATTCACAAATAGTATGTCTTAGCATGAGCTTAGCCCCGTACAACTATAAATTTAAAATCAAAGATTATATTATCAGTCTAGTTTTCGTAATTCTGAGCTAAGTCAAAGCATGGAAGCAACCGCATGGCAATGGCTTCACTTCCAACAGCCAAGAAGTCAGAAAATACTTGAGAAGTAACATATGCATTATACATTATTTACATTTTGTAACATTTTTCCTTTTATGAAAAGAGCAATT
This sequence comes from Erebia palarica, assembly GCA_964035005.1. Taxonomy (NCBI): domain Eukaryota; kingdom Metazoa; phylum Arthropoda; class Insecta; order Lepidoptera; family Nymphalidae; genus Erebia; species Erebia palarica. The sequence goes on along the minus strand of OZ035993.1, from coordinate 11,162,941 downwards.
GCTGAGTTTTTGCTTCTTTCTGAACCGGTGGTAGAATTCATATGAGACAAAAAGTGTTCTATGTGAAATAAATAAATTCAATTACGGCCTATAGATAGCAGCCTGTGTGAAGCAGTTAGTATATAATACTAGCTGATGCCCTCGACTTCGTCCACGTGGAATAATTTGTTTTATAATTCTCACAGAAACTCTGGCTCTTATTTTTCCGGTGTAAAATATAGCCTATGTCACTGTTCAGGTCCCCAACTATACCCATGCAAAAAATCACATTGATCTATTATTATTATTACATTTCCTAAACTAATTACTTTGGAGGAAGTTTGTAATGAGTTTGTTAGTAATGCCTACATTTGATAACATTAGGTAGCTTAGATATTTAGTTTTCCATATTCCAATCTGTTGCTCTGTTGCGATATATTTGAAGGACAAACCAACAAACAAGCACACTTTCACCTTTATAATATTAGTATGATTAGTATAATAGCTCCTGTGGCGCTCACCATAGCTCTCAGATTGGTTGCTGTCCTGGTCTTCTTCTATTCTAACTTCAAACAAACAATATGGCTCCGGTTTTACTTGGGCATGAAAAAAAAACCTGACAACAAATAACATAATTAACCTTTTCATTTATTGGGCAAAAAATGCAAAAATGCACACTACATTTTTTTAGGTCCAACTTAGCCTTTGAGTGCCTGTAAAATATTAATAGTAATATTTTGCCCCTGGTCTGCTGTCCGCCTTTGGGCCGGCATGGAACCGGAATTCCTCTGTATTATAATACAATACAATACAATATATAAATAGTAATACGCCCTAAACTCACCCGCCCGTTGCTTCGTGTTAATCGCAGGAATTCGGTACCGCAATCACCGCTCAGGAGTCCATGTAGCACAACTTATCACCCTCACAATGTACCGACCGCAATATAATACATACTATCATATTTTTATTAGTTAGTGTGTAGGTTTTTAAATGTGGTGTGTCGTGTAGTGTGCCAGCAACATTGCGACCGAAAAAGGTTGCATACATATTGAACAGTGCCATCTCCAAAACTTCCAATTTATATTAATATTAATCAACTTCATCCGCATGGTTTAAGTTTTCTTGATTCCCGTGGGAACCGTTAATTTTCCGGGATAAAAAGTAGCCTATATCACTCTCCAGTTTCTCAACTATACCCATGCGAAAAATCATGTTGATACGTTGCTCCTTTATACTTTTGACAAATGTTTACAATTTCAATTTTCTTACACAATTGGGGGGTTAGTGAGATTGCAGTAAGGGCTAACTTGTAGTGAAATAAAAAAAAAGTGTGTGTGTGCAATTCACAAAGTGTGGCAGAAGTGAAACTTCAGAAAAGTAGCCTACAAGATAATGAGATAAATGTAACTGGTATTCTATCTCATTCTGTTGCAGGCTAAGTCCTATTATGAATATGTTTGTCTCTTTTTGGTGTTGCTTTTTCATTTTGTTTTATTAACCAGAGGCAGATTAAGTAAAACATAAAGAAAACAATTATTAACAAATCAGACTTTCTACTGCTACATTTAAACAATCAAACAGAAAATTTAAAAAATGGAACGCTTTGTATCCATGTTCGTACAGTGGCACTACTTGTACCATGGTAACAACATCCATTTCAGCGAATTTTCAAATCACAACAATTCTAAAGAAGTTTCACTTCAAAACATGCTTACATTATCTGTGGTGGTTTGAGACAGAGACTTCCGTGCAGACTGTTTGTGGTTGTCGTACCAGTGTCTCAGTTGCTGCCAAGTCCTCGGCCCACTGGACTCCGCAGTGTTATATCTCCGTGCTATTTCACTCCATGCATCTCTTTTCTTAGTTAGCCATAATGTGTTGCACTCCTTGTTTTCTATTATGTCTTTAAATCTGAAATTAGAGGATTATTTAAATGATAAAAAAGCATGGGTATGAATTGTTCCAAGGGCTAATAATGTAATTGTTATAATTATAAATCTAGATAAATAATCCTTACTTCCTTCCTAATATTATAAACGCAAAAGTTTGTATGTATGAATGTTTGTTACTCTTTCACGCCAGAACGGCTGAATGGATCTGGATGAAATTTGGTACCGAGATAGATTATAGGCTACTTTTTATCCCGAAAAATAGAAGAGTTCCCGCGGTAACCAAAAAGTTTACTTACTCATCGGTTAGTTCGATTAGAATTTGTTTTTCGATGTTCGTATAGTTGCTGCGGCGTCTACCACGCTTCCTATTTGATCCATTGCCATTATTTATGTTCCAATCTTTAAAATTTTATTTTCATAATTAAAAATTCACAAAATAAAATTTTACCGCTAACTTGTCAGTTGTCTTGGTCAAGGAACATAGTTACTACCACTTCTCTCTGGTTACTGGTCTTGGTCTTACCACATGAGTAAAGAAACGGAACTTGCCCAGCTGCCAGGACTTGTCAAAATTTTATTGTGGAAAACAAAACATTTACAGTAATTTGTAAAAAAAACGAGCGAGCCTTACAGTAGGTAGTCGCATATAATGTGGCATGTGACATCTCACTTTAGTAATAAAAGTTATTATTTTTTTCAATCAAAATTAAAAATATCAATGGAGAAGTTCTTTTTTTGAGTCGCAAGATCATAAAAAAAAGATCAAATTTGATAGAAGATTTTTTTAATACCTTGAAAAATTATAAAGTATTATTTTATGAAAATATTTCAAAAAAACACAATGCTTAGAAAATCATACTAGATTTTCTAATATGATAGAAAAAAGTGTGTATGTCAGCACGAATGGAGTATAGATTAGTAAATGAGGGTAAATGTTTTATGTCTTGTGATCTTAGGGATCCTTTCCAAAGAATTTCAAAATGGCGCTGACTTTTTTAAATTTTGGTAACAGTTTCCTGTTTTGTGATCCCAGGGAACCCCAAATAACGATTTTGAACGAAATCGGTCAATTAACAAAGAATTTCAAAATGGCGCTGGATTTTTATTACTTACTTGAATTTTTTAACAATGATCTGTACTTTATTTAGACATTATTTAATCAACTGTATATACTTATTAATATAGTGTATAAAAACACTCTAAATTTAAATTAATAAATGTAAAAATACCTTAATGTTTCAATAAATACTTCTCTTACATTTTTTATTTTCTCGCTGTTGAAGTGAAAAGTTGTCGCGATAGCAAAGTTTTTTGTTTCTTGTGCCTAGGAATTCCTCACTAGACTCAGGATTCTAATTTACCTAATCCTTCCTAGCTCGAATTCTTCACTAGTTTGGGATTCAAACTAGGCAATTACAACAAAAACAAACCTTGCATCTAGTTGAACAAATAACTATTGTTTATTAAATTGTATCCCCTGTGCCAACCCTACCAAAATAGGTATACATTTTGCTCGCTCCATAGAAGCTTTGTCTCTGTTCCGTTTCTTTACTCATGTGGTCTTACCCTACCGCCTTTTCCTTTTGCTTTTGTTGTTTGTCAAAGTCAAATGTCTATCGACAACTGACAATGATGGATATGTCACTGTAAGATTGTAAAAACTGTTAGATTATAATCTAACTCGCAAAATTGCAAACTGTCGAAAGATTACAATTTAACGTATTATTTTCCGGTAGATTGTATTCTGATAGGTAGATGTCACCGTAAGATTGTAAAAACCGTTAGATTATAATCTAACTCGTGAAATTATAAACTGTCGAAAGATTACAATTTAAGGCATTATTTTCTGGTAGATTGTAATCTGATAGGTATTGAAACCCGATAAAACCTAATGGCACTACTTGATTGCTTATGTCGAACCCTAACCTAACCTACAAGAAAGAGACAAGAAAACGTAAATAAAATGAATATTTCAAAAATTGACACTCAGAACATTGAACAGTTTAGAATTTCGCGAGTTAGATTATAATCTAACGGTTTTTACAATCTTACGGTGACATATACATAATATTTGGAAAACACTAGTATTCATATTTTATACTGAACTAGCTGGTGCCCGCGACTCCGTCCGTGTGAATTGAGGTTTTTTGGTCCCCGCGGTAATTTTCCGGAAAAAACTAGCCGATTCCAGACTATAGTATCAATTTGTATTATCAGTTGAATGTAAACCATAAAAACATATTATGGAAAAAAAATTACTGAACTGAATGACGTGATAATATGTATAATCAAAATAGACTAATTTTAAAAATTATTTATTGCAGCTCTCTTTTGTGCCCATGAATTTGAAACATTAACTAGAACTTCTAAGAAGTATGCATATCTAAAACCAAAAACAGCAGTAGTTTTTCAAAAAAATGGTAATCACAATCGAAGGGCCTCTTATTAGCCAGCGTAGTGGACTATGGCTGAACCCATATCATTCCAATAGGAGGCTCCTACTCAGTAGTGGGCGCTGGCTGGGTGAAATGATGAGTAAAAATATAATTATGCTGCAACGCCCCCGTGTTGGCCAGTTTGGTGGACTATGGCCAAACCTTTTCATTCCGAGAGGAGACTCATCTTTAAATTGGAGCCTGCAATGGGTTGAAGTATGAAGTATTGTTTTGAGAAACGTCGTTATTAGTTTCTAGACACAAATTGAGGTTCAATTCTTGCAAGGGTTGAATTGCCTATTGCCCAGGTGGTAAATTTTATAATAAGAAAGAAATAGTAAAATTTTATTATTTGGTATGGAGAAAAGCTTTAATTTACATTATTGTTTTTATTATTCATCACACACAAGAATATTGAGTAAAGATTCTTACTGGTATACGTAGAAATGGGCAGGTATCATGTTTGAGACGCTGGCGGTTTAGAGTGTCATTCCCATTGAAATAATGGCTACATATTCTGCTTCCTTTTGTAGGCTTGTACTCAGGTCTGTTTATAGCATTCAGCCATCTTAGCCTTCATTCATGATATTTTGGAATCTGAAACAATTGTAAAAATGATACACAATAAATGCAATGAAGGGACCAAAAACCACTTAAATAGACACTGTAATTTTCGAATACGACACCATACCGGAGATCGTGTGTCTTAATCACTAGGTTATCATCGCTACAGCCTAAAATGAGTTTGGCAATATTATAAGTGGAAGCTGACTGTTTAATTTCATCTCTCTACCCCTCAGAGTGAGAAACAGTAAGAGTGAAATAAAGTTTTAATTTTATCGATATTCAATTTATTTGTAAACAATACAATCCCCACACTATATATACACTCCAAGCAAAAAGTAATGAAATAATCCAAATTTTTGGGGACAGTGCAAAAATTGACGTGTTTTGGATTCAGTAAAGAATAAACTAAGCTATAATTAGACGAAATAACTTAAAATATTCGCCACAAGAAGAAAAAATAGACGACTTCCTTACTCACCTATGAAATGAAATTCCTGGGCGTTTTACTTTATTATTATTATGACATCCCACAACTGAGCACTTCTCCATAGTTGATTACATAAAGTACAACAAAATACATGAAAATATTCACACAGGTAATTATTCACAACTGAAACACCGGGAGCACAACAGACGCCATTTATAGTTGGCAAAAAATTTACTTCAATAGCTAAATTTGATGACGTCACATGACAATTGCGCGACACGTTCACGCAATAATATAATACACCTGTCTCGTTCTAATTATTAGCTCTTAGTAAGTAAGAAAAGTCAAAACATAATTTTACATGTTTTAATAATAAAATGCATCCTATAACTATAATTGAGTAAAATGCAACATATCCTCTCTTAAATAATACATAATCAAAATAATTTAAATATAAAATTAAATTAATTTATAAAACTAATTTTTTTAAATAAAGGCGAACTCTGGCGTTCGTGACGGGATCGTACAACACATTATTACATACAATTCTTTTCACATTTATCATAATCCACGCGGAGGAACTCTCGGGCATAATCTATTATTAAGAACAAGCCAAGCGCTTTTTTGTCACGATTTTTATAGTTAATATTAATCTACATAATTGACCGAGTCTTCTTCTACTTGAGTGAATTTGCCTTATAACTTCTGAATTATTGAACTTAATTACTTCAAATTTAAATTTTATATGTAAACCGATGGCCTCCAACCGAATATTGTTTAAAAAGTTATAAAAATCTTCATTTCAGGGAGGCTCTCGTAGAAGCGAATGCGAAGTAAAATATTTTTTATAGCGTTACTCATGGCGTTTTTATAGCGTATATCATTTTAAAGATAATTACGAATAAAGTCCAAAAATACTTTTTTTTAATTTTTTCTCTAAAATTTACGAAATGGGGGCTTTCAAAGTGGAGATTTTCTAACGTTCAAAATTGACCTCTGAACTCTCAATTTTCTGAAAGGCCGCAGGCCGGGCACTTAGGTTTTATCGGTTTAATATACCTAACAGATTACAATCTACCGAAAAATAATGCGTTAAATTGTGATCTTTCGACAGTTTGCAATTTCGCGAGTTAGATTATAATCTAACGGTTTTTACAATCTTACAGTGACATATACCTATATCAAACAATGTTGCCATGTGCACCGTAATTACGGTAAATGCACCGTACTCAGCACAAATTTACCACCTACCGTTGAAGCACGACAACGGTGACGATATCTACCGTAATATTCAGGGATTGAAATGTTTATACATATTAAAAATAAAACATTATGCGATTAGCGCTAGGTACATAATGTTAAATTTTTAACATTACCAAGCAATTACCGATACCGCACATTTATGAACGCATCCCTACAAATAAAGTTTAAAGTATCGCCATCTTAGTTTGTGGTTCGGCATTCCCCGAATCATCACGTGGATATAATGCTAACAGTTTAAGTGTGCTTGAAAAACGTATTGTTTCAGGTAATACGAAAACAATTACATTTAGTCGGTTTAGTTGATACATTTTTAAAATTTTACTGTAATAACTTGTTTCCTTCAAGCACCTTCAAGTAGTCGAGTCGTGAGCTTTTTACGCTTCTCGAAGTTTGTTTTCTCAGAGAAAACTAAAAGAAAATGAGTGGAAGTGACTCTGATTCTCAGTCTGGGGTTGAAGTTCCAAAGAAAAAAAGAAAGCAATATAAGCAGAAATTCCGAGAAGAATGGTTGATGAAACCAGAGTTTCGCGATTGGTTAAGGAAGGACAGAAAAGATGAATACGTTGCGGTATGTAATATGTGTAATAATAAAACATTGTCAGCTGAAATCAGCGTACTCACAAGACGTAAGGAGACAGCATCATGGCATCGCATATCAATAACGCTAAAAAGTTTAGTTCTTCTATCTCGAAAAAAACACAGCAGTCAATTGTGAGTGCTTTTCAAAACACGCAAACCCCATCGGAAAAAGATCTTATCAAAAGTTCTACCCTAAAACTCGCTGCTTTCGTCGCAGAACACAAAATATCTTCAAACACTATGGACCACCTCACGGATTTACTGCCTCAATTGTGTCCCGACTGTAAAATAGCTAAAAGTATAAAACTGAAAAGAACGAAAGTACAAGCTGTTATAAACAATTGTATAGGAGCATCCGAAAAGCAAAGTTTAATAAAAGATTTAAAAGCTCAAAAGTTTTCCATACTAATTGACGAAAGCACCGATATCAGTACTACAAAAACTGTAGCTATTGTAGTGAGATATTTTGACCCAAAACTGGGCCAAGTAATCAGTCGGTTTTGGGATTTAATCCAATTATTTGAGGCAAATACGACAGATCATTCAGCAAATGCTGAAAAAATATTTCAAATAGTTGTCGGATCCTTCCAGAAGTACGCAATCCCATTGGAAAAAATAATCGGTTTTGGTTCTGACGGTGCCAACACTATGATGGGCTGTCATAATTCCGTATCCACTAGCCGATTTCGACAGCTTTGTCCAGGAATCACCATATTAAAGTGCATCTGTCACTCTTTGCATCTCTGTGCCAACGATGCTACCAAAGAACTTCCGTATAGTTGTGAAAAGCTAGCTAGAAATATATATAACTACTTCAAAAACAGCAGCAAAAGGCAAAGTGAATTTGTGGAATTTCAACAATTTGCTGAAATAGAAATACATAGAATTTTACGCCCTGGATAGACACGTTGGTTATCATTAACTGCTGTTGTTGAAAGGATATTGGAGCAAGCAGTGGGATGCATTGCGCCTCTATTTTGATACCAAATGGCTCTCAGATGCAGAATACCACCTTTTCGACGACCTCCGTGGCGCAGTGTTGGGCGCTGTTGCCTTAACGTGCGGAGGTCCCGGGTTCGATCCCCGGCAGGGTTTGGAAATTTATAATTTCTGAATTTTCCCTGGTCTGGCCTGGTGGGAGGCTTCGGTCGTGGCTAGTTACCACCCTACCGGCAAAGACGTGCCGCCAAGCGATTTAGCGTTCCGGTACGATGCCGTGTAGAAACCGAAAAGGGGTATGGGTTTAATATACCTAACTGCCATGCCCCTAACAGGTTAGCCCGCTACCATCTTAGACTGCATCATCACTTACCAGCAGGTGAGATCGCAGTCAAGGGCTAACTTGTAGTGGATAAAAAAAAAAAAAAAAAATACCAGGAACTTCATGCCCATCTCAACGACCCCATGATGAAAGCATATTTTTATTTCTTGGGATGGATGTTGCCTAAATTCACCACCGTGAATAGTTACTTTCAAAGTGAATCTGTTGTTATTACTAAATTGAATCCAAAAATGACAGCTTTGTATAGAGAACTAATAGAACTAATTTTTCCCATCGATTATGTTAATTCAATAGCAATAGAAATGATTGATCCGACTCAAGGAAGACATCACAAAGTTTTAAAAGACATTTATCTGGGACTTGGAGCTCAGAAGCAGTTAGAACATGTTCAAGAAAATCGAAAAGAAATATTCAGACAAAAATGTAAACAATTAATAATCACAGCCTGCACTTCCATCCGTAAAAAATATCCAATTAATGACAAAATTATGACAGCTATTTCAAATTTAGATCCGGAAATTTGTGTTTCTGTAGAAAGGCTAGAGAGCCTTGAACCTATTTTTGCATTATTACCCAGGCTGACCCCAAAGACGTTAAATGAACAGCAGGGACTCGATGACGAATGGCGCAGGCTACTTATTCACTTGCTAAGAGATTTAGATGCAAGTCAGCCTCCTGATAAATTTTGGCATCAAGTTGCGCAAATAAGCGAAAATAATAAAAATGTTTTCAAGCAGCTGCCGGCATTTATGCTTGCAATGTTATCTTTGCCGCACTCCAATGCCGAATGTGAGCGTATATTTAGCAAGGTGAATGACATAAAAACAAAAAAACGTAACAGGCTAATAACTCGCTCAATAAAAGGAAATCTCATGACAACAATCCATCAAAAGGAACGGACAAAACTGCATTACATTTAAGCCTGATGATGAAATGCTCAAAAGATTAAATAGTAGGTAATATTTACAAAAATGAGGAGATATTAGTATCAGATTCAGATAATTTAGACTAATTTAATTTCTTATTTTAATAATAACATTGAATCATTGAATTAAACATCTGAACCTAACATCTCCTTATCTTATTTATTACCATTGTATGTGAATCAATGAACATTTTTTTGTTTTATTAAATACAAAGCCATTTTGTGAGTAATGTTTTATTAAAAATAATACCCCGTTATTTCTACCGTTTTTCTCCAGGGCCCAATCACCGTAATTTCTTAGAACCTAACGTATTTTTTGAGTGGTATCACCGTCGAACAGATTTTGGACATGGCAACACTATTATCAAAGCATATTTGAATGTCAATGTTACCCATCGTATCCTACCATTATCCTACAGATCTATGTCATGGTACTACCGTTTTTTTTAAAATTCCTTGGTAGCGATACGGCTTAAATATTTTTATATATTTGCGATACGGAAAAAAATAAAGTCCGTAATGCAGGTTAATCCATTTCAAAACACAATACATAAAACAAGGTCAAGGCAGATAAAGTGAATGTGACTTTAGTCCCTTGATGAACAATCTACTATTTTTCCTAGGCGTTCCTGCACTGGTACACAGGTGAAGGCATGGACGAGATGGAGTTCACGGAAGCCGAGAGCAACATGAATGACTTGGTGTCTGAGTACCAACAGTACGAGGTGACTAAAGATTAAATACTTGATACCTTTTGGTCTGGTGGGAGGCTTCGGCCGTGGCTAGTTACCACCCTACCGGCAAAAAATGTACCGCCAAGTGATTAATTGTTCCAGTACGATGCCGTGTAGAAACCGACTAGGGCTATGGTTTCAATGTAACTGCCATATACCATAGGGTTATATATTGGTTAATCACACTTATTCACTTACGATCAGGTGAGATCGCAGTCAAGATAATAAAAGTAGCATGTCAGAATAATAATTAAAAAAACCTAGGGAGTTTGTCAAATAGCAGTATCCAATGTTTAATTATATCAAGGGCTGGGGTGTAGTGGAATAATAAATAAAAATTGTCAGTCATATGGACTGCCGATAGAAGTCAAAACTTTTAACTTAATATAAATACAATTTTATTGAAATAAAAATTAACATACAGTCTTAATAAATAAATATATTTAATATAATTGTTATTTATTTTTCAACTTAAAAATTATAGTAGGTATATATATTTAATAATATGTATAGCTACAGATATACTGTTATTACGCATGTCGGTGATGCGAACTCACAAGATTTTCACCTTCAAAAAAATGCTCAACGCGACTAAAAAAGTTTACACTTCAAAAAAACCTAGAAAGTTTATTAACAAGCAGTATCCAGTGTTTAATTCGCTTAATATTCTCTACTCATTAATATGACTTTAATTACCGGAAATTAATATTATTATAGAATATAGAGTTTATATAGCCAAGAACTAAAAGAAAATTTTAATTCCAGGAAGTAGGTGTCGATGAAGATTTCGATGAACAGGAAGAAGTCGCGGGCGAAGAGGACTTCCCTGAAGAATAACTTAATCAATATCTTATGAATGGGGAGTAAAACAAAAAGCACGGTCACTATAAAAATAATAAAATTACAATTCGTCATTCATCAATAAGCTGTAAGCGCATATTATTATCATATGACTATGTTATTATACTATTACAGTAAGACTTATTCTACTTATGACTGTCTGTGAATCTCACCCAGTCTCTTTAGTGCTGAGCTGAGCTGAGAGTAGAATGGCGGCAAATTAAAAAAAAACTTAATTTTTTCTATCTATTACTTACTTCCTTGTATGGAGGGTAGACATAAGGAGTAACATCTCAGTTAAGGAGGGTAGAGGTAAGGAGAATCATCTGTGTATATGAAATGTGACCGTCGAAATCACAGGTCGAAATGCATTACATCGGGGGCGCCACAATGGCATCATGGTAAATTTTCTTCTTCTCTTGGTTTATGGCTTTGAGTAGTGCCAAGGCAGCACAATGCACTTCGCCAGTGTCGAGTTACTTGAGGGAGGCACGAAGGAGATTGGCCGGTTAAAGAGTGCCAAAATTACTAAAAATATTATGTAATAGAAGTCATATTTATATATTTTTTAGTAAAGTACTCTACACAACAATAGACTTACCATAAAGAGACAAACACAAATAAAAATAAAAATAATAAAAGGGATCTACTATATGTACAAATTACAATTTAAGTTTGTTAATTTACAAAGATGTAGGGCTATAGGCTAACATAAGGACACACTCAACATTCAAGGGAATGGTAAATTTTAAAGTAAGCGCTAAGTTAAGGCGCGATTTTCAAAATCCACATAAAGTACGAAACAATATATAATGCTTTTCTGTGTATCATATTTTAATGACTACTAATAATAATTGTTTATTTCCTACATTATTTTCTACAAAGTTGTTGAAGTTTTCATTATTTATTTTTGTCGACAATGATATTAATTTTTTTATCTCGGCATACTTCAGTTCATATACAATTATTGCTACATTCATACCATACCCTTTGTCTACACCAGCACCATTGTGGGAGTTTATTGAACTGTTATATTTTATAGCAATCACTGGACACTTTTTCAACTTTTCTCCCGAGATGATTCTCCTTACCTCTAACCTCCATAGTTTCAGTATAAAGACACCATTTTTAGACTTTTCTATAATATTGTACCAAAAAATATACTGTAGTTACGATAAGAGTAGACACTAGACACCATGCAAGCACAAAAATGTTAAGTATGTTGGTAGTATGTATTTGTTTGTAATATAAAATCAACAATGTATTAAAATAAATTAAATAGATGTTATTAAAATAAAAGTATAAAAATATATGCTATGACTTTTTATTCAAATGAAATTGTATTTTATTTATTGGTTTTGGTGGAAGTTTTTTAATAACTTCATTACCAAAATTATCATAATTTAAATGTTTGTTTATATTTGTAAAAACCTCTTGTTCAACATTAGTACAATCTATAACTTCTATATTACTACCAGTAGTTATATTTCCAGATATTAAATTACTTTTCATGATATCATTATTAGATTTAATTTCAGAGTTACTAATCCTTACATTACTTTCTGTGACATGATTATCATGTTGTTTTCTTTTATTATCATCAGGTTGGAATTTCTTATTATCTTTTAATTTACGTTTCTTAGAAATATATTTCACTTGATCACCTATACATATTGTATTATTATGACCCATATTTAGTTTTCTACCTCCCTTACCACTTATTTCTTTACCATTAGTGTTTATTTGTTCAATATTTAAGTTTCCCAAACCAATACTTTCAGGGATAGGGATTTCTTTGGTTTCCAATGGCTTTGCCTTTTCGATATTCAAATTTTTTAATCTAAAAATGACATCACTCTGTCGTTGCATTAATTTCTGTCTAGTTTCATCAACATTCTCAAGTTCAGGAGCATAACATACATGTAAGGAACCACCATAGAAGTTTTTAGTGTCAACCATTCGTTTTGCATGCCTTGCTGATTGTATTCTCTCGTATTGAGCGTGATAGGTTTCCGTGAACGACTCTGAAGCATGTTCCTTTGAAATGTTGAATTGTAGCAGTTTGCCAAACTTTAAGAATAAGGTTTTGGTCTCTTGCCGCAGGTTAAGTGAGGGTACTCCAAATATGAGGAGGTGGTTTGATTCCTTGCTTATTGAGTATACCTGAAACACATCCATACTAATATAATAACTTTGCAAAAGTTTGTCTGTCTGTTTGTTTTCATTTTCATGGCTCCAATGCTGAACTAGCCAAGATAGCTTGTATCTTGGGAGCAAACATAGGATATTATTTATCACTGATAATCAAATAGATAGATTTTTATAAAACCAAAACCTACGCGGTACAAAAACGGCAGAATGTTATTTTAAGTTAACCTTTTACTGCGATCGTAACTCAGTCTAAAAGTCAGAGTAAATCAGGCGTAAACATAAAGTAAACGGAACGTAAAAATGCCTGTGTAAGACTTAATCAAGCGTGGATTTTTATTATTAAAGGGATGATGTTTAGTTATAAATGTACCTTTACAGCTGTTAATTTTCTTCCTTGCCTGTAAGGAAGGCGAGTAGTGCATAGCGACTGCTGTTCGTGATGGGGTAGTAAGGTTTTGTCTTCATTGTTTAGCTCTTGCATTGTAAATGTAAAATATAAATATGAAAAGTCGAAAGTCTGTCAAAATCAAATGACAATTTTATCATCGATCCTTGAAACCCAATGACCTTGTCTCTGGTCTGACCAATGACTATTGAACCAGAGACAAGTAACTTAAAGTAACATAACCAGTAACATAAAGGACCCAACGACACTGACACAAAGGAAGACTACGACCATAGAGTAGGACTATAAAGTAGTTAATCTATGATAGGACCAGAGACAAGTCAACAAGAGGATTATTCACCCTTTGATAATTTATACTACTTGAGTCGTATAAAATCAAAGGCGGCAAACTGTCGTTTTTGGAGAAAATGAGATATTGATATGACAACATCGAGAATTTAAAAACAAAAAATATTATGTGGGCTTTTGGTATCAAATGTGGCATTTTGCGACGAAAAATTAGTATCAAAATACGAAGTTGGTATCAAAAACGGTATTCTGTAAGGGTCTGCATAACATAGACGGCAAACGGTTGTCTCGACCAATCACAGGCGTTCATTTTACGCATGGTGTCATGGCCGCTGATAGGATTTTCTTACTGTTACCGTGTGTGTTTTTAATTGATTTATAGAGTTATTTTTAGTTTCTGATTGATTTTAATACATGAATTGAAGATATGGAAAGTTGTCCCGAGCGTGTGACTAACAGGTATTCACGCAGTCGCACCAGGAATCCCGAAAAATGGAAAAAATTTGTCGCTAAGAGACTCAGGTTAGTATCACACTCAGCATAGTTAGGGTTGACACAATATACTAAAGTTATTAATATTAAATTATTATTGCTTTTGTCCGTCTTCCATATTTTTGATCGATTTTAAAAGGAGGAGATTATTGCGCAATATTTGTATAATAATACATTATTAATTAAGTAGGTACAACAAAATTGTTTCGAGGTCGATTTAATTTATAATGAGTGGGTATTCTTATTTTTTTGAATGTGAAATTAATTTTGAAGTTCAGATTTGTATTATTGATTTGCAATTAATGATTTGTACATTTCATTTCAGATATTCATCAAAAAGCTTGCCGATTCGAGTTTGTACCCACGACACAAACGCACTCCGATGTTCCTCATTGTCCATGAACCAAATACAAATGTTACATGAAAATTTTTACTCGCGACATAACAAACGCGATCAAGACGTCCTTCTTTTAAAATATTGTTCAATTGTTCCAGCCCAACAAAGAAAAACTTATAAAGGGAACAAGCAAACAAATATCAAATATTCTGTATTTGTAGACAAAAAAAGAGTCTTAAAATGTCAAAAGTTTTTTCTTTCTATATTTGGCATTACTAAACATCGCATATCCTATGTTATGAAGAGATTTTTTTACACAGGAGAGGCTATTACAGAACATCGTGGAGGTAACCGGAAATCAAATCTATTTGTTGAACAAAAAGAATCAATACACAATTTTATACAACAGCTTCAATGCACTGAATCACATTATTGCCGAAATACAAAAATAGCTAAAAGACAATATTTACCAGCAGAACTAAATATAACCAAACTTCATAAAATGTATAAATCTAGTGAACATGCACACCCAGCAGTCAAACAGTCTTACTTCCGTAAAGTTTTTAACACTGATTTTAATCTTGGTTTTGGTTCTCCAAAAACAGATGCATGCTCCGTGTGTTTGGAATTGGCAGCGAAAATAAAGGCAGAAACTAACACCGAGCGGAAAAATTTGCTTATTACACAAAAAAGAGTACATTCGTTAAGAGCAAAGGCATTTTTTGACAAATTGCGTGATACAGAACCTAACCTAAGAATAATTTCCTTTGACTGTCAAAAAAATTTACCTTTACCTAAGCTACCTGATCAAATATCATACTATAGTCGCCAACTTTACTTCTATAACTTAACTATGGTTGAGGGGTCGTCTAAGCAACCCATGACAAAAGAAAATGTTTTCGCTTATGTCTGTACTGAAAACCAATTTAATAAAGACTCAAATCTCATTTCATCGGCTTTGTATCACCGTTTAACCAACACGGATAAAACTGGAGTAACCAAAATCCGGCTAATTGCTGACGGCTGCGGGGGGCAGAATTAAAACTGTATTGTTATTGGGACTTGCAGCAGCTCCTAGAGAATAGAAATATTAAATCTATTGAAGTAGTTTTCCCCGTAACGGGACACTCATTCATGCCACCCGATAGACAATTCGGAATCATAGAGAAGAAGTTGAGAGGAATGGAAGTTATACTGCATCCGGATGAAATAAAGAATGTTATTAATGAGACATGTACTTTAGTAGAGATTGGAAATGACTGCATGGTAAAAAACTGGAAAGAAACAGTAAAAAGTGTTGTGAAATTGACTACTTCATGGAACATGAGATTTAAGGAATGCAAGAGATTTTTTTTAAGAAGAACTAAGGCTGGAGGAAATGTTCTTGTTCGAGGAGAGATGTTTTATAAAAGTGATGTGGCAACGCCGATGAACGTGTGTCAACGGCAAAAGACTATGTCTATGATAAATCCAGAATCATTACCAAACATTGTCGCTGTCAACAAAAATAAATTAAAGGATGTAGAAAAATTGCTTCATAAACATTTTGGTTCCGACTGGAAAACTATTCCATCTCTAGCGTTTTATGTCGAACTGCTTACATCACAAGATAACCTAGTTGCTCCATCTGAGTAACAAGAATTTTGTGAGGAGCAGTCATGTGAGGTTACAGAGTTACGCATTTAGATACTTACAATTATTACTACTTACTTATTATTTCTTATAATTTTATTAGTCATTTATAGCAATGTTCCTTTTCTAAAAATAATATATTAAGAATAAGAATTTATTAACGAGATTATTATTAAAAGTTCAGCCAATGTTACTGTGATTAATATTATTAGTTCAGTCTGTGTTTTAAATATAAAAAATAAATTCATATAATTTTTTTTTGAGTGTTTAACCACGTTGTCAAAATACCCACCCTTTTTTATTTCTCAGTTTACCTGCCATTTTGATAGCATAATATTTTCATTTTCTTCGTAAGTGCCAACCCTGGTTCTGATTAAAAGTCATTACAATCAAAGACGGCAGTCTGTCCGTCGTTTAGGATCAAATATGGTAATGTGTCATATGTTTGGTAACAAAGACGGCATTCTTTAAATTTGAGTATCAAATCCGGTAATCTGTAGAATTTAATTTTAAATTATGACTATTTTAGTGACTTTTGGGCATATATCGCGAATAAAAGAAACAGTTATTTCTATTATTTAGATTTTAAAATAATTTCTTCAACAGTTGACTACTCCTAGAATGCTATAAACGTTTTTTGTCAATAGCCAAAAATTAGGTAAAAGACAGATTGCCGACTTTGATTTTATACGACTCAATTATCAACTATTAAATATTCACCAACTATAGTATTCACCAACTTGATAAATCAAGTTGGACGTTATTTTTTTAATACAAGCGTAGACGTAGACAGAGACAGATGAATTCAAGTTACAACTAGTAGAACTCGAACTGCAGCATTTAAATTTTTACTGTTACTAGAATAAAATAAAACATAGGGTAAAAACATTAGTTTATTTAGTAATATATTAAATATTTATACAACGTATTTCAATGCTCTTTTATTTAAACATTTGTAGTGGAATATTTTCAGCTGTCCTCTTCATAGCCTTCAGTCTTCATATCGTTCAGCCCGAGTTCATCGTTTTGCTCGTATGTTCTCTCGTAGCGCGTCACTTTCAACCCTGTAACAAAATTAAACCGTATTATGTAAAACCTGCACAATTTATTATTAGTACAATCTCATTTGTTTGTTGTGGTAGGAGGCTTCGGCTGTGCCTAGTTACCGCCCTACTGGCAAAGACTAGCCGCCAACCCATTTAGCACTCTGGTACGATGCCGTGTAGAAAGTGATATGGGGTATGAGTTTAAAATCCGGTGACAGCGTCACTAGTAACTATGAAAAATAACACAAAAAAAACAAGCATAAAAATGAATTTTAATTTTGGCCACCAGGTCAGTTGTGTTTGTGGAACTATACTAAAATTTATTAATGCTGTCACATGGCTGTCACTTGTCACAGCATAACAAAATCCATTTGAATGGCCAGCAAGTGAAATACCCAATGGAGAAGTTTCCATTTTTTTTTAATTTATGAAAATTTAGACAAAATAAAACAAAAATATGAAAGAATCATTTAAATATCTCAACAAAAGAACAAGTTATGGAACTTTAAAGATGCACTTGCATTACGGTCCTGTGAGGTCACACGACCTTATCAATCGACTTTATAAAGCCGAATAAAATAAATAAATGGACTCAACTTGACTTAATTGAATTAAAAGTTAAATTGTGTGTGAAGATAATTTTGAAGTATTAAATCTAAAACTCACAAAATTTCTCACTCGAGTAAGATACAGCAATCTGTGTACATTATTACATTGCCCATTGACCGCACGTTTAACAATTTAAGTTTAATTTGTATTTGTATAAGTTTAGTTATACTAAGTATATTGAATTGTAGTGCTGGTCAATAAACTTTTATTTATTTTTTATTAAATAATTAAACTTATAAAATAATTAATTTCTCAGTAATTTATTGATGGATTTTAGAAAACACAGATTTATTAGTTTTAATCTATATTTTACTTCCGCTGCGTTAAATATGATATTCACAACATCTTGAAACTTCTAAGTTGTTTCAGGTGTTTGGAATAAAAGTAAACGTTGACTTTGACTATGATTTTGACTTTGATTTAGGCTTCAAAATACCCCTTACCATCGTCATACTGCTCCGGGTCTTCGTTCAGATTCTGTACGTACGAGTTGCCGGCTGGGTCGTCTAATATTATGGTGATGGCTCGCTTGTTGTCCAAAACCTCTTGCAATTTCTCTGTGAATCTGGAATATAAGGCGAAGTTAAGCGACGTTTGTTTGTGTCAATTATTGAATGAGTGATCAAAACGACACAGGCTTAATATATAACTTTATAAAAGTAAAAGGTGACTGACTGACTGATCTATTAACGCACAATATATAATAATATATGCAATATAACGTATGATTTCGGCCACGGCGATCAATCTACAGAGAGATTAGCCATCTGCGCAGGAGATATTATAGTGCACAAGTGTGTGCACAAACACGGTTGCACTCTCTGTTCCTTTACTCTCATAGTCTGTACGCGACCGGAGAGAGATCAGGCGCAGGACCGACGGCTTAACGTGCTGTCCGAGGCACGGGAGTGACACACCACCAACTTCCTAACTCCAGGCTAGTTTTGAGAAGTTCTATCCAGAAAAACCCAATACTTCATTATGACCCGACCCGGTATTTGAACCCGGGACCTCGCCAGCCGCAGTCGAACATGCTAACCACTAGACCAAAGGAGGCATATAAACTATTCTTAACTGAGAGAATATCTTGTCAAAAAAACCAAATACTTGATTATGGCCCGACCCGGGATTCGAACCTGTGACCTCGTCAGCCGCAGTCGAACATGCTAACCACTAGAACGACGAGGCATATAAATAATATAATAATAATAACTTTATTTATTGAGGCAACCAAAAATGGCCCATTTGTTAGTAGTACATAAACTTATGACCATGTTAGTAATGAATAAAAATTTAATAAGAATTTGACACAAAAACAAAACAACTTCAGATTTTACCTAATATAAAGTAAACTACTACTAACTGTTCCAAACGCTCCTTCGCCAGTCCAGGTGCGTCTCCCGTAAGCGCGGGCGCACACTTTAGCTGCTCCAGCGAAGCCCTGATGAGGCCTTCCGCGGTCGTAAAGCGGCCCCCCAGGGCTTTGCCCCCCACCTCCAAGTCCAGTTCCGGTATTGACATACTGCAGGTTTCCGACTGAAATAACAAGATAAAAATAGTTTAACTAATTAATTTAACGAATTAAAAAATACGACTGCCCTGCCATATTATTTTTGGAGTTTACCTCCATAAGAAGCGATTTGCATATATAGCCTTTGGAATCTTATTCACATTTTTTATTAAAAGATATTTTTTGTGAATCACTAAATATTGAACTATAGTGTTATATATTTTTGGAATCTACTCATCATTTTCTAGATGATGATTATATAGTTAATCTTATTTTCGAATTATTTTTTCAATTTTGGTCTTTAATGCGGAACCATGGTCACCCCATCAATTTTTTTAAAAATTTTACTAGTCTATGTCACCCGGAATAAGCTAGAGATTCTAACGATACCTTATTTATCAAAATCAGTTCAGGCGTATAGAAGTTATGGTGGAATATACAAACTCACATACATACATACATACATACATGAACCCTGAAAACAATATACTCCTTTTTTCAGGCAGTCTTAAAATTGATTTTCTGTCTATATTATACTATTATTATAAATGCGAATGTTTGGATGTATGGATGTTTGTCACTTAATCACGCCAGAACGGCTGAACGGATTTGAACAAAAAATTGGCACAGAGACAGATTATAGTCTGGAATAACACATAGGTTACTTAGGTTTTATACCTAACAGATTACAATCTACCGAAAAATAATGCGCTAAATTGCAATCTGTCGACAGTTTACGATTTCGATAGTAAGATTACAATCTAACGGATTTTGCAATTTTAAGGTGACATAATATACATTTATATGACAGTCGGTTTCTGCTTATATTGAAAAGAAAGAAGTTTTTTTCCACTATAAGTTGACTGCGATCTCACCTGATTGTAAGTGATGAAACAGCCTACTATGGTAGCGAGCTAACCTGTTAGGGGTATGAAAGTTATATTAAGCCCATACCTCTAGTCGGTTTTTACACGGCATAGTATCGGAACGCTAAACCGCTTGGCGGCACGTCTTTGCCAGTAGGGTGGTAACTAGACAGTCCAGGGAGACCAGACCAGGACAATTCAGAAATTATAAATTCCCAAATTGACCCTGCCGGGGATCGAACCCGGGACCTCCGCACATTAAGACAATAGCGCTCAACACTTCGCCACGGAGGTCGCCAATACAAAGTACATATAATAGCACAAGCCACACATATCAGTCATTTTAGAACGTCTTCGTATTACCTTCAGAATGTCCCGTGAGAAGTCTTCCTTATCTGCAACACGAACCTCGAACCTGACACCCTTGTCTTCTATACCGCCTCCCGACTTCACCTGCGACAATATTAAACCACGTCAATATGTACAAAAGTGTTTATTTATTGAAATACGATGTTGAATGTTAATGAATTGATGAATTTAAAAACACCGGTCAAGTGCGAGTCAGACTCGCGCATAACGGATTCCGCACCATCAAACAATATAAATTATTTTAGTAAATAACAAGAAAGATGTTATAACAACACGTAATCAGCTATAAAATAACTGGCATATGACGTTAAACTGGTGGCGCCTGACAAAAAATTCGACACCCTGAGTACTGAAACTCATAATTAAGGATTTTCGGATTTTTTCCTATACTTGTGCTGTGAGTCATTTCTTCTTGCCAAATTTCATGATTCTAGGTCAACGGGACGTACCCTATAGGTTTTGATTTATTGGTGAGTGTAAAAATATAGAGTATATGAGTAAGTAACTAGTAGTAGAGTAAATGACTGTATCTTTTGATTGACTTAGAAGGTTAATTTTTTTACAGTTCCAAGGGACCGTAGACCTAAGAATTTGATGTTACTTTCAACTTGGTACCTCCCACGCGTTCCTGAGAAAAAAGTGGTTGACAGACAGACGGACAACGAAGTGATCCTATAAGGGTTCCTTTTTCCTCTTGAGGTACTGAACCCTAAAAATAACTATATTCTAAGCTAGAATACAGTTTACCACGCACTTCGTTAGTCCTGTGTCCGCAAGCGTCGCATACTGTCGCCATTATCACTACCTCTTTGAAATGCGGTATATCTGTAAAAGACATTTTAGTTAATACTAATAATAATACTTAACATACAAGTAATAAAATTAAAAAAAGTGTGTGTGCAATTCACACACGGCAGAAGGGAAACTTCAGAAAAGTAGCCTACGAGAGAATGAAATAAATATAACTAGTATTCTAGCTCATTCTCTCACAGGCTAAATACTATTATGAATATATTTGTCACTTTTTAGTGTAGTTTTTTCGGTTCATAGAATTTTCAAATCAAAACGATTCTAAAGAAGTTTCACTTCAACAGCCCACGACGAACTGCAGCGCTCCATTGTGACCTTATAACTTTGAAACAACCATTAGAACTTCTCTTAACATAACCACCAAGTAAACCCATTATTCTTCTACTGCGCAAGTATAATGATAATGATATAAGCAAGAGGTCGATAAATCGCCGATTGCGCAAGTACAAGCCTTTGATATTGTTTTCATTAGCTATAGTTTAAAGTACCAGGATAGCATACTAGTACAAGAGGTGTAACATAACTTACTGGTCAGTTTCATGTTAGTGTCTGCAGGCGCGTTGCAGTCCGGACAGTTGGTCCGGAACTGGAGCACCTCATCAAGGACGAGGCGGTCGTAGGAGCCCTGAGTGGGGTCCGCGGGCGTCAGGGTGCCGGGAAGACTGTCTGTCACCTGATGGGAGACACAGTTTTGATGCTACTGTTTCATACCGACTCATGGTCAACCCTTTTACCTAATTGGGATGATGCACTATATGTCAAAAATAAATTATTTCTTACTGATTATTATGAAACACACACACGAACTTGTTAAGTGCGTGTCAGTACTGGGCTAAAGTATTTTTTACAAGCAAAGAACCGAGCTTGAACCTGAAGTAATAAGTATTCAACACATGCGTCCTTCCAAGCATTACATATGCCTGTGAAACCTGGGCACTAAACAAGGCCCATAGGGGCAATTTTGAGAGGTGTCAGAGGGCGATGGAATGCAGTATGGTTGTAGTAAAGAAAAGGGACAGACAAGGGACAGAAGAGCTCAGACATGAAAGAGAGAATGGGGGTCACATACATACTTAAAAGGATGGATCTGCTGAAGTGGAAGTGAACTGGTCACATGCTCCGAGACTCTCAAGGAAAATGGAGTAACCTAGTGACAGAGTAGTACTCACGGGATAGGAAGAGAAATTAAGGGCCACCAGCAAAGACATTGGGAGGACGAGCTGAAGCTGACAGCTGGTCCAGTCTGAAGAAGAGTGGCACGGAATCGCAAGCACTGAAGAGAGCTGGAGGTCTTTGCCGCGAGGCACACAAAACTATAGAACATAACTGCCCAGGCCGGAAATAAAGCAATTAACAGCTGAGTAATATTGGAAGGGCGAGGCTAAGCCGAGGACTTCCCAGTAATTTTAAAAGGACAAAACGTTAGCCGAGGCCTTTTATCTCTGGTCTGGTCTGGTGGGAGGCTTCGGCCATGGCTAGTTTACTACACTACCGGCAAAGACGTGGCGCCAAGCGATTAAGCATTCTGGTACGACCCCGTGAGGAAACCGACTAGGGGAATGGGTTTAATATAACTGCCACACCCCTAACAGGTTAGCCTGCTACCATCTTGGACTGCATCGTCACTTACCATCAGGTGAAATCGCCGTCAAGGCATAACTTGTAGTGGAATAAAAAAAATACATAAACAACGAGAATCACTCGAGGAAGTAAGCGAAATTTTTTTTTTGGCTCTCGCTTTTCATGGTGAGGTGTTGTTTGAAATTTTTTTTTCATAAAAACGCTTGAAATAATATATAAAAACGATTTTTCTGTACTTTTTTTTAAGTGTACTGGTCTTACAGTTGATTTTAAAATGGCTCACTCGAGGGGAGAACCAAAATTTTTCAATTCTTGCCTTGGTTTAGTAAGGAACTCTAAAAATGAGGTTCACTCATCTAAAACTAGGAAATATGAACATATGCAAAAAATGTGCTCTACTTCTAATAATGGTTCTAATAAAGAACGAATGCAGTCTAAATAAAGTGAGACTTACACTTATATCATCGTCACACGGCTTGAAATAATAAATAAAAACTGTGTTAGTTTCAATTTGAGATACCTACTTTCTCAAAATCAAAAGATTTTTTATTCAAATAAACTCAGTCTTCAATATATATCAAATCTTCTCACTGATTTGTGTTTGTTTAATCTATATTTTAATTTACCGCCGCTACTCAAATTTAAAAAAACCGTAAAAGAACACTTGTTGAGTCGAACCTACTATACAATTGACGAATTTCTTAATGACAAAGTTGTATGGAAGCAACCGACTTTGGGTCCAGCTCCCTGCAGGATAGTATAATAACTTACACCAGTGTACCTATTTAATTTGTAAAATACTTACCTACGAATTGTAATATCTTGTTTTAAAAAAAAGCAACTGCTGAGTTTCTAGCTGGCTCTTCTTAGCAGAATCTTTTTTCCGAATCGGTAGTAAAGTCAAAACATGACGTAATATAAGAGACACCCGTATGTCCTACATGTTTTAAATAAATTGAATTGAATTCGATTACTTCAAAAATGACATTGATATTTAATATAATGTCCTCCCGACCGAATTTCGGCCACGGCGCGGCGGTCAATCTCCAGAAATTCCTTCCTTCCTTCCTTTCTTCAGCCTTCTGTGCGGGAGATATTATATTAGGTCCTTACATATGAAATTGGCGTTTTATCGTACCTACCGGCCATTTTGATCTCAAATATCTCATATTTGGTTAGGAGTTTCAATTTCAAATTTCAAAAACTCATGCTTTTGTGTTTTGAAAACTCCTAATTCGTTGGTTTTTCCTCTTTTGGTTTTTTCTTTGCGTCACTCAGTTTACAAAATGGAAAACTTGAAATATCGCGTTATTTACGTACGAGTTCCATCGTGGCACCAGTGCTGCAGAAACGGCTCGAAGGATTGATGATGTGTATGGAGGCAAGGGAGTAAGGGAGGGGGTAAGGGAGTGCACCGACATCTCAGTACTCCAACAGCCTACCTCACCTGCCCGTGGTACCCCCTGCTGGTCGACGAACGAGGCTCTGGCGACCGACAAATGGCGGGATAACCATTTCAAAAATTGGCTAGACTGGAAAAATGACACAGGCTGGTGTCGGGCAGCAGCGACACCGGCGCAAACAGTCTAGCACTGCGATGACCAACACGCCTGCCCAGCGTGGTCATTATGGGCATTTCTTTGGATGAACAGCGCCAACACACAAAGGCCCCCAGTTCCCGGTCGCCCCGCTATTCCCGACTACGGTAGCAGTCGCGGTTACGGCGGGGCAGGGGGTGCGAAGAATCTCCGGGCGACGGTGAGCTACCATCAAAAACGACTTTACTTGGCAACCTATAATACCAGGACACTGAGGTCGGACGAAAGCCTAGCCGAAATTGAAGTAGAGTTGGACAAAATCAAGTGGCATATTCTGGGCTTGTCAGAAATTCGAAGAGAGGGGGAGGATACGCTGACCCTAGAATCGGGCCACGTACTTTACTATCGCGAAGGCGACCAAACGTCCCAAGGCGGAGTGGGATTCCTGATCAATAAAGTCCTCGCTAGCAACATTGTGGAGATCAGTAGCGTTTCGACGAGGGTTGCATACGTTATACTCAAGTTAAATCAGAGATACTCTCTGAAAATAGTACAAGCCTATGCACCCACTTCGGCACACGCTGATGAAGAAGTAGAGACTCTATACAAAGATGTAATCAAGGCACTAAATAATACTACCAAGTCCTACTTCAATGTTGTTATGGGGGACTTCAACGCAAAGGTGGGAGTAAAAGAACGCGACGAATCGAAAATTGGGCCACATGGAGTTGGTGTTAGGAACCGTAGGGGTCAAATGCTTGTCAACTTTCTTGAACGGCAAGGGCTGTTCTTAATGAATACATTCTTTAAGAAAAAGCACACAGAAAGTGGACGTGGCAGAGCCCCGATCATACGACCACGAACGAGATAGACTTCATCATGAGCGATCGAAAGGATATATTCAGAGATGTGTCTGTGATTAGCAGGTTCAATACCGGGAGCGATCACCGCCTCGTGAGAGGCTCTCTGAATATAGACTTCCAACTGCAGAGACGTCGTATGGTGAGGTCTACTCTTCGTCCAAAACTAAACCAACCCAATATAACAACAGGTAAGTTCCAATTAGAACTGAGGAACCGATTCGATTCGCTGGAAACCACCGACGATGTTGATCAGGAATATGACGATTTTGTGAGGACCATTCGTGAGATAGGAGGCAAATACCTTGCAAAAGAAAGCAAGAGTTCTTCGTCCAAGATCTCTAACGAGACCCTGGTTTTGATGGAGCAGAGACGGAATATGTCTTCGGATGTGTCAGATAGGCATTCTCTAAACAAGTTGATCAAAAAACGAATACGCTTTGATATGCGTTCCGCAAATACACGCAATATTCAAGATGCGATCGAACGCAATAAAGGATCAAAAGTATTCGTCAAAAATCTTGGGAGAAGCCATCTGACTAAGCTGAGGACATCAGACGGCCGAACCGTCGCTTCAAAACCAGAGGCTAGCTGAGATCGAAAAATTCTATGAGCAGCTTTATTCAGCCCATGCTCCAAGACCCACGCCCCAACAATCCACGAATGACAAACGTGCGAGACTCGTGCGCCATTACACCGATGACCTCCCGGGTGTCGACGTGGGCGAGATTAGGATAGCCCTCGAACAACAAAGCGTAATAACAAAGCTCCAGGCGATGACGGTATCACTGCGGAGCTCCTGAGAGCAGGAGGTACTCCAGTTTTAAACAAATTCAAACACCTCTTTGATACTGTCATCAACTCGGTCATAACACCAAAAGAATGGAGCAGAAGTGTCACAGTCCTCTTTTTCAAAAAGGGAGACAAGAGCCTTCTTAAAAACTATAGGCCAATATCACTTCTGAGCCATATCTACAAGCTGTTCTCGAGGGTTATTACGAATCGTCTTGCCCGAAGACTTGATGAATTTCAGCCTCCAGAGCAGGCCGGGTTTCGTAAAGGCTACAGCACCGTGGACCACATTCACACTCTGAGGCAGATTATACAGAAGACTCAGGAGTATAATCTCCCCCTTTGTCTAGCGTTTGTGGACTACGAAAAAGCCTTCGACTCCATTGAAACCTGGGCTGTTTTGGAATCACTGCAGCGATGCCAAGTCGACTGGCACTATATCCAGGTGTTGAGCTCTCTTTATCGCGCTGCCTCAATGACCGTTCAAGTCCAAGACCAAAAACAAATCCGATCCCAATTCGAAGAGGTATGAGACAGGGAGATGTTATATCTCCAAAACTGTTCACATGCGCTCTCGAAGATGTGTTTAAGGTTTTGGACTGGAAATGTAGAGGCATAAACGTAAACGGCGAATATATCTCACACCTGCGATTTGCAGACGACATCGTTATACTGGCTGACTCGCCGCAGGAACTCGAGGAAATGTTGTCCGGTCTTAGCCATTCTTCCAGATGTGTGGGTCTTAAGATGAACGTGGATAAAACCAAAGTCATGTTTAATGACTACGTCACCTTGAGACCCGTTACCGTCGAAAATGTCAGCATCGAAGTTGTTCAGGAATACAACTACCTCGGTCAGGTTATACAACTTGGTAGGAACAACTTCGATAAAGAAGCTGGAGTGAAGACCGCGTACCGGTAAACGCAGTGTGGGACGACCTCCAGCCCGCTGGACGGCGAACTTAAAAAGGTGGCGGGAAGTGGATGGATGAGGAAGGCGGAGGACCGTGTGTGGTGGCGTGCTCTCCAAAAGGCCTATGTCCAGCAGTGGACGAGTACAGGCTGATCGATGGAGGCAGTGTTGCAAAAGACTATTGTGGAAGAATTGTAGGCTATTGTGGAAGCGGATCCATCGCAAACCAC
Organism: Erebia palarica; assembly: GCA_964035005.1. Lineage (NCBI taxonomy): Eukaryota > Metazoa > Arthropoda > Insecta > Lepidoptera > Nymphalidae > Erebia > Erebia palarica. Next base: position 11,135,586 of record OZ035993.1, on the reverse strand, counting down.
GTCCGAGCTAGCTGCAGGCTGCGGTGTTAGTGTTAAAACTATTTTAATCCAGTTTAAGCTAATTGGGAAGGTGAAAAAGCTTGAAAGGTGGGTACCTCATGAATTGAATGCAGCAAACCGACAAACGCGCGTCGACTACTGCGTTCCATTACTCAACCGGCACAATAATGAAGGGATTTTCAAAGGGATTACTACCTGTGATGAACAGTGGATCCTGTACGATAATGGGAAAGACTCATCGCAATGGCAGAACTCTGGCGAACCAGCCAAATTCTGCCCCAAGCGAAAATTGACTCAAAAAAAATTACTTGAGAGCGTTTGGTGGATTAGTTTTCTTAAATCTGACCAGACGATTACAGCGTATGTCTATTGTCAGCAACTGGAAACCATGATGGAAAAGCTAGGTACTAAACAACCGAGGCTTGTCAATCGCTCTAGGCCACTGCTGCTTCAGGACAACGCTAGACCACACACTGCACAACAGACGGCTAACAAATTAGAGGAGCTTCAATTGGAATTTCTAAGACAAGCCCGTACTCCCCGGACCTTGCTCCAACAGATTACCATTTTTTTTCGAAATTTGGTTAACTTCTTGCACGGGAAAAAAATCAACTGCGATGGGGCAGTCCAAAGCGCCTTCAAAGATTTTATTGATTCCCGTCCAAATGGTTTTTTTTGGAAAGGGATCGATGAACTACCTATGAGATGGCAAAAGTGCATAAGTAGCAATGGTACATACTTTGATTAAATAAATATATTATATCTTTTAAAAATCGACTTTATGTTCCTCCATTACAAAACGCCAATTTCATATGTAAGGACCTCATAGTACAGGTGCACTCTCTGTTCCTTTACTCTCATAGCCCGATGGGACGGAAAATCCGACACGACCGGAAAGAGATCAGGCGCAGGACCAACGGCTTTACGTGCTCTTCGAGGCACGGGGCGAAACACCGCCAACTTCCTAACTCCGGGCTAGTACTGAGCACTAAAACACCCAATACTAAATTATGTGACATAAACCAGTCATTTTGAAATAATACTGCTTTAAGCTACTGGTAGTAACCCCCTGATATGATAAAAGATATAACATACCTCCTTATGTGTAAAGATGCCCAGTAAATGGTCTTGTTCCATGCTTCGCTTGAAATCCGTCCGTTCAGCTCTCGGGTCCTTGCTCGGTGCTGCGGGGTTCTCTATGAAGCAGTTTCCTATAACAAGCGCTTATTGACGTTTATTTATTGATTGATGCGTTAATTGAATGTTTGAGAGACGAGTGGCCTAGTTGCGAAAACGCATGTCAGTCGAACCCTAATGAAATTATTTACGTAGGACAACTTGTGCTTACTAAGTCGTAAGAATCTACCACCGGTTCGGAAAACTGATTCTATACTGTGAAGAGCTGTCCAGAAACTCAGCAGTTGCTCTTTTCATAAACAGAGAAAGTCCAAAAATCATCGTTAATTTAGGGTTTCATCCTGATAGGGTGTAATATGTTTAGAAACATAAAGGAAACACAAGAGTTCAGTTTATCTTATGCATTAGCTAGGTAGCTTGACACGAACTGACAATGGCATACAATATCGCGGCCTACCCACTTAAGTTCACTTTGTTGATAAACAAAGTAACCAAGTACCCTTACCAAAATACATACCTAAAACATTTCATCACAGCGATACCTGTATACATAACATATCTCCCCCATAAAAATGATCTTACACTGAACTCAAAATATTAATTAATTTCTAACAATTAACAAAAGACTAGGCACTGTTTATAATCTAAACTGGTTACAAAAACAAATAAATTAACTACAAAAACTCTATCCACTATAACTACTAAATATATAAACTACTGTGAACACAATCTAATTACTTGTTAATTGTCCGTCACTTGAGGTGTCTGAAATTGAGACTTTGAAACACCTTAAACTTAACTTGTTATATTTACTGCAACATCCTAGTTATTAGGAATCCCTAACATTTTGGCCAATTCCGTGGCATCTGGTATTGTAATGATAGTTTCTGATTCTTGACTATTTTCCTCTCTTCCCTCATTTACGTCATCTATGTCCTCGTCTATCTCTTCAGTACTCTGGTTGGGTGTGGGAGCTCTACTTATTATGCTATCTTCGGTTGTATGGCTTGTTGCAGATATATTTTTAATTAACTGGTCAATATGTCGATTAATTATCACACCATCACTAGTTTCAATTATGTAATTTGATGGACCAGTTTTTTCCTTAATTACACCTGGTAGCCATCTTGGATCACAACTACTATAATTTCTATACATTAACTGTTGGTTCACATTGGTCTGTCGCGTTTTCTTTAGATTATTGTTGCTGATCTATTGCTCAGTCTTCTTATTTTGTAAATTGTCTGGATGTAAAGTACCCAACAAAGTGCGTAAACGTCTCTTCATCAATAATTCAGCTGGACTATTTTTCGTTGCTGTCAGGCCTGTGTCACTCCGCGTGTAGGTATTAAAAACATACCTACAGGCGGCGGCCATTGCGCAAGGGTCAATCTAGTAGGCTGCCGCAAGCGAAAAAAGTCACACGTGCGCGCCGCTATTTGTTCGACCACGTTCAACTTTCTCGATAATTGCAAGATGGACATTAATGCAAGATTGAAATTAAGAAATATGTAAAAGTTAGGCATCTATGATAAAGATCTATTATCGATATAAATATTTTTAATTCCTATTCCGCCCTACCCTACCCCTACCCAAAGTTTGATCAAAATCGGTTAAGAAACAACCATATTAGAATTTCCTGCCTACCCCCTAAGTGAGGTGGCGTGATTTTATGCCTGTGTTATTCTGAGTCTTCAGCTACCTACATACCAAATTTTATCGTAATCGGTTCTGTAGTATTTGCGTGAAAGAATAACAAACATCCATCCATCCATCCATCCATACATACATACATCCATACTCACTCACAAACTTTCACCTTTATAATATAAGTAGGATTATTTCAAAAAAGAGATCAGTTATTAAGTAATAAATTAATTTATTAGTGAGGTAACAATTATACAATTATTATGTTTCGTCCGAAACAAAAACAATTCCAGATATTTTTACACATACATAACATCTATTATTCTTTTGTCTATTTAAGTATAATGAACAAAATGTGTTTTATTTTATTACTTCATTAAATTAAATCTTTGGCAATAATCGTATATAGCATATACAATTATGCAGCTCTTAGACTACATGAACGTACTCGGCGCTGCCTGCTGCGCGTTGCCCGCCACAAGTAAGAGTAAACGCTCGTGCTGTGCGCTAGATGGCGTAAGTAGTTTTTCGAAGTAAGGAACCCTAGTCCGCGGCTCTTTCAATACGTATAACCACGTATAACTTATTATGAACCGTAGTCCAGTGAATTAAAGCCCATATAAGGCCCTCAAAAAAATGGTAGGTATGTAAATGAACACGTGCTCGACTGGAACGCGAGCTAAATTAAATCATAATGTTTATCAGATTGAGTACATATTTCTTTCAAAACCATTGCGAAGTAAAGCTTCTGTACCTAGTACTAGCTATTATTCTGTGTTGCTGTACATGGCGTAGTTCTGAAGGTCAGCAACAAATTAGGAATTCTGACCTCCCATGTCAAATTGTTCATTTTCTTCTGTTTATCTTTGATCGTCTGGACCATTCGCTCAGCTAATCCATTAGTAGCAGGATGGTACGGTGCTGAAGTCCTGTGTATAATATTACTAGCTCTTAAGAAATCCCGCATTTCATTCGAAACAAAACATGTGCCATTGTCGGAAACCAAAATTTCACATAAACCATGTGTAGCGAATGCTGATCTTAAAAGTCTAATAACAGTAGCCGATGTAGTTGTTAACCATAAAAAGTTCCGGCCATCTCGAATATGCGTCCACAACGATCAAAAAATATTTGTCATTAAATGGTCCAGCAAAATCAACATGGATTCTTTACCATGGTCTAGTTGGTGTAATCCATTCTCGTTCTAGGGGGCATGTGCCGGTTTTCCAAGCATTTCGTGCAACTGCCTATTAATAACTCAACGTCTTCATTGAGCCCTGGGCACCATACATAGCTTCGAGCTACCGCCTTAGTCTGTACTATTCCTGTATGAGTTTTATGTAAAACTTTTAATACTACTTATTATAAGTTTTACATAAAACTCATCTACGGCATCTCGGCACGCGGCAACAAAGAAGTATACAGTCGTTTTGCAGTGATAGCTCTGTCCGGTGTAACCAAAACGGACGTAGCTCGGCATCATTAATTTTTGCAGGCCATCCGCGCTGAATATAATGCACAACTCGACACAAAATATTGTCCCGTTTTGTCGCAGAAACTATGTGTTCAGCATCATATGGAAAGTCCTCAGGTGTTTCAGCCATTAGCAGCACTTCACTCAACAACGGCTCGGGCTGTTCTGAAACCGGTTGTGGCCATCTACTCAGGCTATCAACACTACCAATTTCCGGTCCAGGTTTATATGCAATTTCATAATCATGTGAATTCAATGCTATCCTGGTTAAGCGAGGTGAAAGCATGTTTGGTAATTCCCAGTAAAGGTTTATCT